>CM047809.1:89809955-90269708 GCA_026214975.1 Gentiana macrophylla | reverse complement strand
TAAGTCCGGCCTTTAGCATCTTGTAGCTATGTTTATTGCAGCAGCATAAATTTTGTGTAGCTAATATTGATATACATGTATATGGTTCAATAATGTTCCTCACACGTGGCTGGTTCAAGTATGGTTGTGGCTGGTTGCATACGATTGTTCATACATGTTTTAGCTACAGTTATTACAGGCCCTCGGGAGAGGAGAGGAGAGGAGGTTATATCCTTCATTCTCATTTACACGGAAAACAAACCAAAAAAAAAAAATTATCACGCCAAGAAGCGCCCGCCACAAGTCATGCGTTTTGATTAACATTTGAAAAAAAAAAAAGCAGGGTCTGGTCTGATTTCTCGTCTTGCATCGACAGATTTTGCATCCACACTCAAACAAATCAATGTAACATTATGAGTGACTACTAGTTGCCAAGGCAGTAACCAAAAGTCCCAGAATCAGGAACGGTTGTGCACTTGCCTGTAAAAACGCACGCATGCAATAAACAAACAATTTAGACAGGCTCGTGAAAAGTCCAAGAAACAAATTTTTCTTTTTTTAAAAATAAAATAAAAGCCGAAAAGGAATAGGACAGGTACCTGATATTTCACATCATACTTGACTGGATCTTTCAGAAAGTATTTGAACTGCAAAAAAAAACCAATGCGCTCAAAGCTAGTTCAGGATACACAAGCTTATGGAGAAGAATGTAAGCATATTTTTACCTGGAAAATACTTGTGGAATTATCAAACCTAGGAGGGCCAATGCATAATATGGTTTACCAGCACCTAGAAGATAACCTGTGAAAACAAAGTTGGCCATAAGCAAAGAGTGATGTTCATTCCACTAATTTATATTTATATATAATTTTTTTTTTTTTTTTTTTTTTTGTGGAAGTGGAACCTAATTTTATATTTAAAAACAAATATTTGCTTGAAAATGATGCCAGATCCAGTTACTTAGATGGCACTAAGAAGCCAAGTAAAGCAATATCTACCTGCCACAGATAGTTGAGTTATGTCGATAGCTCCAACACAAATCCATTTGGCAGTCTCAAAGCCAAAAGCTACCGGAAGTGACTGCAAAGTAGAACCAATCAAAGCTTTGAGCAAAACAATATGTCAGGAGGATTCATTTAAAAAGCATAGATAGATACACAGGTTGGGAATAGAACCTGAAGACCCAATGCTCTATCTCCTTCAATGCTTTTGAAATCGTTTACAATGGCTATACCAAGCTAAAACATTAAACAAGGGAATCATTCAAAAGGGTTTGATCACGATGCAACGTTTCTAACATATGAATCCTTCCTTCTGCATGCACTTACCCGGCAATACTATACAGAAGCGCCAAAACAATTATGTCCGAGTCAAGGTGCCAAATAAAGCTTGACCAGCCCACCTAGCAAGAAAATGTTGCAGCCAGTCAAGTTGACAGAAATATGCCATGAATGAAAAGACAAAGTAATTAGCTACGCATTGACTTCTCTCGCATGCAATACACTTCATACATACCGTTGAAAACTTATGTGTTGGTCAAAATCTATGTAAACTAAAAATAATAAAATTCCTTGGCCCCAGAACCAGTTGCACAGCTTGACAAATATGGTGAAATAAAAAAATGGAATGACCACAACCACCGTGAACTAGGTTTCATTCATTTGTATGAATAGCATAAGAAGATTGATATCAAACCATGGCAAACTAATATAGCTTGCTCCTAGAGCGAAATTGCCAATCCATCCATTCTGTTTGAGCTGCGAATTGAATAAGTTTTTTATCAGGGATCCATATTCCCCATGAAGCTTCGGGGGTGGGGCGAGTGAGAAAGTGAGGAAGTGGGGAACTGCATAATTTAGAGCAGAAGGCTTTAACCTTCAATGGTGGAGCAGAGTAAATGTATGATAGCAAAGATCCACCAAGTGCAAGGTAGAATATCACTGGGGAATCATGTCCTGCCTACAGAAAGAAATATTTACGACGCAAACAAAAAGCACTACAACTAGCAGAAGTCTTTGCTCAAGAAAATAATGAAAAATTCAACCTACCCACACATCCAACAAACCAGCCAAACCAAGGCCTGCAAGCAGCAACACCCAAATTTGGGTGATCACCTGGCGATAAAAAAGCAAGAAATGAATATAATATTTCAACTGAAGGAATTTTGAAAAGGATGTTAAACATGTCCAACCTCGCTTTCCGATATTGCCCTGAAGGAATTGGGCGATAAGGCTCATTGATTGCATCAATTTCTCTATCATACCAATCGTTTATTGTCTAAAGGTGAAAACAAAAAAGAATACAATAGGTTAGGTATATACAGTTTGCTTAAGGAAGATACCAACACAGCGGTTTTTATGGAATGCTACCTGAGTATAGCCAGTTAGACACGGCCCTGACATCAACATACAGACAACTGATTTGGCTATATCCTCCAAAGTCCAATGGAAGTTCCTGCCAAAAAGTGCATCAGAGTCTATCTAATAATGTAGTAATGAAACAAACGCTGTCTTTTATGACAAGGCTTTAACTGTGATATCCAAAACCTACATGATGCAGATATATTGCAGATAAAATAAAGCAGGGGTCAAACCCTAACAAGAAGAAGAAATGAAGATGAGATAAAATGCATATTTCAATCAATGAGTAAAAAAAAAAAGCAGCTAGTCCACAAATGAAAATTAGCATAAAACTGAAACTGCATAAAATCATTTTTCGACAGTCAAGCAAATGCAGTAAAAGTACCAGAAGCAGCGGCCCCCGCATACCACACCCCCCATACCAGAGGAGGCCAAGTAACTGGTTTAGTAAGTTGAACCCGAATCTTCCACATATCCTTAATTAGACACAGATAATCATCAATTGAGTCTTCAGATTGAAACAGAAAGCTAAAGCACAAACAGAAAGTAACAACAGAAAAAACGATTAAAGTGCAACAATGTTTTCAGAATAGTTTTCTACTCGATAATCTTTACGGGGACAATGAGTTAGCTTTTGTAACTTAAAAATACAAGATCGTTTACTATAAAAGTAACTTATAGCTGTCTGTTGATTAATTTGTTAGTCTTACTACAATCCGAAAAAAAAGGGCCATTTCAAGGTATTATAACTCACAGTTTCTTGCTTGGCCCTCTGATACCAAGAATCTGATTAAAGCTTGAACCACTAGCAGGAGGTGCTTTATCCGGCGCCTTTGATTTTACTGCCACATATTAACAAACCCTACAAACTATTAAAAGCTCAGTAATCCACCCGTTCTCTTTGAAATTGAAAAGAAAAAATTGACTAAGAAGCCAGAGTAGTTGAATTAAAATTAGAAATGATGTGCAAAACACAAAACCCTCATACTGTCATTTGCATCGGTCTCAGTTGCTCTGACTATCAACCTCTTCCTACCTAATAATAAAATCAGCAAGAAAACACCAGTAGTTTAGCTGTCATTGTGCTTCATTTGAAGAAAGCGAACAGACTGAGAGCTCTAAATCACTAAAAGCAGACTCACCAGTGAAAGAGACGGAAATTTGTGAAGCAAGTCGTGGATATGGAAGCGGCCTACTTCCAGCAGGCCACCTACCGTTGCCGGCAAATTTCGCAGCGGAGATAGTGTTGAAAATGGAGGTGGCCATAGACAGTGAAGCTTCAAAATTATTGAACAGGCGATGTCTACAACGTCTTGACGCCCCTGCTTCTTGGATGAACTCTTCGTCGGTAGTTTTATCCGCTCCTTACTCGTTTCAGGTTTTTACATTAAAAATACATGAAATTTGTCATCACTCATCAGCTGTACAGAAGTTCACATTATTGTTCTTACCTGCCATCCGACAATATTTTTTTAAGGAAACTTGTGTATATTGCGGAGAGGGAAGTTTGTGTGGAGATGGATTTTGAGATTTGTTGACGCTGAACGATCGTAACCACACGCTTTTAAATACAAAATAAAATCAGATAGTCTTGAGAGATATCATTCATATTTGCAAGTGCCATTGGGAGAGATCATTCACGGTGATTGAATGATAAAGAAATATAATAGCTTTTTTAATACAACGAATCGATTTTAAGATAACTGCAGTCATTGACACGCGGAAGTCGTTTAGAGAAAGTGGGCAATCTCTGCCAACTAGTTTCATTCCGACAGTTCAATTATTTGGCATCAAAGGCTCCGGTCATCCATCATCAAAGCGCAGCTGTTATTCTCGACGCATGAGGCTTCAATAGAGAAATTGATACGCTGCAGAATATTTGGATCACATATTCATCCTCAACAGGAATTGCATACGTGGCATTTGAATCGCGCGATATGAGATGTTGCGCACGATGCAGCTTCTATTAAAGCTTCCTCAGATCGTAATAACCCTAAAAAGCAATATCTTATTTTTCCCATTCCTAAGCTCAGTAATAAATATTGCCATGATTGTTTGACTTGTCCATTAGCAAAACAAACAAGGTTACCTTTTTCCTATAAGTTTCATTTCTAATGATTCTCCGTTGAGCTTGATACATGTTGATATTTGGGGTGGGTATCGAAAGTACCATCTATCTCCCGGTGCTCAATACTTTCACTATTGTGGATGATTTTACCCGTTGCACTTGGGTATATTTAATGAGACATAAATCTGATGCTAAAGAGTTATTGGTAGAGGCGAATATTGGATTCAGTTGGGTCTGCTTTTTATTCATTTTTAAAACCGAACCATTTTATACGGTTTATAAATTTTGAAACCAAACTAGAATGGTTTTAAGACGTAAACTATTTGTTCGGTCCGGTTTGGTTCGGCATGGTTCCAGTTTTTTTTACGGTTTTCTTTAACAATTAAAATTATTGATAGGAAATCACAAAATTTGTCCGGTAACAACAAATGATAACATATGTAATACATTAGTATTGTATGTCAATAAATACAATGAATTGATTTAACAAATGTTTTATAGTTAACTAACATCTACTATGCGAGTCTTAAAGTTCCAAAACAAACATTTCTTCAACATCATCCAACACAACAAACTCGACACCTACCATTGAATTCCTAAGTTTGGGACAAACAAGATAATAAAAGAGCCATATCTTTCTCGTTTCAATTCATCAATGAATAATCAACTTCAAAAAAATCTAATAAATGAACTAACCGCTATGTTATTGAATAACATATATAAAACTCAAAATCCATTAGAAAAATAATATTTTGAGTAAGGTTAAGGAGAAAGAGGAATGCATTTGTTTTATAAGTAAATGGTAGAGATAAATGGAATGTAGTTAACTTTCATACATTTCAAATGAAAAAAACTTGTGATATAGTTTTGAAAATATTCGTGATTTCATTTTCTCCAAAACACTGGCTCTCATTTTGATTATTCAACAATTTTATTTTCTAACATAATCTTATTATAAGAAAATAAAAGACAAACTCGTAAAAAAACTATTGTTTATAAATGCATTTATTGATATAAGATGCCAAACCTTACAAATGAACAAATCGTAAAATATCAATGATGAAGTTCATCAACATAAGTAAGTCATGCAAATCAAGATTCACATATTTCAAATATTGGTGTTGAGAAATTAGAAAGAGAAGAAAGAGTCATCGGTGGTGAGTAATGAACTAACATGTACTTGAGATTTTCTTAAATGATTGGAAATTAAAGACAAGTACGTGAATTGATCAACAAAATTTGAATCTTTAGGATATGTAAATAATAATTGATCAGTAATACATTACAAATACAAAGTGTAAACATGTTGAGTTGGACGAAAAAAGCATAGTGCTACACACACACACACACACACACACAATCCGGTTTGGTACGGTTTTAAACGATTTTTCATTTTTTTAAATTGGAACCAAATTGTATTAAACGATTTGGTTTTTAGTTATTTAAAAACCAATCAAAAAAACCATGGTTTATATTTGGTTTGATTTGGTTCGGCCGGTTGGTTTGGTTTTTAAATTTTGTTCACCCATAGTTTTTGGTCCAGTTTATACATATGACGGAGAATCAGTATGACGCAAGGATCAACACAAATTTTAGCTTGGTCATGGTGCAAGTCCTACTTGATGCACCACAACCAATAGAAATCATGTATTTTAAGATGGACCCCAACATGTAAAAAAAAAGCACCAATGATTTGTGTTGAAATTGATGACATTGGTCGTTCAAAACTGCACCCGACCACCCTAAAATTAGTGAAGGATCAAAGTCATCGCAGTTGATAACGGAGAGGAATTTAAACTTGATGAAATTTATGCAAATAAAGCAATTTTACAACAAACCAGCCAGTCAAAACCCACAACAAATGGCGAGCCGAGAGAAAACACAGCACTTATTAAACATGGCACGATCCCTTCTTATCCAAGCAAAACTTCCCAAGAAATTTTGGGGATGCAATTCTCATATTCGCCCACTTAATTAATCGCACCCTACGCCTGTTCTTAAGGGAAAAAGACCTTATGAAAAATTATTCAACAAGGTGCCCAACTACAATCATTTGCGTGTTTTCGGGTGCCTATGCTTCATGTCCACACATGCCACAAATCCTTCAAAGTTCGATCCTAGGGGATGAAAATGTATTTTTTTAGGATATCCTTTTGGTCAAAGGGGTACCGGGTATACGATTTGCATGAACAACACGTAAAGGTCTCTCAAGACATCGTTTTTTTCCGAATGAATTTCCTTATAAACTTATTGATGTTGAACTTGTTCTAGCACTACCAAATCAGCCCACATACATTGATTATGACACATATTTTCTACCAAATAGCCCACCCTATCAGCCCACATACATTGATTATGACATAAATTTTCTACCAAATAGCCCACCCTCAGCACATTCCGTTCAAGCTGAGATGACCGTAGAACAATCAAGTCATTCTGCCCATTAAATTCCCAACACTTGCACAATCTCTCCTAACACCTCTTCAAGTGTGTGGCAATCTCTCTCAACACTTGCACAATTTTTTAAATAATGTTTACATCGGGGTTCGATCCTCATGACCTCTCGGCTTTGATACCATGTTAAGATCAAGACTTACCATTCTACTAAAACCAATTGGTGTTAGTAAATGTGCTACTATATTTCTTTATACATTCAAGAGTATGGCAATATCTCCCTACAATAATCCCTTATCTACCGAACAATGTCGTCAATATTTAGCTTTAAATGTTATTGTAGCTGCTCCTATTTGACCTGTAATATCCTTGAAATTCAATTAAGGGTAAAATGGACATTTTAGTTTTATTTAAATTAAACCCTTTAAATTATTTATTCAAGAGTGTGACAATCTCTCCCAACACCCCCCTCAAGTGTGGGCAATATCTCCCAACACTTGCACAATTTTTTAAATAATGTTCAAATCAGGGTTCGATCTCATGACCTCTGCTTTGATACCATGTTAAGATAAAACGTTTACCGTTCTACTAAAACCAATTGGTGGTAGGAAATGCGCTACTATATTTTTTTATACATTCAAGAGTGTTGGCAATCCCTCCTAACAAGAATCCCTTATCTACCGAACAGTGTTGTCAATATTTAGCTTTAAATGTTATTGTGGCTGCACCTATTTGACCTGTAAAATCCTTGAAATTCAATTAAGGGTAAAATGGACATTTTAGTTTTATTTAAATTAAACCCTTTAATTATTTGTTTTTGGATAATTAGGAGGAGATAATTAATTCTAATAAAAAAACCTCATAATCCCCTTAATCCCCTATTAGTCGATCAGTTATCAGAATTTTGGGAGGAGTGCCACTCTTACTAGAGAAATGGAGAAAAGAGTGAACTCAATGGAATCTTCAATCCCGAGGTTAATCCGGCTGCCTAAATTGCAAATTATTCATACCAAGATGCTCAAGATATTGAAGGGATCATTCCTATCCAAAAATCATCGTGATTCATTAGGTAATTCAGAAGGCCCTCTTTTTAAAATCTGGGGTTTTTTAAATTTTGAGCAATTAGGCTTTAGGAGGTGTTATAGAATTGATAAAAGATTGTTATTTTGGTGTAGAATCGAGGAATACACCGTAGAGATTGATTATCAAGTCTTACTCTTAAATTTTGAATTTCTTCGTGTTTTGTTGTGTGAATCGATGCTTAAGATTGGGTATATTGTGTTCACTAATATACAGGTGGTTGGTATAAGGTTTGGTAGTGTTTTGGGGTGTTTTTGGTGATGAAATCGTAGGAGAAACAACTGGTGGCGAAGTAGAAAATCTGCAGAGAAACCCTCAAGGCATGCGCCTTAGGCTAAAATTTTGCAAAGATAAATATCTCAAGATTTCGAGACGCGGCGCCTTAGCCGGAAGTTATAAAAAAGTTCTCAAGATCTCGGGCTAGCACTGAGAAAGGAAAGGCGTGCATCTTTGAGATAAAGCACACGCCTTACCCAATCAAGGTGTGCGCCTTAAGAGATGCAGAGAGCAAGCAGCAGAGCGCCTGCAAATCTCAAGCATGTGTCTGCGAGGTCCAAGCGTGTGCCTAGCCCAGTTTTTGGCCAATTGTGTATTTTAAAACATGCTTGAGGCATGTTTTATGAAAAGCCTTATATTTTATGTTGCAACGTTAGGTGTATGGGGTTCTGGTGGCTTAGGCTCCACACCATGACGACCTCCTCCACGGGATCACCGGAACACATCATTTGGCTTTCTGCGGGACATAACGCTTAGTAACCTATGTTTTTACGTGCTATGTGGTTTAATGTAGAGTGGTCTAAGACCTCGAGGTCCCTAAGAAGCCTTTTAATTTTTGGACTTAGGGCCTTAGACTTCACTTGGGACGGGTAGCCCAATGCCTTTTCGATGGGCTATATGTGTCGTGGTGCAGCCTTCACCATGCAAAGTGTCATTGGACTTGTGTGTAACTCATCCCATGCTTGGTTGAGTTTTACTAGTTGGATTAGTAGATGAGAGTGTATTGTTATACATACATGGTAGTAAGTAATCTTGATGATGTTGATTGTTAATTCATGTTGGGTATTACTAATGTTGTTAACACGGTGCTTCTACCTTTTACCGAGTGCTTATGTACTCACCATTTATTAGGTATTGTTCCCACCCCGAGAAGGTGATGTAGGTTATGGCTAATGTTGACGACGTCTATTACGATGAGCAATGTTGTTGATGATGCTTGGAATTTCCTTTATCTTATCTTGTTCATTTTGGGAGAATGAGAGTTGAAACATTACTTTGGTTTAAGCTTATTTTTGTTTTGGAATTGTAATAAATATTATAGATATACTTTCTGTTTTCAGTTGGACGTTGTCATAAACGGCATTTACCATTCTTTCAGTTGGTTCCATGTTGTATGTCCTTTCAGTTTCATGTGTCGTTTCACTTTCTGCTTTAGCTCTGATGTGATTACGTAAGGCTTGCGTATATAATTGAATTAAGTGTTAGTTTATTTACATGCCGGGAGCTTATTTATGGATAAGGACACGATTTTCGGAACGGGGCTTTTTTTTGTAGGATCGATAACACAGGACTACTAGAGGAGGTGATCAAGGCCGCCCTCCCGTGAGGCCGAGAGACGCCCGCCTTAAGCCCAACGGTGTCGAGAGGGCCCAACGGTACATGTTTCGCTAAAAGTAAAAAAAAATCCGTGTAGATTCAATCCGATCCAACCTAATATATTATGTTTTTTTTTTGTTGATAAATGCCTTTTTTTTTTACTCCAATCGATAAAGGTGTTAGAAAATTTTGATGAATAAGAATTTGACAGAAATTGTAGAAGACTTCAAGGCACGCAAAGCGTTATCTTTTAAGAGATGTTTCGTCCCACACCTAATTGTCGGATCAAACGAAAATCTCTCACAGGATACAACGGAGGTGTTTGATTCAAACAAATGACTTGTTTGAATCAAACTTGAGGACACTCAAAAGTTTTTCTCGATGATGTCGTCGTAACTTATGAATTTTCGTTTGCATACTTGTGCCTTTTATAGGCTGCAAGTACCCCATAAACGAATGGAGGTACTCCTACTCCTTGCACGAAAGGGTAGGGTTGTCACTGTTCACCGGATGAAAGCATGCAACCCTCACACGAAAGGATAAGAACATATCAGTTCGAAAATGCATGTATCTGAAAATCCAAAAATGCATATCCCTTCATGAACTGATGTATGTTGTGATAACATTATTTCGTTCGGCAACTCGTATGCAAGCGATTACAAAAAAAATTTATGAAAAAAATATCTAACAAAAGGTCCCAATAAAAAATTTTACTTGGCCCAAAAGAAAATTAGACATACAAACAAGTTTTATTAATTTTTTGTTTGGAAAACTATAGAAATTAAAAAGAATATATTATTTTATATATCATTTTGTTTGTGTATACGTATGAATTTGGTTTTTATTTCTAAATATGCTAGAAAAGACTACTTTATAGGTATGTTTTGAGGCTAACAATAAATTGAATTTTGTATTTATGGATGTTAAAAACGCGATAAATATGTTTTTTTTTTTTAAACAACTTCATCTAAAATGCCCAATTCAGGAACTTTGCCTTAAAACCAGAATATGTCAGAGCCGGCCCTGGAGGTGACTAGTAGTATAACGCGAATCATAACTCTTTAAAATATTTTAATTAAACAACACGATTAATATTAGCACTTCAGTTTGATTAACTTATATTGCGGAAGTAAGATAACTTAATCTTTAACTTAAGTAATAATCTATATACCGATCTTATAACACGAAGAACAATATGCAATGGCCGATTCAAAAACAGACGGTCGACTCAATCATAAAATTCAGTACCAAATGTAAATTAAGAATTTTACCACAAAGAATTAGCACTTAGAATGAACAATCAAACTCATACATGATCAGACTCTTTTGGATAAAACTATTATACGGTCGGACTCACAAAGCCAATGTGAATTAAATTAACAAGATAACCCCATCACACATCGGGGAGTTTTCTTGATCTACCACCATTTTCTGCTCCAAATTGTGGATATACCATCCAAGGCAAAAAAAAACACAATTTTGGGACGCGATTTTCTCTCATTTTTTTTCACAAATGTGCACGATCTTAAGGTCCTCAAATCCCCTATTGGGGTTCCCCTTCTCAATTAGGGTTTAGTTTGATTCCAAAAACACCTAAAACGCGAAAATAGGAGTGGTATCCTAACTCAGGCAGAATCAAAAAGAAAGTTCACGGACAAAGTATTCTATATGTTTTTGCCTAAGGTTCAATCTGGAAAAGTAAACAATCACGGATACAGAACTGGAAATAGAGAACATATTTGTTTATAGTGCTTCCGGTATTTGTCACCCATTAACAAGGATGCCAAAAATAGTAAATGCACTACCAATAGGTTTTCTATTGGATTTAAAAACACCTATGTTGAATTATGTTTAGAGATCACTCTTACCACACAAACGGTTCCACACATAATATAATGACTCCAACCACAAACTCAACCGCACCCGTACACAACTAGTTCCACTTGAACCTCGCATAGACGCATGTTGCTCACACTGGAACAAGACTGTAATGCCCCGACCTGATTATCCAAGCCAATAACGGGTACAAGTCATTCGGACATGCCTAAAACATAAATGTTTCAAGACAGAAGCCTCAAGCATAACTAACGGTGGCATAATGGAAGCTGATGATGTCGAAATCATCTCGGTTGTTATAGCGGTGTTTATATGTGGGATATATGGCTATAAAAATGTGTAAAAGTGGTGTTAGCCGGTGGTGCCCGGCGGCAGCAATGGATTCCGGCGGTGGTGCTTTATAAGAGAAGAGGACGGGGGCAATTTGGCTTGGCCATCTATTTTATAGATTATGATCCGGCCCTTTAATGAGGTTACATAGCTCCCCTATTTATAGGGGGAGCCACCGACTAGAGTCGGTTTATTTACAATTGAGGACATACAGTATATAATAGATATTTAGCTACAGTAGCGGGCTCGTAGTGGAGCCGATACCTGTAACCTTTGTATCATTGTCTTGCTGGACTTGAGGTAGTTCTTCCTCTAGATATTATGGTCGAGGTCGCTGGCGGACCCGTTTATTAAATGAGATCGCGTGTTGGCTCCTTAATCCCTTTTGTCGTCGCATAAGGTTGAGGGCTTGGAACTGATCCGAAGGCTCGCGGCTCTAATTTGGCTTGCGAGCTCGCGGGCTGTAATGGCCGGTGGCTTTCTCCTCTAATGTCGGTGGCCGGTCAGACCCGAATAAGGATCCGCGAACCGAAGTATGATTTAGGCACATCAATGGCCCCCTACTCGGTGCCTTAATCATTTTCTTGAAATGTTAGACGGAGAGTAATAGTCTGTTTGCGGATCTGTTGCTTTGAAATATTGTGATGGCTTGCTATTGTGGCGGATCTCCTGTTAGCTTTGCTTAAATGCCTTACTCAGAGTAGGTCCTTTTGTTGCTTGCGTGTAGTTGATGAACTTCGCTTCTTGTGGCTTGTGAAATGAATTGATCTAGCCTTTGGTGGCTTGAGAGCTTTTAGTCTTGTAGAGGGCTCGTTCAAAGACGAGTTCCAAAATATGATGCCGACCTAGAGGTCGGTCTTATAAAATGTTCGCTCGTAGGCGAATTCCAAAATATGATGCCAATGCTCGCTCAAGGGCGAGTTCCAAATATGATGCCGAGCTTAGGTCGGTCTTATAAAATGCTCACTCGAGGGCGAGTTCCAAATATGATGCCGAGCTGGGGTCGGTCTTATAACAGATTGGCATATGAAGCCTTAGCTTTGGCATCGGTAGCTTGTTGGTGCCGTGACAGACCTAAACCTAACCTTGGAAACGGCGCCAGCATGCTGACGGACATTACCTAGGCTATACAGATCCTAACCGGCAGTGTACCGGGTCAAATTGTAGCTCTAGTCTGGTGAGTCAGGTCGTATTCCTCAGGGAAAACATGGTAATTCTTTTAAGTGGGGTTAAACACCAAGAAGCTATTATTAACTCGATCTAAGTCGCAGTTTTTAACTTTTCCTCGGGTTAGATAGTTAGATCAGTTAGATTAGTTAGTAATGTTAGAGTTAGATGTTAGTAAAACAGAAAATAAAACAAATAAATACTAATATTATATATATTTTTGGATCTATCCAAAAATACTTTACTGAATCAATATCTTTTTAGTAGAAATAAATGAGACAGATCTTCCTTTATTCAAGGTGTAAATTATGTGAAACGGTGCACTCCTCAGCTCAACAGTTCCTTCTCACACGAGCGTATGAAACTGTCATATGTCCCATTTAACTATCCTACGTCATCCAAAAGATCGGGTCACTACCGTTTTGTCATGCGGTCAATATTTTAGAATCTTCGTTAGAAATAGATAAATTGACGTAATTAGATCTCGAGCACAAATTTTAATAAGATTTGTTTTTCTAGGACAAATCGCTCGGTAGGAAATAGGATTCCGTTGTCACGCTTTCACTCGCCAATTTTACCCTCCGGTCTTTCTATCCGTACATTAAGTTCAAAATAGAAAGAGATTCATCATAATTAATTTTAATCATTTTTACCATAGTCAATCATTCATTTTACCAAAAGATTAACTAATTTGATTCATATCTTGGCTAGATATATTTTTAGTTATACATAGATATATATATCGATTCATCAAAAAATGTCATGGATTAAACATTTGGAAGTTTTCCATAATAGCCTTACATCAAGATGACAAAATTCTATTACAACCAAATTTAGCCTTTCGATCCAAACACTTATCAAATTCTCACATATATATATAGATAGATATAATTATATAGAACAACAAAAGTAAAACTCAATAAAATTACCCGCTTACTTCAGATCTAAGTTGTATTCTTGAAAATAGCAACTTTTCCTAAAGCATTTTCTTCGATAATTTTCTCAAGCATTACAACATTACTACTTTTTATTTAAACAAACATATATACATACATAGACATATGTATATACGGCCCAAACGAAATAAAAAGAAGAAGAAGATACATAGATGAACAGGAGCCAAGTTACGGCATGTAAGAGGGATGAGAAGAATACGATGGCCAAAGAGTGGCCAAAGGGGCCAAGTTTACAATGGGAAGGCTCTGTATTTATAGGCACAAGGAGGGGCCGGACCGGTCCTGAAAATGGAGCCGGATCGGTCCGAATCATCATTACCAGATGACTCACTGGTTCCGGATCCTTCCAAAATATATTTTATTGTAATAAAAACTTCTAAAATTCATATCTTTAGTTGTAGACCTCCAAAAATTATGATTCAAACGTCAAAATTAAGCTCTCGGAAAATTCTTCAATTTTCATGAAGGACTCTTCTTCAGAAAACGCCGTCTTGATAAGCAACTCATACTCCGAACGTTTTTCGACATTTTCCTTAATACAAATCAATTAGCCACTTGACCACCATTTGAGTTGTAGATGTCCGATTGACTTGATTCAAAATCCATTGGAAAGCTTTCTTGAAGATATACAACTTTTATTAAGGAACCTTCTTCAGAAAATATCGTTTTGATGAGCCATTCGTATTACGAAGATATTTCGGGATTTTTACTAATCTGAATCGGTTAGTCACTTGACCATAACTTGAGTTGTAGAACTTCAATTGACGTGATTCAAAGTGCGTTGGAAATATTATGTGAAGATCTACAACTTTCATTAAGAAGTCATCCCCTGAAAATGCCTCTAAGCTGGGTCAAATCTCCGTCGAAAATATGTAACGATTTAAGTACTTAGGAAAATTTGTTCCGTTGAACTCGTAAACTTGTGGCACCTTCTTCTAACCTTAACATACCTCCTTTAAGGCTCAAAACATGTCATTACGTGGAATCTTGGTCAATGTATAATCCTGCAATGAACCACCAAAATACCAAACGTAAATCCGACACGACACTCCGGTTACTAAACCGGTACAAAAACTAATAAAAAACTTATAAAAATACGATAATTTATATAATAACTACTACTTATACATTTGAATAAAACTTAGTAATTTTGACTTGATTTGATACAATAATGCTCAAAATGGTATCAATATTGGGGTAAAATGTCGTAATAATGATCATAAATTTATCTCTCATCATGCCGCGCTATTAAGCAGACGGACTTATAGGGTCTTGGGCAACCTTGTCGTCTTATGCGACTTGTTTACTTAGGACCGCGCTATTAAGCGGACGGCCTCGAAGTGATTTTGGGTCTATGGCGACCTTGTCGTCTGAGCGACTTGTTCACTAAGGGCCGCGCTATTCTAACGTCTTGCCTCGAAGTGATTTTGGGTCTATGGCGACCTTATCGTATGAAGCGACTTGTTCACTAAGGGCCGCGCTATTCAAGCGTCTTGCCTCGGTGATTTTAGGTCTATTGGGACCTTGTCGCCTGGTTTACTTGTTCACTAAGGCCGCGCTTATTCAAGCGTCTTGCCTCGAAGTAATTTTGTGCCGCGCTATTAAGCGGACGGACTTTTGTTGAAAAGAATATCCATGTTGATGGCGAGCTCGGAATAAGAGAGCTTGTGATAAATGAGCTCGCTGGTACGGAGCTTGTAATAAATGAGCTCGCTGATGTGGAGCTTGTAATAAAATGAGCTCGCGTCTTTACCTTTGCTCGAAATATTCCATCATTTTCGAGTCTGCTAGTTCGGTTCGGTATATCCGTATATGTGTGTATATATATATAGGCCCCCCTTGTTTTTGGCGAGGTCGAGGAAATTAAAGCATCGAACTTGCTAAAAATAATTGAGCTAAAAGCCTTACTTGTTTCGGTTGAGCTCGATACTGAGTCGAAAAATTCCAATGTGTGGCCCCCTTGTTTCAACCAAGTTCGCCCTCAATCTTGCTTGAAACATGAGGGCCGGAGGTGGAAATTTTCAAACAGACGGGAATGACCCGAATTCGACATTTATTTCAACCACGCCCGCAACGACCTTGCTTGAAACAAAGGGGGCCACACATTGGATTTTTTCGACTCAGTATCAAGCTCAACCGAAACAAGTAAGGCTTTTAGCTCAGTTATTTTTAGCAAGTTCGATGCTTTAATTTTCTCGACCTCGCCAAAAACAAGGGGGCCCTATATATATATATATATATATATACATATATAAGGATATACCGAACCCAACTAGCAGACTCGAAAATGATGGAATATTTCGAGCAAAGGTAAAGGCGCGAGCTCATTTTATTACAAACTCCACATCAGCGAGCTCATTTATTACAAGCTCCGTACCAGCGAGCTCATTTATCACAAGCTCTCTTATTCCGAGCTCTCCATCAACATGGATATTCTTTCAACAAAAGTCCGTCCGCTTAATAGTACGGCACAAAATTACTTCGAGGCAAGACGCTTGAATAGCGCAGCCCTTAGTGAACAATCGCTTCAGAAGACAAGGTACCAATAGACCCAAAATCACTTCGAGGCAAGACACTTGAATAGTGCGGCCCTTAGTGAACAAGTCGCTTCAGACGACAAGGTCTCCATAGATCCAAAATCACTTCGAGGCAAGACGCTTGAATAGCGCGGCCCTTAGTGAACAAGTCGCTTCAGACGACAAGGTCGCCATAGACCCAAAATCACTTCAAGGCCGTCTGCTTAATAGCGCGGTCCTAAGTAAACAAGTCGCATAAGACGACAAGGTCGCCCAAGACCCTATAAGTCTGTCCGCTTAATAGCGTGGCACCAACAAGCTACCGATGCCAAAGCTAAGGCTTCATATGCCAATCTGTTATAAGACCGACCCCAGCTCGGCATCATATTTGGAACTCGCCCTCGAGCGAGCATTTTATAAGACCGACCTAAGCTCGGAATCATATTTGGAACTCGCCCTCGAGTGAGCATTTTATAAGACCGACCTAAGCTCGGCATCATATTTGGAACTCGCCTCGAGCGAGCATTGGCATCATATTTTGGAATTCGCCACGAGCTTAACATTTTATAAGACCGACCTCTCAGGTCGGCATCATATTTTGGAACTCGTCTTTGAACGAGCCTCTACAAGACTAAAAGCTCTCAAGCCACCAAAGGCTAGATCAATTCATGGCACAAGCCACAAGAAGCTTAAGTTCATCAACTACACGCAAGCAACAAAATGACCTACTCGAGTAAGGCATTTAGGCAAAGCTTGTTAGGAAATCTACGCTGGAACGCAATGAATTCAAAATTTTGATTTCTTTTACCCAAGATCGACTTCGTTTAAGCAATAAACAAATAATTTAGTAGACGGTGATTACCGTGGTTGATCTAAAAGATCGACGCTTTGACCGTCTAATGAGAGTAGTTCTGCATAGAGCCGCCCAAGTGTTCGGCCTCTACCGCTGGTCCACACGAACAGCCCGCCGAAATCCCATCATGGATTGCTATTGGAAAACTCCGGTTGCTAGACCGGCCTTTTTTCCCTCTCTCCAACTCTCTATAGGATGCTCTCTATTTTACACAAGAACTATTAGCTCTTGGAATTGTGATGTTCAAAAGAGTTTGACATCCACCTCTTATTTATAGTAGAAGTGGCACCCCTACTTAGTGTGGAGGAGAAGAAAACATTTTCCCAATAAAATAAGGAAAATATAATTGATTGATTTATCTCATTAATATTCAATATCCTATATTAAATATATTTCCAAGATATATAGTGACAATATCTTATATTGAACATATCTTTATCTTATTGCCATAAATCAATTTACACATGTGTGCAAATCTATAGTCATTAATATCTAATATTAATATATGATAATCTTATTAATTAAATTGCACAATCCAAGTGTATCAGAATACACTTATAATTGGCGCCACATATCCCAAAGATTTGGCATCCGGAATATTCTTTAATTAATATAATGCTATGATTAATTAATTTGCAAAATACATGTGTATCATATACACATAATAATTTCGACATACATACATCATATGTATATTTAATTAATCAACATAATTAATATCTTGTATTATATTTATTCATAATAAATAAATACCACCATATTAATTTACCACTATAACCTTTATAGTACGAGATAAATTCTTTCCTTATTTGGTTATCATCTATAACCACATTTTAATCCGCTAGATGTTCATATGTGTGACCCGATAGGCTTTCGAATATGTTGGCGTGAGACACAAAGTGCAATTTACTTAAAATGCCCTTCATGCCTAACGATCACGGGATAGCGTCTAGCAACACACCGCGACCCCCAATCATCGGAAGAGTCAAATTCAATGACTACTACCTTTCATGTGAAACAGTTACCATGTAAATTATAATCCAAATCGCTGTAATAATATCCATACGGTCATTAGTCGAGTGTCAAAACATCAACGACCGTATCTTATACTCTGGATATCAAGCTCTCTCGGAGTAACACATTTACTTCCACTTTGCAAAGATTCACGAGAGTAAGACATTCCTTATAAGAAGGTCCTTTTGGATATTCACCCTACTGATAGGGTACGCAATTTCCAGACGACCAAACATGTATACTCCGCATGCTTCAGTATCACACCCAATCACTACCGCATGATCGCCCCATGGCTAGGGGAAACCTCAATAGTGTCAAAGCATGACAATCCACACTGTGATGCGCCATGCAGACTCCGGTCCTAAGGATAATTACACAACCGTCACATAGTGTGACACTTATCCGTGTAAGTAGGTCAGTCTAACGTATGCATTCTCTAATACACGTCCACGTACAGTCCAAGTGTCTCTACACTTCGATAGACGAGATCTATCCCCGTCCTTAAAGACAGAAGACACCTAATACGTGCTAGTCTGTTTGTACTATCAATGTCCTGTTTAATAGTGCATTAGCCTAGAGATATTTAAGTATCAAACTTCTTAAAGTGATTAGAGATCTTATAAACCATAATCCCCTATCATGGTTTATCTATCACAGTTTAATACTAAGGATGTTATCATATAACAGTTCATAATTGGTTCTTTAAAAGAACATATATATGACAACAGAAAAGCCATTTAATCTATGTATAAACATAAAGAAATAGTGGAAATGATCCGATCCGGTCGGATCCGGTCCAACCCGATTGGGTTTAGGACACTATTTGAACAAAGCTAACAGGCGATCCGCCACAATAGCGAGCCGTCACAGTATTTCAAAGCAACAGATCCGCATGTGATCTCATTTAATAAACGGGTCCGCCAGCGACCTCGACCATAATATCTAGAGGAAGAACTACCTCAAGTCCAGCGAGACAATGATACAAAGATTACAGGGATCGGCTCCACTACGAGCCCGCTACTGTAGCTAAATATCTATTATATACTGTATGTCCTCAATTGTAAATAAACCGACTCTAGTCGGTGGCTCCCCTATAAATAGGGGAGCTATGTAACCTCATTAAAGGGCCGGATCATAATCTATAAAATAGATGGCCAAGCCAAATTGCCCCCATCCTCTTTTCTTATAAAGCACCACCGCCGGAATCCATTGCCGCCGCCGGTCACCACCGGCTAACACCACTTTTACACACTTTTATAGCCAGATATCATACATATAAACACCGCTAAAACAACCGTGATGGTTTCAAAATCATCAGAAGCGATACATACAATACATGTTAAAGTATAAAAAGTGAAAGGAATGTTGAGTTTAGGATCTTTGGAAAACTCAAAGAGATTACATGAAGACTCAACAGATCATTGAGTAATTTAGTATACAAAACGGTTATTCAGTTTTATTGTTTGTTGTAACCGTTTGTAACTTACTCCTAATTGATTCATGAGGTGTATGAAACTATAAATACCCCATGTTCGGCTACATTGTAACTTAATTTGTTGATTTCAGTTCATTAATAATAATTCCGCAATTTTCTTTACTTTATGTTTGTAATTCTACAAACTTCAACATGGTATCAAAGCATAAATTTGAGAATTTCTGAATGTTTTTCTGTGTTTTTTCTCTGGTTGTTGAAGAATCTTGAGAGTGTTTTTCATCTTTTCTGTGTTTCTTAGTTTCTTGAGAGTAAATTGTGATCGTTTCTGATTTTTTTATAATTTCTTGATCAATATATTTTCACATTTTTTGTTGAGATTTGATAAGAATCTGGAGTTTTTTATAGCCATGGAAGCAAAGAAACAAGAATTAAGTCCCTTCAGCTCATTCTATGTCCATCCCAATGAGAATCCATCTTTGGTACTTGTTCAGCCATTGATTAATGGCAATAATAACCCATGGAAGATGTCTATGGAGATGGTGTTAATCACCAAAAACAAGGTTAGCTTCGTAGATGGCACAATTAAGAGGTCGGAAGCAGATTCCATGCATGGAGACAATGTGATATAATGGTGAGATCATGGATCTTGAATTCTGTAGAGAACACCATTTCACAAAGTTTGATGTATTTAATGAGTGCACATGCAGTTTGAAAGAATCTTGCTACAAGATTTTCTAAAGTTGATGCATTGAGACATTCAGATCTTCTTGAAGAGATGCATCTGCTGAAGCAAGGTTTCGATTCTGTCAATCAATATTTCACAAAATTAATGGTTCTGTGGGAATAAATCAAGACCATACTCAATGTCACTACAATGCAATTAGCACAATAATGGATCATATTAAGGCTGAACATGTCATGAAATTTCTTACAGGTTTAAGGGATGAATTTGAGCCAATGGTTTCACAGGTAATGTTGATGGTGCCTTTTCCAAAAATCCATGATGCCTTTGCAATGGCTATCAAATTTGAAAGACAGAAGTTATATGTGGCTAACAAGGCCAATAATCAAGATTCAATGATTCTCTTGTCTCGGAATAATGGACATGGGCTTAATCAAACAGTCAATAGACCAAGTTCTTTGACTTCTGCAAATGCCAGACCTAAGAATCCCAAGAAGGTTCAGTGTAGTTTTGTGGGTTCACTGGTCATATTGAAGAGACTTGTTACAAGAAACATGGCTATCCTCCTGGTTTCAAGTCAAAAATGGTTAATTTGGGTGAAGAGGAAAAGTCAGCAGAAGAAGATCAGGCCCAAAGCAGGTCTGCTGGACCAGGGTTTCCCAATCTTACTACACAAAGAACTTGATAAGTTGATGGCTCGCTAAGTTTTGATCCTCCTAAGTAATGCAGATTTGTTGTTGGCCAACTCTTTGAGATTGTTACACACTACTCACCTCGCTACTGAGGACACGTGACCTAAATTTAGTAAGATCTATATACATGGATCTTGGACTCTGGTGCCACAGATCACATTGTATGATCATTAGATCTATTAAGTAATCCCAAACCTTCATCTGGTATAAAAATTGGATTACCTAATGGAAATAATGTTTATGTTACACATATAGGCCAAGTAAGGGTAAACCCTCAGCTGGTTCTACATTATGTATTTTGCATTCCTGGTTTTAAGTATAACCTGTTATCTTTAATCATACAAAAGTTGCAAATGTTTTTTCTGCTAGCAAATGTGTTTTATAGGACAGGTTACACAAAGGATTATATCATAGACCAGCCAATCAGACTCTCTACTGTTAATGTTGTAGAAAATCACATTTTGTTTGATAGATTATATGATGCCCTTTTATGGCATTACAGCCTAGGACACTTGCCAGATATGAGCTTCCAAGTCATTAGTTCACAGTCTGCTGATGTCAAATTTTGTAATCATGATTTCTGTTATGTTTGCCACATGGCAAAACTAAAGAAAAATCTCTTTCCGTTAAGTACAACTGATTTAAATGTTGTTTTTGATCTTGTTCATATGGATATTTGGCGTCCTTTGAGACAACATACTGTGAATGAACAACAATATTTTCTTACTGTTGTAGATGACTTTTCTAGATTTATTTGGGTTTTTCTTATGAGGCATAAATCTGAAGCTTCTGATCTTGTTAAATCCTTTGTTAATTTTACTCAGTTTCATAAAATTATTAAAGTAATTAGATCTGGCAATGGAGCTGAGTTTCAGCTTACTGATTTTTATGCTTAGCAGGGCACCATCCATCAGACATCATGTGTCAGCACAACAGAATAAAACGGTATTGTTGAAAGGAAACATCAACATTTGTTGAATGTTTCCAAGAGACTAAGGTTCCAAAGTAACTTACCCATTGAGTATTGGGCTTTCTGCCTGTAACATGCTGTAAAATTGATTAATGCCACACATATATCACTACTGAAAGATATTACTCCACATGAAGTGCTCTATGGCACCAAACCAGATTATTCTGTGTTTAAAGTATTTGGTTGCTTAGTTGTTTCATGCACACTTCAACAGTACAGGACAAAGTTTGATTCCAGATGAAGGACTTGTATATATCTTAGAACTTCAAACACCTCCAAGGGTGCTAGTCTTTTGGACATTACCAACAAAGATATCTTTGTTGCTAGAAAAACTCAATTCCATGAGACTTATTTTCCTTTATTTCAAAAGGTACTAGGCGGCGCTGAGATATCTTGTTGATATGCCAGCATTCATTACTAGTGATGGACAATTTTGATGATCCGTTGAATGAGTCGTGAGACCAACCAGACATATAGACAGTTGTAGCTGAGGCATCTAATGAAGATCATGCTCCTGTCAGCCAGGCACCTGAATTAGCACAATTGAGAAGATCCATAAGGATGAGGAAATTACCTACCTTTTATCAAGGTGGTGCTCATACAGTTTAGCAGACTCCACAACTGCTGAGTGAGGTAATGAATCTGGAAACCTTTCAATAGAGTATGCCAGATTCATTAATGTCATTGATGTTATTAAAGAACCTAAGACTTACATTCAAGACATCAAGCATGATTAGTGGAAAGAAGCAATGCAAAAGACTCATACCTGGAAAATAGTTGATCTGCCCCCAAGCAAGAAACCCATTGGGTGCAAATGGGTATGCAGAATCAAGTATAATCCTGATGGTTCAGTGGATAGATACAAGGCTAGACTAGTAGCAAAAGGCTACACTCAAACATATGGCATTGATAATCAAGAAACTTTCTCCCATGTGGTCAAGATTACTACAGTCAGGACTTTACTTGCAGCGGTAGCACCTAATAATTGGCATCTACATCAGATGGATGTCAACACTGCCCTCTTACATGGAGATTTACATGAAGAAGTATACATGCAGTTACCCTCAGGCTGTGCAGCAACCAAACCAAATCAAGTTTACAGACTAACCAAATCCTTGTATGTCCAAAAGCAAGCCAGCAAACAATGGAATTTCAAGTTAACTGAGTCCTTAGAAGCTCAAGGATACATTCAGTCTAAGAATGACCTCAGTTTATTCAGAAAAGGGTCAGGACAATCTTTTATTGCTTTGCTGGTATATGTAGATGACATCATAGCAGCAAGCCCTAGTGAGCAGTTGATTCTGTAAGTCAATGATGCTCTACATCAGTTGTTTAATGTTAAAGGATCTTGGAAAATTGAGATATTTCCTAGGTATTGAAGTCGCTAGAACTCTTGCAGGCATATCCATTTCTCAAAGAAAATACATTCTCAACCTCCTAGAAGAATATGAATTTTTCGAGCAAAACTCGCTAAAGACACTATGGAGTCTAAGCAAACTTGACAGCATGGTGATTCACCACTCTTGGAAGATAATACTGCATACAGATCATTAGTGGGCAAATTAATCTACATGACTTTCACAAGACCAGACATTGCTTTTGCAGTTCAGCAACTGAGTCAGTTTTTTAGCACCCCTATTGAAAACCATATGAAGGTAGCACATAGACTACTGAGATATTTGAAGGCCAATCCAGGTCAAGGAATCTTGTTTCTAGTAGAGAATAACCTTGTCATAAAAGGTTTTACAGACAGTGATTTGGATGGTTGTCCTGAAACAAGAAAATCAGTATCATGCTACATGATGTTCCTAGGAGATGCTCCTATCTCTTGGAAGGCAAAGAAACAGACCACTATAGCAAAAATCTCATCAGGGGTTGAGTACAGGGCTATGGCAAATGCAGTTTGTGAACTCCAATGGTTGATTCACATCCTACAAGATTTGAAAATTCTTGTTCAGCTGCCTGCTGTGTTGTTCTGTGACAATGCAAGTGCCATGCACATTGCTCATGAAAGAACAAAATATATTGAGATTGATTGTCATTGTGTGAGAGACAAAGTCAAATCTAGCCTTGTCAAACTTCTACTAGTCAACACAAAAGAACAAATAGTTGACATTCTTACCAAAGCCTTGGATGCACCTATTTTCTCCTATCTGCTAGACAAATTGGGTATTTCAAAGATATTTCAGAGTTCCGGTAGCTGAAGGGAATGTTGAATGCTGAATGCAAGTTGTTCATGTACCACTCTTAGCTTGGGGGTGTTACAGTATAAGGGCTGAAGGGAATGTTGAGTTCAGTCGGTTGGAGAACTCAGCAGATTATGTGAAGACTCGGCATACTCCTGAGTAATTTAGAGTAGAAAACGGTTATTCAGTTATGGTTTGTTGTAACCTTTTTTAACTTACTCCTAATGTGAAGCTATAAATACCCCATGATCAGCTACATTGTAACTTAACTTGTTGATTTCAGTTCATTAATAATAATTCCGCAATTTTCTTTACTATCTGTTTGTAATTCTACAAACTTTAACAATACATGCTCGGAACGTAAATGGGTTCTATAACCTCAAGTCTAAGTGCTATTACTTATAAGGCCTGCATAACTATTACATATCCAGGATGGTAATTGTACCACGATCCCACGCTCCAGTCCGTTTAATTACATCACCGCTAAAGCATAAGTACAATCCACAAGAACAACATAACCATCAAAATAAGTACAACCCACAAAAAGACCATAACTATTACACAATGCGCCTAGCTCCAAGAGTTTGATCCTTGCAATCCCACGCTCAATCCATACTTCAAGACCTAAACTTAATGAAAATGATAAAGATAAAAGTTGTGAGCAAACACAATGCCGTATGTGGGCGGATCCACTGGCAAGCAGGGGCAATCGCCCCTCTCGTATCGTAAAAACACTAATAATATATATGTTATGTATTTTTGCTCCCCTTAAAATTTATATTTGTTGAAATAGTGCCCTAAACACAATCGGGTTGGACCGGATCCGACCGGGTCGGATCATTTCTACTGTTTCTTTATGATTATACATATATATATATATATATATATGGCTTTACTGTTGTCATATATTTGTTCTTTTAAAGAACCAATTATGAATTGTTATATGATAACGTTCTTAATATTAAACTGTGATAGAGAAACCATGATAGACGATTATGGTTGATGAGATCTCTAATCACTTTAATAAGTTTCATACTTAAATGTCTCTAGGCTTATGTACTATTAAACAGGGCATTTATAGTACGAACAGACTAGCACGTATTAGATGTCTTCCGTCTTTAAGGGCAGGGATAGATCTCGTCTATTGAAGTGTTGAGACACTTGGACTGTACGTGGACATGTATGAGAGAGTGCGTACGTTAGACTGACCCATTTACACTGTTAAGTGTCACACTATGTGACGGTTGTGTAATTATCCTTAGGACCGGAGTCTACATGGCATCACGGTGTGGATTGTCATGCTTTGACACTATTGAGGCTTCCCCTAACCATGGGGCGATCATGCGGTAGTGATCGGGTATGATCATCAAGCATCACGGAGTATACATGTTAGGTCGCCTGGGAATCGTGTACCCTATGAATAGGGGTGAATATCCGAAATGGCCTTCTTATAAGGAATGACTTACTCTCGTGAATCTTTGCAAAGTGGATGTAAATGAGTTACTTCGAGAGAGCATTATATCCAGATTATAAGATACAGTTTTCAATGCTTGACACTCGACGTACGACCGTATGGATATTATTACAGCGATATGATTCTATTTACGCGCTAACCGAGCACATGAAAGGTAGTAGTCATTGCCTATTGACTCTTCCGATGATTGGGGGTCACGGACGTGTTGCTAGATGCTATCCGTGATCGTTAGATGTGAAGGGAATTTTGTAATTGCACCTTATGTCTACGGCCAACATATTCGGAAGCCTAGCGGGTCACACACATATGAACATCGAGTCGGATTAAAATGTGGTTATAGTTGATAACCAAATAAGGAAAGTTTATCTCATACTATAAAGGTTATAGTGGTAAATTAATATGGTGGTATTTATTTATTATGAATAAATATAATACAAGATATTAATTATGTTGATTAATTAAATATGTATATAGATACATAATTTCGAAATATGTATATATGATATACATATATTTTGCAAATTAATTAATCATAGTATTATATTAATTAAAGAATATTCCGGAAGCCAATAAATTGGCAAAAGGGGCGCAGATGATAAAGTGTATAAGATAAATTTGAATTGTGCAATTTAATTAATAAGATTACCATAATATTAATATTAGATATTAATTGATTTTGGAAAATAGATTTATGGTAATAAGATAAAGATAGTCAATATTAGATATTGACAATATATTGGAAATATTTAATATAGGATATTAAATTATATGAGATAAATCAATCTAAGGGGTTTTCCTTGTTTTATTAGGAAAATGTTTTCTCTCTCATCAATCTACTGTGTTTAATCTCAATCACTTGGGGAGATGATATGGGGCGCCCAACACTCCTATAAAAGGGATGCTTGGCTAGCTCTTTTATACACCATAATTCTAAGAGTTAATTATTCTTGTGAAAAATAATAGAGCTTCTTAGAGAGAGATTATAGAGAAAAAAGGTCGACCTAGCAGTCGAGTTTTTCTAGTAGCAATCCTTGTTGGGATTCCGGCGATGTGCTCGTGTGGATAACTGGTGGAGGCCGGACGCTTGGACGGCTCACGCACATCTACTCCTACCGAACGGTCAAAGCGTCGATCTTTTAGATCAACCAAGGTAATAGTACTGTCCCCTCTCTTATATGTTTATTGTTTAAACGGAGACGATCCTGGATCGGGAAATCAATTTTTTAAATTCCGTTGCGCTACTCGATTGATTTCCTAACAATATTCACCCCTATCATAATTAATAATCAAAAATTGACATAATTTTTTTATTATGTAAATAAAAATACATAATCTTTACAAAAATGATACTTCCAAACAAAATATACTACCTCTGTCTCATAAAAAGTGTTCACTTTTTATTGTGTACACAGATTAAGAAAATAATTAATGTATTGTATTTTAAACACTATGGACATAAATACCCATATTTTATAATAAATGTTTGCTTTGGAATATGAAAAGTGTATACAAACATTAAATGTTGATAGGGGTATGTTTGAAAAAGATGCATTAAATGATGCATAGATTTTCTAAATGGACACTTTTATGAGACAATTCATTTTCCAAAAATGGACACTTTTTATAAGACGGATATAGTATATAGTAATGTTTCTCCTATAATCCAATGAGGCAAAAAGAAAGTAAGACCTCCGTCCTATAAAAATGTCCACATTTGAAGAAAAAAATTTATCCCATAAAAAGTGTCATTTTTCAATTCCAATTCATCATTTAATGATTTTTTTTCTTTCTAAATATACTCTTCTCCTAAAATTATTCATTGTTCACCTTTTCTAATCCCGAAACAATCATTTACTACTAGTACTACTACCTAGGCACAAACAAGCTGAAAATTTGCGGAAAATAAAAGTGAATAAGGTTGTCAAGCTCTTTTAACAATGTGAAAAGTCACTATTATAATAAATGCATGTTGATCTCAATACACATACATTAAGTTAACAAACTCATTAATAAGCGTATATGCGTCCATCTGGTAAAAAAATAACACATTAATCGAGTTTCTTAATAAATGTGCACTATAAAAAGTGGACACTTTTTATAGGACGAAGGTAGTATTAATTTATACCATCCTAATTTAACTGATACACCACACTTCCTTACACCACACCAAAACAACCTTCAGAAATTCAATTTTTGAATCAAAAATCGACTTTTCGAATGTCGGTTATAAGAAATGACCTTGGGAAAGTCAATTCTTGAGCCAAAAAATGATTTTTCAAAGGTCGGTTGTGAGAATTGATCTTGGGAAAGTCAATTTTGAGTCAAAAATCGACTTTACGAAGGTTGGTCGTGAGAATCGACCTTGGAAAATTCGATTTTGACTCAAAATCGACTTCCCAAAGTTGATTGTGTTTTTGTGTGGTGCCCGGTAGGTGTAATGCATTGGTGCAAATAATAACCCCCAAAAAAATACTAGTATACATTTTTCTACCTACGAAAAAATTCTACTATATATCGTTCCTATTACCCAGGATCCTGCTTCCGCCCATGTGCCGTCGGTAAGGAAGAAAGAATCAACAAAGGTTGTAGTACATAGATTACTGGGTATTATGTAAGTATTTGGCGCCGTTGCCGGGGAGATTGTTTAAAAAAAATAATAAAAAAATAATAATAATAATAATAAAAACCCTAGGCTACTTATCAAATTTGGCGCCGTTGCCGAGGAGATTGTTTAAAAGTCGATATCAAAAATTGTGTTAGGTCAAGAGAGAAAAAAAAACGAAAACATTTTGATATGATTTTGCTTAGACTAGGTTTGAATGCAATTTTGGTACTCAACCCAATCTCTCTATGGGGTTGTTAGATTAGGTTGATAGCTTGTAGGTTGTCCTAGAACTTGGGCCTAGGTTTTTATCATCTTGTTTTATTTAGATTTCGATAAGAGCCATGGGATGCTGAAGTGATATTATCCTGAACTCGGATTGAATACGACTTTGGTACTTAGCCTCTTCAGAGGTTGATATCTTGTAAGTCTGGCAAGATTTGGGGCTTAGGACCTTCGGCTACCATGACTTTTTGAGGGGTTTAAAATATCGTGTGTGTGAGGGGTTAAAAAAAATAATAAATAAATAATAAATAAAAAAAAAGTCATCTCAAAGATATGTTCCCAGGATTTTTGGTTTTAAGTTCCACAAATCATGATCCCGGCTCCGTTTGGTTTCGGACTGACTGGATCCATTTGGATCTAAGAAACAGAAAGAATTATAAAATATAGTGAAGTAATGATGATAAAGTTGAAAAGTTGTATTGAAATTTGTGTAGTTAAAGTAATGATTGTTGATTTGAAATATTATATTGAAAAAGTAATGGTTAAATAGTGTAATGAGTGTATAAAGTGATGGATTAATATTATTTTATTTGTTGATGTTGATTGATTGATGAAAGAATTTATAATAAAATAATAGAATTAATAAAATAATAATAAATAAGTTAGTGGGGTGAATAAAATATTGGTTTGGGATCCAAATGGATCAACCTAGTCCCAAACCAAACAAGGGCGCAAGGAGTATTCTGTGGTACCATTCGAAGAAACTTTCACTATTATATGTTTTCAGCTTATCATGTACTACGATGTATTCAGCGCTTATGAAAATCTTTGCTTACTCTGTTGTCCTTTTATTTATCATTGTAGCCTGTTCCTAGTCAAAGGTTTATCTTTTGTGGTAAGTTTTGGAATTATCAACGATTTACTTACAATCTTGTTTACGATGCTTTCAGTAAAATGTTTTCAAGTAATAAAAGATAAAAATAAAAACCCAAGGCTGCCGTTAAAAAATAAAAAATAAAAAAAAACTTTTTGGAATAAAACAAGTTTAGGTGTGTCTAAGAGGAATTCGCGATGAATATAGTGAGGAGTATTTGTTTGTGATACATGCTTTCACTACTTGACATGGATGTTTTAATGTGACCCTCTGTGGCCTTTATATGATATGCGTAGATGTTCTGTTCTTTTACCTTTATGGTTATTTTTCCATCTATTGCGGTCCATGTTGAGTGATTGTTTGTGTTTCGAGTCTACGGATGTGGCATGGCTTCTTTATTTTATACCCCCAGTATATCTGTTGCATACTTTTGGAACGTGGACCACGTCCCGTGCATGTGTTTGCGTTGTTTTCTGTCTATTTGACTTTAGGTATACGAGATGCGCTTATAAGAAGATGTCACGAGATTCGTTCACGCCTTTCTGCCGGGTCTAAAGCTAAGTCTTCTTTCTCTTTCATATACACACTGAGGACAGTGTTTCATTCAAAGTGTGGGGTGGTAGACTTAGCTTGGTTTGAGTTGTATGTTTAAATGTGTCAGTTCAGTAATATACTTAGTCCGTTTTCGAGTCAGATTTTAAAAAATTTCAAGGTTTTAACGTCCGTTAGCATGTTTAAACTTCACATTCTCTTGGTAAACGACTTAGCGAAGTAGTAAATGCTTATAGCAAGACGCTAGGTTTGTCTTATAAACGGAACTTCTTTCGCACGTCTAGCTTCAATTTCATATGCCTTAGGATCTAGTGAACGATTATGGTAGACTTGAGCACAATTCGACTGCCTAGATCCCATATTGTAACTTCGAGGCGAAATAGAAGGATTGACCTTGGTGAGACACGGGATGACAGTCTTGGCGTTTCTTTGACACAACCAGAGCCAAATAAGCCAAAATCCCAACATTTTACCCTCGTACCCCCTCTAAGCCTTGAATAAGATGGTCCGACCACCATCCGAAAATGAGCCGTTTTGGTTACTTAGCCTGTATTACCCTAACCCTGAGCTATATTGTTGGTCATGTTTCTTTGATTACCCTACGAGTGTACTTGGTTGTTACTTTAGACACACTTTCTGACGCAAGTGTGGGGTGGTGAGAGGTATGTGTCTCGAAGAGGAGTTAGTAATATGAGCTAACACATACGAAGGGGAGGAGCTCGAGTTATTTATTGATGAGGTTGGTTTGGCTTGAAAAAGAAAAAAAGAAAAAACAAAAGAAATTGAATAAATTGAAAAAAAAAATGAAAAGAGTTGAATTGAAAAAGAAGAAGTTGGAAACAGAAAAGAACAAGAGTTGAGGTTGAAGAAGAGGTGTTATGATTATATATATGATGTTGGAGTTCGGAGTTGTTATCACGAGTCGATGTTGATCAAAGGAGTGTTGGTGTAGTCTACATGGTTTTGAGGAGGATATACACATGATGATTAGGTTCACTCGTATTTTTCTCTTCTCCAGTTCCCAAAATTCCTTTCGGTTAACCTTGTCTCGAGCCTAACTTTATAACCCTTCAAGTCCTACTGGACCGTGTTTAGCTTTGGTTGATCCCGATTAGTGGAGATGTTATTAAAATGAGCTTTAGTGTAGTTGCGATAGAAAAGCGTCTATAATCCGAACTGGTGATTTGGTCTATGAATTGGAAGCTAATTTTCACACATACACATTCCGTTTGTCTGATAACGATTGAGTCAAGATGTTTGCATTCACTGTTTTACTTATCTTTTACCTTGGCAATGTGAGTGTTTTTATACGCGTTTGTGAAGTTGATCCCTTGGTCTCTTTTAATACGCCTGTTTACTCGAGGACGAGCAAAGGCTAAGTGTGGGGTGGTTGGTGGGAGTCAACTTCACTGCACTTTTGTATGTGAATTTGCCCCGGTTATTACTTTATTGGCATGTTTTGGGTAGATTTAGGCCTTTCAAGAGTATTATCGAGGGTCTTAAGCACGGGGAGTTAAACTGTCACATTGATAGTAAACTCCGTCTTTTTAATGATATTTAGCTCTTTTCCGAGCACTTTTGTCTTGCGGAATTACGCGTGGTGGTTGTTCATATATGATGTTGCAAGACTTAGGTGACTCGAGAACCCGGAAGGCGATGTTTTGGGATGAGAAACATGGTCGTGGCTCGAAATTAGCATGAAAGTGAGGAAAAGTCAAGTTTTGAGTGGAATCAAGGCAAACTGGCGTTTGCCCTACCTCAAACTGGCGTTTGACTCAAGCCTACCTCAAACTAGCGTTTGGCCAGTCCAAACTGGCGTTCACGGAATTAGCACTTGATACTGAAAGTTGGGTTTTCAGGCAAACTAGCGTTCAAACTGGCGTTTGGATGGGTTCAGCCCGAATCGAGAAGGCTCATACAAGGCAAACTAGTGTTTGGCCAATGCAAAATCTAGTTTGTCCCCTACAGCAGTATTTCACCGTACCTGTCTGTTAATCTTTATTTTGACCCATCTTGGGGGCAGTTTCTAGTCAAGTCGTCTTCATGAAAGTTGTACGTAATTGAACGAGCTTTCCAAACGAGCTTTCCAACGCATCTTGAATCGTTCAAATCGAAGCTCTACACAGAAAGTTCTTGCTGATTTACTGAATACAAGTCAATTGGGCCGAGTTGGTCGGCCCAACTAGGTCAAAGTCGCGAATTTTGCCTATTTAAGAGCATCTAAACCTAAGAAAACACAATATTCTGACTTTTATTGGCATAGACTGAGCTCGAGGACGGCTTAGGTGCTCAACCCAGCCGCTTCGGCGGTTGTTATGACAGGTTGACATCTAAATAGTCGGATTAGAGCTCTGGACTAGGCTCCGTATTTCAATTTCTTAGTTTAGATTTTTATATATATAGTAGAATACGATATTCGATCGATGGCTTGGTGGAGTTCGTGCCTGGGATCATTGTATGGATTAAAGGTTGATATCTTTTACTGATTTGGGATTCAAAAGTTTTGATCTGCAATATTTTGATCTTCATTATTGTGAGTTTCCTGATTTCGATTTGTTTTCTCTCAATATGGTTTTGATCGTGTAGATCATTAGTTTGAGGAAATTTACTCTGGATAAAAGTCTTGATTCAGATCCTTGTTTATGCCTTGAAATAATAAAAGCTTCAATCTTTTGTCTTGTTCATATACTTTTTGCCCTCTAATCTTAACACAAGTTTTAATATCGATTCAATCTCCCTGTGGGATCGACCTCGGACTCTGAACGCACTACCTACGATCAGTAATATGTGAGGGGTACAAAAAAAAAACCCAAGGCTGCCGTTAAAAATTAAAAAAAAAAAAAAAAAAAGAGAGAACGCTTTGGAATAAAGTAAGCTTAGGTGTGTCTAAGAGGAATTCGCGATGAATATAGTGAGGAGTATTTGATTGTGATACATGCTTTCACTACTCGACATGGATGTTTTAATGTGACCCTCTGTGGCCTTTACATGATATGCGTAGATGTTCTGTTCTTTTACCTTTATGGTTATTTTTCCATTTATTGCGGTCCATGTTGAGTGATTGTTTGTGTTTCGAGTCTACTGATGTTGCATGGCTTCTTCATGTTATATCCCCAGTATATTTGTTGCATACTTTTGGCACGTGGACCACGTCTCGTGCATGTGTTTGCATTATTTTCTGTCTATTTGACTTTAGGTATACGGGATGCGCTTATAAGAAGATGTCACGAGATTCGTTCACGCCTTTCTGCCGGGTCTAAAGCTAAGTCTTCTTTCTCTTTCATATACACACTGAGGACAGTGTTTCAGTCAAAGTGTGGGGTGGTAGACTTAGCTTGGTTTGAGTAGTATGTTTAAATGTGTCAGTTCAGTAATATACTTAGTCTGTGTCCGTTTTCGAGTCAGATTTTAAAATTTTCCAAGGTTTTAACGTCCGTTTGCATGTTTAAACTTCGCATTCATTGGTAAACGACTTAGCGAAGTAGTAAATGCTTATATCAAGACGTTAGGTTTATCTTATAAACGGAAGTTCTTTTGCACGTTTAGCTTCAATTTCATGGGCCTTAGGATCTAGTGGACGATTATGGTAGAATTGAGCACACTCCGACTGCCTAGATCCCATTTTGTAACTTCGAGGCGAAATAGAAGGATTAACCTTGGTAGGACACGGGATGAGAGTCATGGCGCTTCTTTGACCCGCCAGAGCCAAATATCCAAAATCCCAACATTATACCCTCGTAACCCCTCTAAGCCTTGATATGACGGTCTGACCACCGTCCGAAATGAGCCGCTTTTGTTACTTAGCCTCAGATTACCCTAACCCCGAGCTTTATTATTGGTCACGTTCCTCTTGATCACCCTACGAGTGGACTTAGTCGTTATTTTTTAGACACACTTGCTAAATCAAGTGTGGGGTGGGAGATGGTGCGTGCTTCGAGAGAAGTTGGTTAGTACGAGTGAGTATATGAAGGGGAGGTGCTCGAGGAACGTATTGTGAGGCTTGTGGTTCGAAAAAGAAAATAAAAAAGAAGAAAAAAAGAAAAAGAAAATAGATGAAGGAAAGATGAAAAAAAAATGAAAGTTTGAACGAAGTGGAGGAAAAAGGAGTCAAAGAAGGAATGTATGAAATGAAAAAAAAAATGATGTTAAGGTTGGAGTTGTTTGTTAATGCATGTAGAAAAATCAAAGGAGTTTGGTGTGGTTTGGTATGGTTTCAAAGAAAGAGTACGTGAAATGACTAGGTTCACTCGTGTTTTCTCTTTCTCCAGTCCCAAATTTTCCTTTCGATTAACCCCGTCCCGAGCTTAACGTTATAACCCTTCAAGTCCTACTGGACCGTGTTTAGCCTTGGTTGGTCCCGATTAGTGGAGATTTTACTAAAATGAGCTTTAGTGTAGTCGCGATAGCTAAGCGTCTATAATCCGAACCGGTGATTTGGTCTATGACTTGGAAGTTAATTTTCACACATACACATTCCGTTTGTCTGATAACGATTGAGTCAAGATGTTTGCATTCACTGCTTTACTTATCTTTTACCTTGGCAATGTGAGTGTTTTTATACGCGTTTGTGAAGTTGATCCCTTGGTCTCTTTTAATGCGCCTGTTTACTCGAGGACGAACAAATGCTAAGTGTGGGGTAGTTGATGGGAGTCAACATCACTGCACTTTTGTATGTGATCTAGCCCCCGTTTATCACTTTATTGGCATGCTTTGGGTAGATTTAGACATGTTTGAGTGTAATATCGAGAGTTATGCGCACGGAGAGTTAAACTGTTATATCGATAGTAAACTCCGTCTTTTTAACGATATTTCACTTTTTTCCGAGTACTTTTGTCTTGCAGAATTACGCGTGGTGTTTGTTCATCTATGTTATTGCAGGACTTAGGTGACTCAAGGACCCGGAAGGCGATGTTTTGGACTAAGAGACATGTTCGTGGCACGAGAGTTGAGTGAAAGTGGAAGAAAAGCCAAGTTTAGAGTAAAATCAAGGCAAACTGGCGTTTGCCATACCCCAAACTGGCGTTTGCAGGAAGCCTACCTCCAACGGGCGTTTGCCCATTCCAAACGGACGTTTACAAAGTTGACACTTCATTCAGAAAGTTGGGTTTTCAGCTGGATGGGCGTCCCAATGACCCCGAAACTGGCGTTTGGATGGGTTCAACTAGAAGTAAAGAGCTCATACAAAGCAAACTAGCGCCCAAGTCAGGCCAGACGCTCGTTCGAATCTCAAGAACCCTAATCAAGAATCTTATCTCCAGGCAGACGAGCGTTCACCAGGAGGGCAAACGCTCATTTGGCGCCGACAGCAGCTGATTTCACCGTACCTGTCCATTAATCTTTATTTTGACCCATCTTGGAGGCAGTTTCTGGTAAAGTCGTCTTCATTAAAGTTGTAGGGAATTGAACGAGCTTTCCAACACATCTTGAATCGTTCAAATCGGAGCTCTACACAACAAGTTATCACCAGTTTACCGAAGACGAGTTAAATGGGCCAAGTTGGTCGGCCCAACTAGGTCAAGGTCGCGATTTTTGCCTATTTAAGAGCAGCTAAACCTAAGAGAACCGATATTCTGACTTTTATTGGCCTAGACTGAGCTCGAGGCCGGCTTAGGTGCTCAACCCAGCCGCTTCGGCGGTTGTTATGACAGGTTGACATCTAAATAGCCGGATTAGAGCTCTGGACTAGGCTCTGTATTTCAATTTCTAAGTTTAGATTTTTATATATACATAGTAGAATACGATATTTGATCGATGGCTTGGAGGAGTTCGTGCCTGAGATCATTGTATGAATTAAATGTTGATATCTTTTGCTGATTTGGGATTCAAACGTTTTGATCTGCAATATTTTGATCTTCATTATTGTGAGTTTCCTGATTTCGATTTGTTTTCTCTCAATATGGTTTTGATTGTGTAGATCATTAGTTTGATGAAATTTACTCTAGATAAAAGTCTTGATTCAGATCCTTGTTTATGCCGTGTAATAATAAAAGCTTCGATCTTTTGTTTTGTTCATATACTTTTTGCCCTCTGATTTTAACACAAAATTTTATATTCGACTCAATCTCCTCGTGGGATCGACCTCGGACTCTGAACGCACTACCTACGATCGACCCGGTTCACTGCCGGTTAGAAAGTGAGTTTTGCCTAAGGTTTCGAGTTTTATAAATTGTATTTGATCGAGCCGGATTGTGTAAGTATTAGTAGTTATATAACATGTATGCATTAATAAAACATTTCATTCCATGAAAGCCATTAAGAAAACATAACCCAAACTTTGAGGGCTAAACATATCTCTCAAAAAATAGCATATGAATGAGCTTTTAGTTTCAAAGTGAGTTCACAAGTTGTCTCCCAGTTTGACAAGTTATGAATTCAATTTCTTATGCTTGTTGTATTCCATAATGGGCTATCATGAAACTCACTAATTTTCTCTTTTATTTTTGTGAAGAATCACAGGATGATAACTATTATATATAAGTACGAGGTGTCATAAGCTGGAGGATTATGGAGTTATTTATTTATTTTTAGTCTTTTGAATATTTAGTGAATAAAAAGCCTACGTGCCAAGTACATGGCGATCTTACTTTTAAGTTGAGGATGAAATATTATTATCTTATTTTGGTGTTGGAATATTGCAGCAGTGTCACTTCTATTCTTTTTTTTAATATAGAAAATGACTTTTTCAATTTTTTTTTTTTTTATTTACAGAAAATAGTGTGTATCAATCCTACCGCTGTGGCGGTGGCGTTGACCATCCATTTCTGACATGTTTGTTACGTAGGAATGGAATGGAATGAAATAAAATAATAGAAATGGAATAGAATGGAATGAAATAAATTCTCCATTACTGCGTTTGAGATATGAAAATGGAATAAAATGTAGAATATGATGGAAGTAGTGGGGTGGGGTACCTTACCCCACACCCCACTGCACCCTATCTCTCCACGCACCCTACCTTACCTACCACCCCAACCTACCTGCCCTACCCACCACCCACCTAACCTACCTGCCCTACCCACCACCCACCTACCCTACCTTACCCACCCTACCCTACCTACTCCACCATCTGTCCATCACCATATCCTACCCTGCGCATCCAACCTACCTTACCCCACCACCTACTCTACTTCACCATCGCCCACCCATATCCTACTATATCACAACCTACCCTACCCACCCCATCTTACCTTACGCATATTACCTACCTTACCCACCCCACTCTAACAGACCTTACCCACCCTACCCACCCCTACTCTAGCTATCATACCCTACCATACCCACCATCTTACCTACCACACCACCCTACCCTACCCACCACTATTTTACCCACACCACCCACCCTACCCTACCTTATCCACCAACCCACCCTAACAGACCCTAACCACCCATACCCTTACCCATCACCGCACCCTACCTTACCTTACTCATCTCTACCCTACCCACCACCCCATCCTATCCTACCCTACCCTATTTCACCTATCCTACCTTACCCCACCCTACCTACCCTACTTCTTTACCTACCCTAACCTACCCTACCACCCACCCACTCTTACCCCATCACCTACGTGTTTTGTCGATTTTCATTTTATTCCATCGTATTCCATCCATTTTTGGAAAGAATGAAAATGGACATTTTTCATTCCATTGGAATAAAATTTCATTACATTCCATTCACTCATAATCATACACAAACATTGGAATAGAATGAAAAATCATTTCATTCCATTCCATTCCGTCCTAACAAACGTACCATAAATGTTACTTTTCATCCATAAGTTTTTAGTGGTATCTAGTCACTTAGGGTAACGCGTTCCCTAAAGTTAGCTTGAAAGACGCATGCCGGACATTTTTTTTTCGAAAGTGGGCTGAACTTCCAGACGGAACGTTACAAATATGATTTACCAATTCAACTCTTTTCATAAGAAAACTACATTAAGAATAGGTAAATAGAAAAGTGAATTAGAAGTTTTTAGGAGACGATAATTCTCACGAAGAAGCTTTTTATAAGATGAAAAAACTTCTACCCCGACTTTCTAACGACGGGTTCTGGGTTCGATTTGGTGGAATTCACCAAGACTTATCATGTAGAAGAGACAGTTATAAAACCATTTATGGGTTACTTGTATTTGGCTCGCAATTTTTTTTAAACTTGATTCAATGTTTTGAGGTTTTTGAGATAAAGTAAAATTGCCTAAATAATAAATTGAGTCAATCTCAAACTTAAAAGTGGCAGCAATTGAAGAAGTTGCGTTAACGGAGGAGTGCGTAGCGGTGTTGAGCATGGTAGTCGAGTTATTTTCACAACAGAACAATTTTTTTTTTACCATTACACCATCTCAGCAATAAAACTTCTACTATTCGCATTCAAAAAAAAATATACTTCTACAGTTCAAACCAATAAAAAGGCGTCATTTGGATACAATGTACCATGTTCCACACATGTAAGTCGGCTTAATGGTGGCCTTTAAACATAAACTTCAAAATTTTAGAAAAGGGGAGGGTGTGGGGGTGGGAGTGGGGGTGGGGGTGGGGTGGAAGAGGTGCCAGAAAGGTTCTTCCAAGATAGAAGAATTGAAGTTGAAGTAAAATAATTTATTCAGGACAGAATGGTATATTGTGCACTGGCCAGATAACTAGCAGCACACAGAGAGCACTTAAAAAAAATAAAAATAATGTGAGCCTTACTGACCATCTCAATTTGGGATCTCAGAAATTGCAAGCGGTTCACGCAGTCACTTTCTTGTGTTGCTTTATCTCCTTAATTACACCTTCAGTGAGTGTGTCTACATCGTTGTTCTTACCAAAAAACTTGACAAACTCCATGTCCGGATCCATCAGATACCTGCATTTATCATCCAACCACTATTTCATACATACCCTTACACCCACACCCACACCCACACCCACACCTGTTCTTTTTAGTTTTATTTTTTTCACCAAAGGACGAAAGATTTTATTAACAACCAAACAAAACAAAAATATACAACACCCAGCCCCCAGCTAGACTAAACCCAGCACCAAACTGGACTACAAACCAGCACAAAGCTGGACTAAACAACCGGAACAAACTAAAAAACTACAAGAAAGTACAAACTAAAACAGACAGATGAAAACTGAAAACTTGTCATCAGCGAACAACTCCGAAGGGTATGCTATGACAAAGAGGTGATGCAGATGCAAACCAGGCGAAAGGGTACACCCCACCCCCCCCCCCCCCCCTCCCCAATTCATGAGTGAAATTATAAGGTACAACGGTTGTAACATGTGGACGGACATGATTTAACTATTTTTGTTCTTTCACATAGCAACAGTGTGTAAGGGTGAGTTTGTGGTAACATCTATCCACTTGTTGCAAACATTGATACAACGGTTGTACCACAAAAATTCTCTATTCAAATCCTGTTCGGACTTTCAGCTGGATAGGTATCAATTTTAAGTATTAGTACATTTCGGTATATAAACAGTTAAAACTACTGCCGAACGCTATCAACTAAGATTTAAATACCAAGTGAAAGCCAAATACTACCCTATGTCCTCTATTATAGGTCGTTACACACAAATTAAGTGTACGTCATAAATTTCAAGCGAAAAAAGTTTAAAACTTTCTTTAACTATCAACATTATTTCCTTCTATTGTTTTTTTGTCTGCTGGACCGAGTTTACTTCGCAATATACAGTAAATTAAGGCTCTCAGTCGACTCTCGCCTAACAGACGCCTTGACGACCATGACAGATTTGACTAAAGTGATCATGGTCAATCAAATCATGGAAATAGCTAAAAAGAGTTCTTTCAGTTCAAACCATTGATAGGTTAAGAGGTAGCTCGGGAATGATGGTTTTCTTTTGTCTCTCATCGGTAATTCGAATGGTGGGCAAAGAAACAAGGAGCTCATTGAGAAGCCACATGAGATGCAAGGTCATTTTTAAGGGGAAATTCACACAAAGAGGGTTTTTCCGGTGACCTGGCTATAATAAAGAGGTATGTTCTCTGTGTTGAATTCTATTTGATTGGACATGCAAGGGTTATAGGGCCAACGGACCTGTTAGATGTGACGGAGGAGCTTCTTAGAAATCCCTGTCTAGACATTTTTTTTTCAATTGATTCATTGTTAAACGACTCTATGGTCTTTAAGAGTCATCATTATCTATTCATATAAGACATGGATAGGCTTGAGTAGAATAGGAGTGTGCTAGTAAGGTTTAACTTTCCCGATTTTTTAGGGGTTGATAAGCTTCTGCTAAGTAAGGTTTGTTCTACCAGGACTTATCAGAACTCAAGTTTATCTATGTCTTAGACAGCCAAGGTAAAACCAAAGCTTAATGAAATAAATAACGATAGACACAATAAAGTCCTTTAACAATTAATTTATTTAAAATACAAAGAAATAATATCCTCAACAAAACAAAACAAAAAGGTCAGACCAGCCAGGATTCCTAAAAAGCTCATTTCTTGCGCAACCAATTGCTGTTTTTGTTTCTGTATTCCTGATAACAGATCCTTTGGCCCTATAACCTCTACAATTCAAAACAGAGGATATTCCTTTTATTTTGATCAAGCTAATCATTGGAAAATCTCTCTTTTGTGAATTTTGCCATATTATCGAGCTACCTCATAAACTATTGATGGCTAGAATTGAAAACTCTTTCGAGCTATGATCCAAAGGATGACTGGATTGACCATGATCACTTTAGTCAAATCTCCGCGAATGTCGTCATGACATTGTTCAGGCGAGAGTCAACAAAGGTAGTCTAGTCTATGTCAGTAATATATTGTCTAATGCACTTGGTGAATAAAAAAGGGAGCTATCGATTACAACTAGGCGACGAAGTAATTTTGCTCCAGCAGACAAAGGAACAATTTAACACCCTTATGCCTAAGTGAATGGTTCAAGAACATATCAGTTGAAAGTTGGATGAGAGTCGAATTTGATCCACTGGATATGAGAAAATATCACCATATGAATATTTCACACTTTTGATTACATCATGATATAGCAAGAAAGATATACTGTTTTTTTTCTTTCAAAATGCTGCATGAAAGTCCACAAACCATCAATATTACCGAGCTATCATGTTGATAATCTGTCTAAAAGCAAAAGTGGAGAAGAAATAAGTAAAAACTTCTAAATTATTTGATAAGACTGACGGTGAGGAATTTTAGCAGACTAACAGCTCAAGACTTGACAACCTTGTTCATCAAAATCCAAGGGCCAAAAGAAAGACAAAATTAAATGCCAGGGTTGAGCTCTAATAGTGGGTATATAGCAAAACCAAACAATATTTGTGCTCAGATCAAAACCCGAACAACAATCAACTCTGGTACCTTATCATTTGACTAAGAAGAGTGGAGGTTAAGTAAATGGATGCCCGATGCACACAATTCCACTAATATATTTTACATTATTAAGCAATTTGTATTGAACTCATGCTTTTAGCGCAACCATGGAGAAAACAAGCAGCAGCACTGAAAGACATGACACAAGAGCTAAACGAAAAAGGCCATTATCACCGGAAAATGATAATACGTACATGACTATTGAGTGATCAACCAAGTAATCTGAACCTTCCTCTTCGGTCTTCATGTAATATACTCGGTAAGCACGTGCAACTTTTTTTACCTCATCCGCACTGCCGGTGAGCCCAATTAAATCTGGATGGAACTCTAAAACAAATATAAAAAAGAATAGTAAGTTTGGAATCTGTGCTAATCATTCCTGAGTACACCGCAGCACCATAGAGTCTCCTGTCTTAAACAAGGACTAGATCAAGAGCAAAGTGTACGCACCTTTAACATATTCACGAACTTGCTCAACATTGTCTCTTTCAGGATCAACTGAGATGAAGACAGGTACCACTTGAAATCCAGATTTGTCTTCTGAAAGATATTCATATTAGAAACTACAAAACTGATTGAAATGATAAATCTGGACAACACAATAGAGCGAAAACACACAAAATAGAGCAAATATTACACATCTAACTTCTGCATGCCCCAGAGGGGTCAAAATCACAGATGATGATTACAACTACATCACTTTGTAGGAAACATTTTTTGTTTCCATGCATTAGTTCAAAAAAGGCGCTCAATGTTAATTGGGTAAACCCTACAAACACATTAAAATTATTTCTATAAAAAAAACTAAACTGATGAAGAATGCAAGAATAGGAAAATCTGTCTGTTGAACTACATGCATCCGAAAATCAGAGATCAAAGACCTTGACAGATCAAAACAAAGTGTATTGTACACTTGAAACACAGTGTATGTCAGATTGTCGGTCTATGCAATATACCAACAAATCTACTGGCTATGCACCAAATATCATAGCAACATTTTAGAGAGAGAGTGAAACAAAAGCATTTAAAAGAGCTAATGTAATAGGAACTGGATAACTCTTCACAATCGATTTGAGAGTGGCCAAAGGTGACAATCCAAACTTACTTATTTTGTCAATTGCCACAGCAAGCTTTTGTAGCTCATCAGGACATATATCAGGGCAGTGGGTGAATCCAAAATATAATATAGTCCATTTCCCTACAAAGTTCTTCTCAGTGACAGGCTTGCCTGTATGATCCACAAGGTTGAATGGACCGCCAATTGCTGCTTTTCCAACAGAAGGTCCTTCCTTCACAGCCTTCGAGGCATTGTTTATTCCTATTCAACGATATTTTTTTATGAGCACACAAGATCATATCACTAAGCAAGTTCAAAAAAGATAAAACTGCATCACATAACTTTCAGCAAGAAACATCATAGGCGGCAAAATTGCAAGCATAAAAATTCAGCTTGCCACGTCATAGATAGAAAAATTGTGGACAAAGCAGACTACTCCACTACAAATGAGCGGCTCTTTACACCATTAGACTGGGTGCAAACGTTGATGAAACCCAAAATTTTACAACTCACCATAGTAATCTACCTTCAATATGACGCTTCTTCTCCCGGTCATAATACAAAACCAATGCTACCCCTGTGGCAAGAAGTAAAAGGAAGCTCATCCAAGAAACAGGCTGCAAAGAAATCCAACAATTACTCACATGACTTCATCAAAACTATATGCTGAAGTATTGGAAGTTTGAATCAGTGGGAAAAAAAATGAAATCAAATACGTTAACCACTAAGACAAGGGAAATATCATCTTCCTGGAGCAGGCCAACGTTGTACACAATAATATAGTTTTTTTTTTTGCGATATACACATTATTTTAGATCAGTGCCATTAATGGAAAATTTTCTGTTGACCTGAACAAAGAAAAATACAAAAACGTGGAAGCGTACAGCATACCGATCCTCGAACAGCCTTTCCCTGCTCAGCTGTCTTCTGAGAATCACCGCCAGGGCTTTCTGCATTTCCAGCATTAGACTTAGCCTCAGAAGATCCACCGGAACCGCCTGATTGGTTGACGCTATTAGTACATAATAACCTGTAGAAGTGGAAATGTGATCCAGTTAGAGATACCCAGGGAGAATTCGGAAGCCGAACTATATGAGGAACGGAGACGTCATGAAGAGCTCGAAGGGGCGCGCTCGAAGTCGAAGTTGAACGGAAACGTCTCAATATTTGACAGTTTAAAGCAAAAGAACCACGAATATAGGCACGCCGGAGGTTTCGCAACGGCGCCAAAGCCATGGCTGCTGGTTTATGGTGGGTTTCTCAACACAGATGACGATTTGGTACGGTGGCCACTAAAACCCTGCCTCCATTCTTCCCAAAACCCCCTCATTTCATTTCTCATTCCATCGTATTAAAATAAAAATAAAAATAAAAATAAAAGATTTTGGTTCAAGTGGTAATTGATTTGAGAATGTCTAGAAAGGTTACCGGTTCGATTCTCTTTTTAGGCGTCATGTTGAGCAGTTACGGAATTGCTAAGTATAAGCGGTTGAGGTGAACGTGCACCACCTCGGTAGTACAAGGCCATAGACTTCTCACGACGTGGCCTATGATGTATATCATAGGTTAGCTTTTCTATGAGAAGACGTGGCATGTTCTGAGAGGACGTCGGCAGTACGAGGCCATGGACGTCTCACGACGTGGCATATGACCTACATCGTAGGTTAGGTTTTCTATGAGAAGACGTTGTTCTGAGATGTTGTAGTCTAATGGCTTCTGACTTTTTATGAGAAGACGTTGTTCTGAGAGGTTGTAGTCTGACGGCTTCTGGTGTGAGTGAGGTTTGCCAACCTGTATTTTGAACTTTGAAGCGCCGATTGCTTATCTCGAGGAGTCGTATCTCATGATTACATAGGAGATCACGCTGATCGGGTTGATGGCAAGTAGAGACGCCTCCTTGGCTCCAATGTTTGTTTTACTATAAAAGAATGAGGGGTTATCATATTCAACTATTTACAATCTTTAGAGTTTAAAATTATTCTTCAAAAGAGAAACACGTCTTCTTTCCGAGTCCACAAGATTCAACTTAGATCTTCAAACAAGCAAGCCACTTTTTTGTCCGCATAATTTTCTTCCTCTTTTGCCCTAAATCATGGCATCCGGTAGCCGATCTGCCATAGACACTTCTTTTGATGAAACCATGAGTAGGGATATTTACGAGGGTGCCTGGTTTGTTGCCCATGAAAGTTCGCTTTATTCTATGACAAGATTTAAACCTAAAGAAATTTCCTAAGAATCTCAAGCCATGAAAGTTTCCATGAATGCAGAGGTCGGAACCTTCCTTGTAAGGAATATTTCCACGGTCTTAACGTCGAAACAAATTATGGACGTCTGCGAAAAGTACGACATATATGAAAGAATTGTTGTTCCAGTTCTACCCCAAAGTATCCAGAAAGCATATAAGTCCTATGAGGGTTACCGTGCAGTAACATTAAGCAGCTTAAGTCTGCCTCAAATCGCCCCAAATGGGATTTTAACCATTATAAGAGCAGTCGTAATAAAGACATTGAAGACTACTTCAAGTCTGACAAATAACATTTGGATTTTCTCTTAGACTAAAATTAAAATAATAGTGGAATTCTAGGCTGCATTTTCATCAAGTGGATCAATGGCAGATGCCACATGTAGCATCACATATTTCCACTTTTTTGTCACATCAAGTAAATTTACCAGTGGGATTATTAATATTTTATTGGATAAGTTATGATAGGTTTACTCACTCAAGTCTAAATCATGTTTACACCCTAGACAATTTTGTGGTTGTGATTATTAAGTTTTTTTTTTAAATTTACAAGTAAAAAATATGTTGTGAGTTGATGATGGTGTAAAAATGGCGTAGATTCAAAGAAGTAATGTATCACTTTCCTGGATGGATATCATTAAATTATTGTACACCATTACTACATCTTATTAATCATACATCACTTATACAACTATTCTACATTTCTCTTCCAATAAAATTATGCCACATCCACAATTTTGAGATAGTCCATGGGTCCTTTACATACGACCACTACGGCTGCTCTAAGTTTTGTGATTTATATAGGATAGCATGTAAAAATTTTAGTAATCCTTTTTTAGAGCCTTTTTTGCCTCAAAAAATGTAGTGAACCCATGAGCTGGTAATGCATCGCCCGTCGAAACTGGCGTAGATGTCAAAGTTTTGGCTGGGAGCCCTTCTAGTATTAAGAAATGAAAAGTGGAGTCCTTATATGTCAAAGATATGAATCTTCCGGGTCTACATCGTTGGAGGTATGATTATTCTGGTTGAGATCCCGTCTTAAAAGATGTCGTGAGGAAGTTTTCTTATAAAAAAAGGTTATGTTTTCATTATAAAGGTTTTGTCTTTGTTGTTATCCGTAAAATTAGCACGAACAGAACATGATTATGTGTTTTTTCGGGTAATTGTTGAACAGGAACTCAATGACGCCGCGTTAGCGAGCTGAGATTTTTTTAAAATTTTTTTTGTGCTCGTTAAATATGTTTCGTAACTCAAGACCTATTCCACGACCTGGTATAAATGCTAAAGTTGCGTACACGAGCAGTGGAGATAAGATTGATAGTAAGGCGTTTCTATTGACCGTGCATGATCACATTTACTATAAAATCGTGCATGGTTAGCAAGGAAAAATAGACGACAGCAACCAGAGTACCAAATTCAGTATAAAAAATATAAGTAAAAATAAAAAACTTTATATAAGAAGTCTCTTTAATATTACATTAGTTGAGTGTGTTTTAAAAAAACAAAACATGTATAAATGAGAACATATTATTACAACAAACATAAATGCGAAAAGCATCATTTATTTATTACAAATGGAGAGATGGGCATCATCCCATCATCCATGGTTTCTCTATGTTCAACCTATTAGAGCAGAAAAGCCGACCCGGCATGAGAGCACAACAGAGGCAGCATCCTCATCCAAAAGTTGCCCAAACAACAGCTTACTGTACATACATACATAGTAAGTAATATAAGCCGTTTCACGAAGGCCAAATTTACAGACGGCTCCTTTTGCTCAAAGGAGCCGGCTTAAAACTAGCAATGCCGGTAACTTCCCTTCCGGCTACCAATGTATTAATGTCATATGTCCCTTCATATGTGTATATTGGCTCCAAATCACAGAACGCCTGTTTTTTTACCAATACAATTTATGTTATATACTCTTAAAAAAAAACGATTTTCAACGTGGTGGGTGTGGCGGGGTCAACTTACTATGACACACAACACATCAAGAAACAAGCGGAAAACCGACTTTGAATAAGTCAAGTATGATGACTGACCAACTTTTTAAAAGTTGGGGTGTGCATATATACTTGACTTTTTTGGAAGTCGGTTTTTCAAAGTGATGCCTTGATATGCATTCCCTAGCAAGAATCAAGTGTGTGTTTACCTTGGCGACTAAAAAGTCAGCTAAAATCCCATTGCCACCAAGTAATTCCCGGCCAAGAGATACAGTCTCCCTTGCCCTCAAGCTAATCCATGACTGAATGCGAATCGAGTTGTATTAGTTCTTGGGGAAAATAAAAATAAAAAACACAAGACAAAGAAAGGTCGTAAACCTTCCCCAAGCTTGCATGTCCGGCAGTCATTTTCCCACTCTCGTACAGTTTGCATAACCGCCAACCCACCAGAACCATAGCTTGAATATTACCCAACATCTGAACTAGTTTTTGTTGATTGATCTGGAAAGCCGCCAAAGGTGCCCCGAATTGCTTCCTCTCTTTCAAGTATCTTGGTTTTCACACACACACAAACAAAAAGATTTAAAATATAAAAAAAATCATCAACACACTTATAAAAAATTTACAGCCTGCACCCTTTTCATGGCCCCATCACGACCTAGAATTTCAATAAATGAGAAAGAAAGAGCGTGTTTGAGTTGATGCACACCTTAGTAACACCACTTTTTAATCTAAATAAAGCAACTTCTTCATCTTAATAAAGTTATTTTTTATCTCGCAATACACAACACACTTTATTCCTTTTCACAATACCCAAATCGATTCTAACATCTTGATAAAAAAAACAAAATCACTGAATAAAAGTAAAGACGAAATAACTTATTTCCAAATGAACTTAAAGTGAAGTAAACTTCTGCTGCTTCTATCTGAAACAGCATGCCAGAAACTGCTTTAGACTGAACCGGGTAACATATGGAAAAAAACACGTGCTAGACATCTAACATAAACTTTGTTGTTTCATTTATGTACGTTAGCCTAACTATCTTAAAGGTGATATATATATATATATATATATATATATATATATATATATATATATGTGCAAAAACAAAACTCCAAAGAAGATTGAGCATAATCGATGTTTACAATACTCAAAGATGACAGCTTATTTAAAGGTAATACCTGAGACACATATCATAAACACCCATTGAAATGCCAATAGGTTGCCACGCAACCATAACACGTGAAACAGCAAGAACCTGAACTCAAGGGGGAAGGAAAATGATAACAAAAAATACGGATTAACACCTGATCAAATCCTGAATAGAGAGACAAAACTAAAAAAACAGACATGGTTATGGCAGGCACAGGCCAAAGTCAACAATTCTATCAAAACTGAGGAATCAGTCTACACTTAAGTGCGCAAAACCATATCCAAAGACATACATTAAACATTGATCTCGCCATATTACCTATGCAGTCAAAAAAAGCTAAATATATATATGAGTATTCTTACCTTGCTTGTGTCCTGAAAAGAATTGACACCTGGCAATCTGTCTTCATCAGGCACAAAGACTTCCTTCAATAAAATGTCTCCGTTTTGGACCATCCGCAGTCCTATCTTGTTTTCTATCTTAGTAGATTGAAGTCCAGGAGCATCTTTTTTCACTAAGAATCTGAAACAAGCACCACACACAGTTAGATAAAGAGAAGGCAGATGAACAAAGTTTCGATAAATGTTAACTGCTTCACCATCCTATGATTTAACAACTTTGATTGATTAAGTGGCACAATCGTGAAGTTTCTACAAGATCAAAACTTACTCAGAACATCTGCCAAATCTATGAATTCAGATGCTACAGACACGAAAGTATACAACAATGTCAACTGAATGCCCATGTATGATTAGTCTGCAGCCCAGTGTGAAACTATGGCCAAACAATTTCAACATCATATGTTTAACATAAGTATTGATCGGAAGAGGTTCAAGAAACCAAAAAGAGGACCATGCACCTGCCACTTACCCATTTATCTGGTTTGTGTTTTTATTTCGTGCAAATATAACAAGTATATCTGCAAACGTGCTGTTTCCTATCCACCTTTTCTGACCATTAAGGATCCATCCACCTTCAACCTGCAAAATCCAATATGGGTCACAATACCCCCAAAGATAGAAATCTCTTGCACTGAATTCTCTGTGGAACATAAATATGAAGAAGAAAAAGGAGAAATGGCATGAATCTATAACCTTCCTTGCGCTAGTTCCCAAACCACTTGCATCACTTCCATTGTCTGGTTCAGTCAGAGCCTAAAAAACGTAAGCCAAATCCATTACTATGGCTTACCAAGAAAGGGTAACTCCACAAAATCATGACAGAAAAAAATAAGAAATCCTCACCCAGCAAGCTATAGTTGTAAACTTAGCCAAAGACGGCAAGTACTTGTGCTTCTGTGCCTCTGACCCACATAATCCTGGTATTGACAGGAAACAGCTCACGTCAAATACATGATCATTGCCATCACAAACACTCGGTAGTTATCTAAACACTGACAATGTAAAGAAGCATATGTGAAACATATTGAGATCTTACCAATAGTTAGCATAGCCAAAGATGAATGCACCAATATGAAAGTCGAGCAGCTTGCATCAACTCTAGCAACTTCTGCTGTAGCAATAGCACTTGCAGTGATCGAGAGACCAGGGCAGCCATAATCCTACATAGAAAATGAGTTGCTTTACTAGTCACAGCCACGATTCAGAAGGAGGAAGCGGAAGGTCAAGAAGACTATACCTTGATAGTTCCACCAGCAACACGCAAGGCACCAAGATGTGGAACAACCTCAAAGGGAAACTCTGCTTTCTCCCAATACTGAAGGAATTTGTAATGAGATATAGTCACAGGCCATTTGAACGCATTCTATAGAAATCGAATGCTATGTACGAAGTTGCATAGAACGTAAGAATGCAACTAGAATGATAAAAGCAATAATACTACCTTTGCCATTATTGGAGCCACTTCCTTTTCCATACATTCTCTCACTTTTATTCTAATGGCCTTCTCCTCATCGGTCAGTAGATCATCAAATTGGTAATAGTCAGATGCTGTGATTTTACAGATGCCAAAAATTATTATTATTAGTTTAATAAAAGCACGCGGTACGGCATCAACCAACAAAATTTGGTATAAATGAAAACTAAATAAAAAGGAAAACAAAGGGCCAATCCTTGACCAAAAATAATTACATCTATAGTTTCAAGCCCAAAAATACATGAAGAAAGACATCTTGTATGAAAAATAGAGATATACAAAGTCGTCTAAATCATCTTCAAAAACACATGCCATTTTGCAATCAACTACACCAAGATAACGCATGCTTATTCATAAAGTAAGGATAGATATCTAACCAGAAGGAGGAAAGATCGATGCTGGAGTTGCTTGAGGAAAGGCAGTGGAAATATCCAAAGCTGGTAAGCCAAAATAGGAACTCTTTGCCCCTGTAACCATTTTATCTGCAGTACTGTTGAAGTGAGTTCAAGCAACATGAGACTAAGTAATGTTGGTTCATAAAAAGACTTCAATATAAGACGACATTAAACCTAGCAAATTATGAGACTAGACCATCATTCTAGAAGAAAACGATTCAGACAATGTGAATGTACTCATCTAAACTTGAAAATGAAAGTTTTGAGCTTTCTCCAAAAAGCTACATTTGATGATCCAAGATAAAATCACAATGAAACAATTTAAGTTACAGCCTCTTTTTGTCCTAGGATTGACTGATCGTCACAGGAGAACCAACTCTACCAATAAACCTTGGGAATTCCATGAATACTGGCTGTATGTCAGCTTTTGAACAAAACTAAATCTAATTGAAAGCATAAATCTTTAGAGAAGTGTAACCCCAAAAAATCAAGACATCCAGTCCATACGCACTGTAGTTTCCAAAGAACCCACAACTCGACTTCAATTCTTCATACAAAGGGAACTAGCAGCTGATATTTTAATCATGTCACCATATCCCACTAGCCAAAATTCTTTCCTAGTCTTCTCAGGTAACCAATTCAACAACAATAGATGCATAATTAAAATGATTCCGACACACTTTCCTCCATAAATATCTTTACTTCTACTGCCTTTTATCTGTTTGTAGAGGCATTGGATTAATTTCCACAAATTTTACTTGCTACACATGAATTATTTATATTCAATAAGATCCTACGAAACCACTTCAGGCCACAAAGAAAAGCATCAGGAAAGAGAGAAAACAACTGTTGCATTAAGAATAACCTTCTCCTCTATTCAGATTCAGAAAGGAAAAAAAAAAAGTACAAACCTTGGGTGCTAGACGGAATTCTTGCCAGCTGATATAGACGGGTTTTCTCTGGGGCGATCAGGCACTGCGTTACTCTGCGCTGGAGAAACGGGATGGTCTTCAAGATGGAAGTGATAAATGGCACGGACTTCTATAAACTTTTTTCCCCTTCTTCATAAGCAATATTCTCATTCTTATTTTATACGTAACCCGGCACAAATAGCTTACCAATCAAAATCTTCCAAGCAAAAAAAAAAAAGGAAAATTCCTCAACTAGTATAATCTCATAAGTTTTTTTCCTTACTAGTACTTCATAATAGGGAGGCCTTACAAAATAATTGAAAAAACTTATTGACCGGAAATGACAAATATACCCCTCCATCCAATTCCCTTTACCGTCTTATTTTTGCTGGGATTGTGACCAAAGCACTAGCGGAGCACGAAATCCCTACATATAAAGCGATGCCGAGCAACCCAAAAGCTTTACTTGTGTATCTAAGCTTTTCAAATGCTTAGCTCTCTCGTCGGCCGTCGCCGTTTGATTTTCCGGTTGTGAAAGAATCATCTTTCAGTTCGCATTGATTTTGTTTTTCATCTCCTTTGATTCAATTTTTATAATTATATGTTTGTAGTTCATTGAGGTAACAAGTGATGAAGAGAAGATGAAATTGAACGTGATAGCAATGGCGATCTTCAATCGTTCTGCTACATGAACTTTCATTTCTATTTGGTTCGTATTCACTGAGCTCATCTTCTACCTCTCTGAAGTAAAATTAGACATTTTTTGTTGTTTTAATTTGTGGATTATGTGAATCCGAAGGACCTAAGGACCTTTGGAGGGAGGAAACCGAGAAATGGGGACGGTGTGGACGGTAGATTGCGTAGAAGAGCGCAGCAGCAATGACGGCGAGGATGAGGATGAGGATGAGGATTAAGAGTAAAGAAAACCAGAGGAAGAGGGTGCATAAACAACTGCGTTTCTTTGATGAATCAGCCATTGTTGATAGATAATGTAAGGTTTGTGTATATGAATTTTTGATTTGTGTTTTGTTTAAGTGGATTTGTGTGAGTATGTGACTATGAATTGATTGTGTATATTTATAGGAGATGGATTTATGGTGCATGTTACTAGTTGATGTTTTGGTGGAGGATTCTGGAAAAGGCCTAATTTTGGGGTTGACATTTTGGAGAATGGAAAAAGGCCAAATTATGACTTTGGTGGAAATGATGAAGTCCGCATATCAACGGAGATTGATTGAGAAGTGCATCATATCATCTCCTTCAACTTTCTATCTGTAAAACTGGTGTGAGTGAGAAATTGGTGAGTTTTTATATCCATTCGATTTAACTTATTGTTGTAAGAGTTCTTTCCCTGCTTTCAGTATGAAATACAATTGCTGATCAATCTATTGCACTTAGGTTATCTGGTGGTTGCCTAATTATACTTCAGAGTTGAATGGTAGCAGAAGTGAGAAACAAATAGAGTAAAAGGATTTTATTACACATATATTTCACATTTTTATGTTACATACCCAAAGACTGCAGTGTAGTAGAGTTCAGTACTCTTTTACCAACTACTGCTAGGCCTATCTTTACCTTGATTTACTAGGATTTTACGTTTTGCTTATTCAAAGAGTACACCCTGGTACCTGCATATATTACAGATTATATAATACTACTTGCATATTTTACTGATTATTGTACAATATTAAGATGAACAAAACACGTAGATCGCATCTTTACACCATTAGTCGCTTTAAGCCCCTGGTCCACCTAGGGTGCCACTTGATAACTGCACGAATTCGTGAACATCCAGTTTGGGGCGGAGTGCAACTGATAGTCTAAGCTTGTCTTGATAAATCTTAATGGGGATGATCTCTTCTGGCTCAGTTAGTTTCTTCGATATTAAAAGCTGGTCAATAGGCAAGCTCTGCCTAAAGGGTACATTTCTCTTATCTAGAACGTCACGCTATTTCTTTTATGTTCTTCTATGTTGTATCTTTTCTTTTTCGGCTCCCCTAATTATCAATGTGATGTGACTTGTGTTAGGCGAATTTGTAATTTTTTCTTTTAATTTCTACTCGAGTGTATATTATTTTCATACGAGGCATATATAGACCGCTGATGTGGATTTTGCTACACAGGAGGGGGTTGGAGATATTTTGCAATGTTCCATGGATGAAGATTTTGAAATTCGGAGCTGATGCTTTTCCGGAAAGGTCATAGCGCAATAGAAATCAAGTATAAATGGAGGAGAGCCATCTGCAAAAGAAATCCAAAAGAGAAATGAATCTTCATTCCATATAAACATTGCGAGTTGCTTCATGGATATGTTCGATTGACAAAGCTCGTGTTTTCTGGACATGGTTGACTACTTTTCGAATGTCTCTTCTCGAATTGAGTTTTGAGTTATGGTAATGTTATGATCAAAGAAAATAACTGACAGTTGTGTTACTACAACATTTAGACTATAGATTATTCCTTAGTTTGATCGTAAACCTTTCCTATGGATATTTCTATTCAAGCACATGGGATGTACAGAATGCTGACTTTTACATCATGTATACAGAAATCGATGGAAAAAAAACCCCACTCCATTTTCCCGTGAGAGGTTAACAATGAAATAATGCATTTTCGAAAATCCTTGTATCTATGTATAAGCTTGTATTGTATCATCGGTTTGTGTCTGGACACAGCCCCCTGTAAAATATACACATAGTTGAACTTCAAAATCTACCAGTGTCATTTGTTGCTCCCCATCAGGCATTCTCTAGGCCACTCGACCAACTAGCTCTCTTCTCCACACGTGACACGGCATTGTGTAACTTGTAGTGTAAAACCTTTAATACCAATACGACCACTCCAATCGTCACCGGGCATAACCCCATATCTTCCTCACTTTCATGTACTGACACATCTATGAACACCCACAATATAATTTATAAGTTACAAATCTATAAACGAACAATAAATCACGAACTATCATGAGTTAAAATGAGTCGTAGTACCCGGTTCTTATCGAAGTAGAACGCAAAGATGAGAACAATAAGACAAATGAGTAACTAACATCAAGACTTCCTAACAAATTAAACAAATAGAATGACATTTACACCGATTTCATAATAGAGGCAAAGACTAATATTTTACAAAAATACTAAACATAAAATACGTTCAAACATAAATTCATTCACAATACAAATAGTACAATATCTTTTGAATACACAGTTCACGCTACCACACAACCTGTTTCCACACATAAATTGCAATAGCAATAGCAACGAACAACAATATCAACCAAATCTTGTTATCCCTCGTATCCATCTTCGCATCAATTTTTTTGAGAAGAGTGACTATTTCATCATCCCTTCCATTAATCACTCTTCCACCATTATTCACATCACCTCCATTATTGTGGCGGTCAATTTTTTTTGAGAAGGGTGATTATTTCATCAACTCTTCCATTAATCACTCTTCCACAATTATTCACATCACTTCCATTATTGTGGCGGGATGAAACTTAGTCACTAGCGTCATTGTCTATTGGGTTACACCATGCAAAACGAGTACACTTAGGACATTTAAAATATAGAAAACCTTGCCTCTCGTTATTAGGGTCCTTCACAACAAATATAGGTGCATCTCTTTCACAGCACTATTTATTTGCAAATCGGATCTGTTGTTTGCATACAGAATAGCGATTTGCATTGCTGGTAGACATAGTGTGTGTTGATGTGGGGGATTCGTAAATGTTGGCCTCAATGCTTCAAGCAAATAAAACTCTGAATTTGGTGTACCATGACCTAACTTGACAAACAGGATCACCCAATCCTAATATATATTATAGTTTACTGTGCTGCACTTACTACTTATGACCTTCATATTGTTTCCAGCATTTAACTCAAAACCATCATACGTTTATAATTTACAGAGATATGAACTTGCCTCGAGAATTTGTGGACCTTTTTTCTTCAACAACAGTCTGGCATCCACCAATTGCAATCCGAGTAAAAGAAATTCCTGATAAAAAAAATAGCAGAGAGGTAAAGGGCAATAAATTCATATGGATGTGACGCTGTTAATCAAGCAAACACTCACTTATTATATGGTTTGACGTTGAAGACAAACTACTCACTAAGCCATTATCGATGACTTCCTATAACAAAGGAACATGGGATCATGGGAAAGACAAACTTTTGATGGAATCGTCGATATTTCTTATGTTTGGCAAATATGTGTTGATTTTTACACATTTCACGCAACTACAGAAGAAATACACAAAAGAAAATAAGTAGGAAGCGTGACAATACACCGTTTGGTGCCTTTGATAACCTATTACCCACTCATCTCCATACCTAATTTGTGAAGACAGATTTTTCTGTTTAACTCCAAAATCACGTGAAGAAAAGAAGACTGTTAAAGCAGAATAACATATTATTCATGACCATCAATAAGCTCAACGCCTCAAATGATTTCAATGCTCACAACCACACTCCACAACACCGCCACCAAATTAGACACTTCACACAAATAAAATGCTCCATAGTACAGCTCCATTTCTCCGGCAAACACGTTCCACTCCAAAAACATTGAACGAAAACACCAAAATGAGAGCACTCAACATAAAAAAAAACGTCACCTAAGTCGAAGTCACTAAAAACTCACCAGCTCTTTACTGAAACGTACTTCACCCGATTTATTTTCATACCTGCAGAATAATTTCGACGCCTGATTCAAGCCCGATATGAGGATGCCGTCACTACGGAGGGGGAGGAGAGGAGAAGAGCAGTGGCGCTGAGATGGGAGAAGTGAATTTTGAGTTAGGGTTTAGGGTGTGAAGCATTATATAGGGGTATAAGCTATCTGAGTCGAATCATTATATAGGGGGCAGGGTTCGAGCTTGATCTTCATTCGGATTTTTTTGGAATTTGAACTCGAATTGATTATCATACGAATCGAACTCAATTTTGGCATAATTATAAAACATTTAATCAATTCTAAAAGATGTTCGGGTTGCTAAGACATAATAAGATGTTAGATCGAGGTTCGATGAAGGCGATTACTATGATCTGGGTTGATTACACATAGATAATAAGATTTAAGATCGAGGTTCGATTACTGTGATCATGGTTGATTAGACATAATGTCACATTAGATCGAGGTTCTTTAAAGGCGGTTACTATGATCCGAGTTGATTACACATAATGTCTGAGGTTCGATGAAGGTGATTACTCTGATCCGGGTTGCTAAGACATAATAAGATGTTAGATCGAGGTTCGATGAAGGCGACATCGTGTGATCCGGGTTGATTGACATAATAAGATGTTACATCGAGGTTCAATCAAGGCGACATCGTGACCAGGGGTGATTAGACATAATAAGATGTTAGATCGAGGTTCGATGAAGGCGATTACTATGATCCGGGTTGATTACACATAATAAGGTTTAAGATCGAGATTCGATCAAGACGATTACTCTGATCCGGATGGATTATACATAATAAGATGTTAGATCAAGGAGATTACTATGATCCGGATTGATTAAACATAATGTCACGTTAGATCAAGGTTCGATCAAGGCGATTAATGTGATTCGGGTTGATTACACATAATGTCACATTAGATTGAGGTTCGATCAAGGTGACTACTCTGATCCGGGTTGCTAAGACATAATAAGATGTTAGATCGAGGTTCGATGAAGGCGATTACTGTGATCCGGGTTGATTAGACATAATAAGATGTTACATCGAGGTTCAATCAAGGCGATTACTGTGACCAGGGGTGATTAGACATAATAAGATGTTAGATCGAGGTTCGATGAAGACGATTACTATGATCCGGGTTGATTACACATAATAAGGTTTAAGATCGAGATTCGATCAAGACGATTACTCTGATCCGGATGGATTATACATAATAAGATGTTAGATCAAGGCGATTACTATGATCCGGATTGATTAAACATAATGTCACGTTAGATCAAGGTTCGATCAAGGCGATTAATGTGATTCGGGTTGATTACACATAATGTCACATTAGATTGAGGTTCGATCAAGGTGACTGCTCTGATCCGGATTGATTACACATAATAAGATGTTAGATCGAGGTTCGATCAAGGCGATTACTGTGATCATGGTTGATTTGACATAATGTCACGTTAGATCGAGGTTCGATCAAGGCGATTACTGTGATCAGGTTTGGATACATATAATATCATAATATCACGGTAGATCAAGGTTCGATCAAGGCGATTAGTGTGATCCAGGTTGATTGCACATAATGTCACGTTAGATCAATGTTCGATCAAGGCGATCGCGTTAGATCAAGTAATGTGCCATTGATCGTCTTAAAGAAAAAGAAAAAAAATGACCATCGCGTTAGATCAGAAGTTACAGTGAAGTTGTTTCCATTGTCCGATTTCCTCTCAGCTAATTTTCCATTTCCGTCAAACAATGACCATCCTTTCACCCCTTCATTCATTTCTAGATTTTCAATTTTTCCTCCTCAATATTGTGCTTTCAGTGGACTTTCTAAACACTAACATTAAACACAGACTTATAATTGCATTAATAATCACTATATAAAAACAGTAGATTTGAACACCTGCGATACATAACGCTAAATGTAATTAAACCAATAAATTTTACTGCATAGATGCATACAAAATATTAAAATCCATAGAGGTTTTAACCTCTGATCCAATTTCTAATCGGTCTCTCCGTAGCATTTTTCATTATGTAGTCCAACAACATGGCAGCCAAAAGACAAAAACAAAGCTTTCCAAAAAGCGTAGCAAAATACCACCGGGAGGCGAAAATGACAAACAACAGAGTACAACTTGAGATGAACAACCAAAAAAAAAACAAAAACACTTCCTTCTTGGCCTTCTATTACTTGTCGTTAGCCCGGTTATTTGACAAATCCGCAAAGCAAAATATTCAATGTCATTGCATTACAACTACATCGGAATTACCTTATCAAGTCAAATTTTGCAAAGTGAAACCGTAAAACTGTTTAGAAGGACGAAAATGATCCTTTTACACATAATAATTTAGGAAAACGGAATTACCTTATCGAGGTGGAGGATCAAGTAAAGCCGAGCAAGTACGAATATCATGACCCTCAGATTTTTTGCAACGACCACATTTTTTAACTCTTCTTCGCTCTCCGGCTCTTAGCTTCCTTTTTTTTGATGGTGGTCGGCCACTTTGATTTTTATCCACCAATGGAACCAAGACCTTCTTACCAAGCACTTCATCGGGAAATTCATATACATGTTCAGTTATCAAAGGATATACGGCTTCAGAATATGATTCCCTCCAATATGCGGTGGTATAATACGGGGTACAATAATCATAACCAGTCTTTCTTTTCTCCTTTCCTACAGTGATCGCATGTTCGCATGGAAACTTGTCTAGGTCAAATTTCTTACATGAACATTTCATTTACTCCAAGTCAACAACATGACTCACCGAACCCTTGCACACTTCATACTTTGGATAACAAACCTCCCCAACGGTTAAACCCGCGGCCTCATTGTATCTTCCCACCATTTTTTCCTCAAAAGGTGGGGTGAGAATGGAGTGCCAAGAGTTAGATTTATTACGCCTTTCGGAAAACCACCTTTGCACAGTCGCACAAATTTCTTCAATCAAGCTAACTATACACAACTCTCGAGTATGTAAAAACAGAGCATTTAGTGACTCAGCATGGTTTGTGGTCATAATATCGTATCTCAAACCATCACAATGTGCTCTAGACCAGTAACGAAAAGGCGCATTCTTAAGATACTCCTCAACAGGATTAACTCCCTCAACTGTCGGTTTAACGCTGCATAACGCCGTACACAACCTTTGAAATTCATGTTCGGTATACACCTGTGAAGCTTTCCAGAACATGTCTCCAATACAACATCTTGGAAATTTGGTCTCCAAATTAGACCTTATGTGATACGCACAATAACAATGATGAGCATTCTTAAACACACTCTCAAAACCCCTTTTAATGCTACTAGCTCGGTCAGAAACTATCACAACCTCATCCGTGTCACCTGTTATCGTCACTAACTTTTGAAAAAACCATGTCCATGATTTATTATCTTCCGCATTCACAAAACCCCATGCAAGTGGAAATATCTGTAAGTTTGCATCTTGACATGTCGCCACAAGTAATGTGCCTTTGTACTCAGATTTTAAATGCGTTCCATCCACACAAATAACTCGGCGAATCGACGATTTAAAACCACTTATAGACGCACCAAGTGCCATAAAAAAATATAGGGAACGACCCGTTTTTTTATTGGTTCGAATGCATGTCTTGGTGCCAGGATTTTGCACCTTCAACATATAGCAATACTTGGGCAATTTTTCATAACTTTCTGATGCCTTGCCATGGATCAACTCAAGGGCAAACCATTTAGCCTTATACGCCCTACCTTTTTCTATGGTATACCCAAACTCTTCCCGGAAGTCCCTAATAATATCCTTGGCTCTATAAATACAATTGACGTCTCGAAATTTATAAAGATAATGCATTCCAATGAACGTGTAGGATGCATGTTTGTGATCTTTTTGCCGAACACTAAGTGAGCAAGAATGATTACCTTTATAAATTCGTACTTGAAAGTCTTTTGACTCCGGATCATCCTTCTTTACCTTCGTTGCACGCACCCGCCACCTGTATTCTTTCACAGCACATTTCGCTTCATAAATTTGCTTGGTTGACACTGGTCGTATGAATTCAAAATGTGCCTTCAACGCCATCATCTCTAACTTTCGTATCAAGTGGCCCTTCGATTCAAACAAGTCACCCTCACAAATATCCAAGTTTTCTGGAATTCTCACCGAAGAAACGTGGCCACTATCGGGGTGACTTGGAATTAAATCAAGGCTTCCGGTTGATTGCACAATTGGGTTTCACGAGAATTCGAGCCATTACTATTGCCACCCAAACTATTTTCGATGGGTGTGTTTTCACGTGCATCCTCCCTAAAATTACCGTCATATGAAGAATCATCACTATCAATATCCTCCCCAAAATTACCGTCATCCGAACATTCATCTCTATTAATATCCTCCCAAAAACCGTCATCATCTATATTGTTGGTCGCCCATGGATACAACTCGAAACCTTCACCAAATGACGACAATAATGGGTCAACCGCGGCACTATCTCTCCGAGGACTTTTTTCACCGAGACATTAAGTATCTCTGCCAATACCGCAAGCATCTATACCATCATCATCAATCACAACATTCTGAGATTCTTCAAGGCTATCTATAGTGGTACCTGTTTTTTTTTATATTAGAAGCGATCACTTTATTAGAATGGCTGATGAGCTGTTATTTCACCAAACAAATTTATAAAATACTCAAGACAACGGTGACTAAACAAGCTCTCTAACCGGCAGTGTACCGGTCGATTGCGAGTAAAAAGCTACAGAGTCCGAGGTCGATCCCACAGAGAAGATGTGCTTGTAAGTACCAAAGTGAACTTATTGCTTAGTCTAGGCAAACAAGTCATTGGAATGTTTGTGCACTTCAATTAAACTAAAGTAAATTAAACTAACAAGTCTAAAGGGAGAAAGGGACATAGCCGAACCATGATCAAAATGACTAATTTCAACCCCAAGGATAGACAAAACCGGGAGTGTGCAATATAATAAACGAACTCTTGCATTCAATTTCACGGGTGCGAACTCCTAAACCCGGTGCTAGCGTCTGAACAACTCTCTTCTAACACCTTATGCCATGTTAAGGTCTGAACAACTCTCTCCTAACAAGTCATGTTTTGCACTCGAGCCGCTTAAACGTATAAACGAGTAACCTCGACGATGAGCTCGGTTTAACAACTAAACCGAGACTACACCACGATCCTAAAACCCTTTTCCCACACCCTCTCTCTCGAACAACTCTCAAGAGTGATGTGTGTGATATTTGACCTAGGTAGCTAATCTAGCTCAAACCGTTATAACAAGTTCTAAGACGTGAAACATGCAAGAAACAACAATAAAACACACTACCCACTCCCAATTTCATCACCCAAAGGGTGATTTCATCACATATCACATGACCCGGCTATGGGGAGGAATTAACTACTCATTATACTAATTAAAACATGAAAGAAACAATGAATTAAAGACATAATAAGTAAAAGAGAGAAGAAATGTACCATTAAAGTGTAGAAATTCGAGTTTGGAGAAGAAGAGCACAAAAGTTGAATACAAAAGATCGAATTTTGCCCAATGAAATGTTATAAATCGAAGCTAAGAGTTAGAGAATCAAAGAGAGGATTGAAAGACGATTCTAACGGTATATTACACTAATTCTAACTCCTAAAAACGAAGAAATGCGCCCAAAATTACCCTAAACTCGCCCCCCCTTCCCGCTCTCCTGTTCTTGTGTGTTTTTATAGGTCAAAATCTGCAGAAAATGACCCAAACGCGCGTTTGGGGTCCCCAAACGCGCGTTTCAGTCCCCAACTCTCAGTACATGAAAAAACAGTCCCAAACGCGCGTTTGAAAGCTCCAAACGCGCGTTTGAAATGCCGCTGTTTTCTCGCTGCAGTAAAACCTTCATAACTTCTTCGTCCGAGCTCCGATTTGGGTAATTCAAGATGCGTTGGAAAGATCTTTCAATTCTCTACAACTTTCATGAAGAAGTCGTGACTAGAAAATGCCTCCATCATTGGTCAAAATGCTTCTGAATCAGAACAGTCACTCGGGCACCAACTCTTTCTCTTCCTTTTCCTATTCTTTCTTCTTTCTTGGCTCATTCTTGCACCTTGATCACACTTATCATCATAAATCTTCGCCTTCCGGGTTCTCGAGACACCAATACCCTACATCATCACAACAACCAAAAACAACCAAAACATTCCGGAGGGTAAAAGTGCTCGGAATAGGTCAATATCAATAAAAGGAGGTAGTAAACCATCAAAGTGACGGATTTACTCCCCGTGCTATAAACTCACGATATTGCCCCTAAAACGGTCTAAATTACCAAGAAACATGCTAAAAGTGTGGTAAACGGGGGTAGAAAATGCACCGGAATCACGTAAAGTTGATTCCCATCACCACCCCACACTTAGCCTTTGCTCGTCCTCGAGTAAAATAAAGCGTTTTAAAACAAACCAGTGGATTCAACTTTATGATGTAGGTGCTACTACTCACACTCTCGAGGTGGCCCCAAAGTAAGAAACACGAACATAAACACATTGGTACAACATTATCAAGAAAATGGAGTGTGTGTGGTGCCAAGCTAAAACCAAATGCTCAAAATGATTGTCGGGGCTTGAATCCCAACCAAAAATCTACCAACCGTTTCATAATCACGAGCCTCTCCACTAATCTAGTTTACTAAGTTTGGACACGATCGGGCAGGACTTGAGCGGTTATAACGTTAGGCTAGGGAAATTTCGGTTAATCGAAAGGGTATTTTGGGAACTGGAGAAAAGAAATGAGTGAACCTAATCAAACAAGTACCAACTCATCTTTATCATGCAAACCACCCAAAACTCCTTTTGATCAACTTTGACATTTTGGGAACCATAGGTTACCAGTGCACCCGAACTCATTGCCAAACTCGACTATGTTTCAAGTGTCGTGAGGTGAGTTCAAGCACACTAGCACCTATCTCACTATCCCAACTCTAACATCATAAAAATTTATCATTGAGCTCCTTACTTTGACTCCACGCCTTTATTTCTATGTACATCCTCTCTTTTTTTTTTCTTTTTTTTTTCTTTCTTTTTTTTTTTTTTTTTTAAGGAAGAGATAGAAGAAGAGATTTTCTTTTCTTTTGGCCCAAGAGCCGAACACCAAGCCCAAATGAGCTCCTCAACACTTTATAGCTCAAAACGAGAAACAACAACCCAATCAAAACATCATCATCTCCACCCCACACTTGCCTTAGCAAGTGTGGTCTAATGTAAGACTAAGTCCGCTCGTAGGGTATAAAATGAAGGAAATGTGACCATAATAAGGCTCAAGGGTAGGTTTCTGACTAAGTAACAAAACGGCTATAAGCGAATGGTGGTCAGACCATTCTATCAAGGCTGAGAGGGGCTACGAAGGGAAAATGTTCCGGTTAAGGCTTATTTGGCTATGGTAGGGTCAAGAGAACGCCAAAACCGTCATCCCATGTCCTACTTAGGTAAACCTATGACATTTCGTCTCAAGGCTAGTGATATGAAAGGTGGTAGCAATCAAATTGTGCACAAAGTGTAGCTTTCGTGAAAGTAATAAACTTCATTCTCAAGATAATATCAAACCACAATGTACATGTTCGGGATCCCGACTAAGGTGATCACCACTCAAATGTGAAAATAACACATACAACACGGTGTTAAGACCCTTGAAAAATTTTAAAATTACCCAAAAATCGACTGAGCCCGATCATAGGCTAAGCATACCACATTTATAGCACATTTAACAACGAAAACAAGAAAAGCAGATAAGTCTCCCACCCCACACTTAAACGAAACACTTGCCCTCGATGTGTGAGAGATAAAAAGAGTAAAAGACTTAGCTGCTTGACCAAACCCGCAGTAAAGGCGCACTTTAGCCCACGTGACATCTTCTAGTAAGCTCCATCTCGAGTACCGAACACCACCATGTAAAGCAGTAAAACAAGGCAAACACATGCACGGGAAAAAATCCACGTGCCAAAAGATGGTGATAGATACGAGATATATAAAAATAGAAGCCATGCCACAATCAAGGTATCAAAGCATATCAACCATACTAGACATGAAGTGCACTGGATGTAAAGATAATCAAAAGAAACACAGAGCATCCACGCATAAAATAAGGCCACAGAGGCTCACATAAAAACATCCCCGTCTACATACAAAAGCAAGAACCAACATGGAGCTCTCACCCCAACCTCTCTTTTTCAAGACAAAACTCACCCCTCTTCCAACCAAAAACCACTTCAAAAACATAATTATTACCTAAAAAGGTGGGTTGCCTCCCACAAAGCGCTTTGTTTTACGTCGTTGGCTCGACCAAGTGGCACTTAAAATGGACTCAAACCACAAAAGACTCAAAACAACATGCCAACATTTTCATTTCAAACAAGTAACACCAAACACCATCAACCGAAATCCGAACTCAAAAGATCAACAACTTCAGAAGAACAAAAATAGCAAGCATAGGGAAAAACGAGTTCACAAGGAACTTACCTCGCATGGCTCTCGAGGCCACCTCTTGCCAACTCGGGAGTCCCTTCCTTTCAAAGTCTTTTATCTTCTTCTTCTTGAAGTTGCCATCCCATGGTAGTCGTCCATTTTCAAGAATCTTGTGAGTTTCATCTACCGGGGAGTACACAAACTCGATCGAATAATACTCCTCAACACATTGTGGAAGAGTGTAGTAGTCCGGGACCGGCATGTCAATAATCTCCACTTCTTCCGGTAGCTCTACCATGGATGTCATACCAAGCTCATTAGATTTCATCACACACTCCAAAATTGCATCATCATGCACTTCAATCGGGAGTGATGGTGAAATGGGCGATCCCGTCTTCTCTTTCGGCTCTATCTCCACAAAATCAACAACCGCAATCGAATCCACCACACTCTCTGTCAATTCATCATTTTGCACATCATGGGAAGGTGGTGTAGTAGACAACAATTGCGCCACTTCCATCTCAAAATCTTGCAGTTCTTCTTGATCCCAGAGGGTTTCATCACCAAAGAATTCTTGCTCACCATAACAATGGTTGGCTCCACCACACACTCTTCCAAGGTATCATTAGATATTTCAATAGAATGTGATGGTGTGATGAATGACCCCAAATCAATGTCTCGGCTCGAAACCTCGTCATAGTGAATCGAATCATCAATCTCACTCTCAACCCGAACTTCTTCAATAAGCACCTCATCCTCCTTAACCACCTCTATTGCACAAGTCTCTTCCACTTTCTCGTGCCTCATCGTTCAAGCAATTTCCCATCCGGTCTCCAAGATTGCTTATGTCGGAGTCAAATCTTTTGTCGACCTCTTGCATATCCTTCTTGAACTCTTTCTCGAACTCTTGCAATTGATTTGACAATCTGCTCCATTTGATTGTCGTGAATTCTTCTTGTGGCATGGAGGAACTGGTCATCTTGAAAATCCTCATAATGTTGTGGCTCATAGCTCGAATAACCATAATTTTGACTTTGGTATGCACTAGGGCGATAAGCCCATGAACTTTGGTTACTCTCTTTCGCGATATTGAGGATGAGGCATGAATCGTTGTTGATAATATCGCTCAGTGCACGAGGTTGGTAAAGGTATTGTTGTTCGGTGAGTACCATTGATTGAAAAATCCTTCCATTTAAGCACAATTGCAAAATCTCGTAAAACAACAAGAAAACAATAAAACAAAACCTAGGCCCAAGCCTTCGGTTCACTTACAAGATATCACAAATAACACACACCATTCCCCGGCAACGGCGCCATTTTGATGAGCTGTTATTTCACCAAACAAATTTATAAAATACTCAAGACAACGGTGACTAAACAAGCTCTCTAACCGGCAGTGTACCGGGTCGATTGCGAGTAAAGCTACAGGAGTCCGAGGTCGATCCCACAGAGAAGATGTGCTTGTAAGTACCAAAGTGAACTTATTGCTTAGTCTAGGCAAACAAGCTGTTGGAATGTTTGTGCACTTCAATTAAACTAAAGTAAATTAAACTAACAAGTCTAAAGGGAGAAAGGGACATAGCCGAACCATGATCAAAATGACTAATTTCAACCCCAAGGATAGACAAAACCGGGAGTGTGCAATATAATAAACGAACTCTTGCATTCAATTTCACGGGTGCGAACTCCTAAACCCGGTGCTAGCGTCTGAACAACTCTCTTCTAACACCTTATGCCATGTTAAGGTCTGAACAACTCTCTCCTAACAAGTCATGTTTTGCACTCGAGCCGCTTAAACGTATAAACGAGTAACCTCACGATGAGCTCGGTTTAACAACTAAACCGAGACTACACCACGATCCTAAAACCCTTTTCCCACACCCCTCTCTCTGAACAACTCTCAAGAGTGATGTGTGTGATATTTGACCTAGGTAGCTAATCTAGCTCAAATCCGTTATAACAAGTTCTAAGACGTGAAACATGCAAGAAACAACAATAAAACACACTACCCACTCCCAATTTCATCACCCAAAGGGTGATTTCATCACATATCACATGACCCGGCTATGGGGAGGAATTAACTACTCATTATACTAATTAAAACATGAAAGAAACAATGAATTAAAGACATAATAAGTAAAAGAGAGAAGAAATGTACCATTAAAGTGTAGAAATTGAGTTTGGAGAAGAAGAGCACAAAAGTTGAATACAAAAGATCGAATTTTGCCCAATGAAATGTTATAAATCGAAGCTAAGAGTTAGAGAATCAAAGAGAGGATTGAAAGACGATTCTAACGGTATATTACACTAATTCTAACTCCTAAAAACGAAGAAATGCGCCCAAAATTACCCTAAACTCGTCCCCCTTCCCGTCTCTCCTGTTCTTGTGTGTTTTTATAGGTCAAAATCTGCAGAAAATGACCCAAACGCGCGTTTGGGGTCCCCAAACGCGCGTTTCAGTCCCCAACTCTCTGTACATGAAAAAAACAGTCCCAAACGCGCGTTTGAAAGCTCCAAACGCGCGTTTGAAATGCTTCTGTTTTCTGCTGCAGTAAAACCTTCATAACTTCTTCGTCCGAGCTCCGATTTGGGTAATTCAAGATGCGTTGGAAAGATCTTTCAATTCTCTACAACTTTCATGAAGAAGTCGTGACTAGAAAATGCCTCCATCATTGGTCAAAATGCTTCTGAATCAGAACAGTCACTCGGGCACCAACTCTTTCTCTTCCTTTTCCTATTCTTTCTTCTTTCTTGGCTCATTCTTGCACCTTGATCACACTTATCATCATAAATCTTCGCCTTCCGGGTTCTCGAGACACCAATACCCTACATCATCACAACAACCAAAAACAACCAAAACATTCCGGAGGGTAAAAGTGCTCGGAATAGGGTCAATATCATAAAAGGAGGTAGTAAACCATCAAAGTGGCGGATTTACTCCCGTGCTATAAACTCACGATATTGCCCCTAAAACGGTCTAAATTACCAAGAAACATGCTAAAAGTGTGGTAAACGGGGTAGAAAATGCACCGAATCACGTAAAGTTGATTCCCATCACCACCCCACACTTAGCCTTTGCTCGTCCCTCGAGTAAAATAGGCGTTTTAAAACAAACAAGTGGATTCAACTTTATGATGTAGGTGCTACTACTCACACTCTCGAGGTGGCCCCAAAGTAAGAAACACGAACATAAACACATTGGTACAACATTATCAAGAAAATGGAGTGTGTGTGGTGCCAAGCTAAAACCAAATGCTCAAAATGATTGTCGGGCTTGAATCCCAACTAAAAATCTACCAACCGTTTCATAATCACGAGCCTCTCCACTAATCTAGTTTACTAAGTTTGGACACGATCGGGCAGGACTTGAGCGGTTATAACGTTAGGCTAGGAAATTTCGGTTAATCGAAAGGGGTATTTTGGGAACTGGAGAAAAGAAGTACGAGTGAACCTAATCAAACAAGTACCAACTCATCTTTATCATGCAAACCACCCAAAACTCCTTTTGATCAACTTTGACATTTTGGGAACCATAGGTTACCAGTGCACCCGAACTCATTGCCAAACTCGACTATGTTTCAAGTGTCGTGAGGTGAGTTCAAGCACACTAGCACCTATCTCACTATCCCAACTCTAACATCATAAAAATTTATCATTGAGCTCCTTACTTTGACTCACGCCTTTATTTCTATGTACATCCTCTCTTTTTTTTTTTTTTTTTTTTTCTTTCTTTTTTTTTTTTTTTTTTTTTTAAGGAAGAGATAGAAGAAGAGATTTTCTTTTCTTTTGGCCCAAGAGCCGAACACCAAGCCCAAATGAGCTCCTCAACACTTTATAGCTCAAAACGAGAAACAACAACCCAATCAAAACATCATCTCTCACCCCACACTTGCCTTAGCAAGTGTGGTCTAATGTAAGACTAAGTCCGCTCGTAGGGTATAAAATGAAGGAAATGTGACCATAATAAGGCTCAAGGGTAGGTTTCGACTAAGTAACAAAACGGCTATAAGCGAATGGTGGTGAGACCATTCTATCAAGTGAGAGAGGGCTACGAAGGGAAAATGTTCCGGTTAAGGCTTATTTGGCTATGGTAGGGTCAAGAGAACGCCAAAACCGTCATCCCATGTCCTACTTAGGTAAACCTATGACATTTCGTCTCAAGGCTAGTGATATGAAAGGTGGTAGCAATCAAATTGTGCACAAAGTGTAGCTTTCGTGAAAGTAATAAACTTCATTCTCAAGATAATATCAAACCACAATGTACATGTTCGGGATCCCGACTAAGGTGATCACCACTCAAATGTGAAAATAACACATACAACACGGTGTTAAGACCCTTGAAAAATTTTAAAAATTACCCAAAAATCGACTCGAGCCCGATCATAGGCTAAGCATACCACATTTATAGCACATTTAACAACGAAAACAAGAAAATGCAGATAAGTCTCCCACCCCACACTTAAACGAAACACTTGTCCTCGATGTGTGAGAGATAAAAAGAGTAAAAAGACTTAGCTGCTTGACCAAAACCCGGCAGAAAGGCGCACTTTAGCCCACGTGACATCTTCTAGTAAGCTCCATCTCGAGTACCTGAACACCATGTAAACAGAAAACAAGGCAAACACATGCACGGGAAAAAATCCACGTGCCAAAAGATGGTGATAGATACGAGATATATAAAAATAGAAGCCATGCCACAATCAAGGTATCAAAGCATATCAACCATACTAGACATGAAGTGCACTGGATGTAAAGATAATCAAAAGAAACACAGAGCATCCACGCATAAAATAAGGCCACAGAGGCTCACATAAAAACATCCCCGTCTACATACAAAAGCAAGAACCAACATGGAGCTCTCACCCCAACCTCTCTTTTTCAAGACAAAACTCACCCCTCTTCCAACCAAAAACCACTTCAAAAACATAATTATTACCAAAAAGGTGGGTTGCCTCCCACAAAGCGCCTTTGTTTTACGTCGTTGGCTCGACCAAGTGGCACTTAAAATGGACTCAAACCACAAAAGACTCAAAACAACATGCCAACATTTTCATTTCAAACAAGTAACACCAAACACCATCAACCGAAATCCGAACTCAAAAGATCAACAACTTCGAAGAAGAACAAAAATAGCAAGCATAGGGGAAAAACGAGTTCACAAGGAACTTACCTCGCATGGCTCTCGAGGCCACCTCTTGCCAACTCGGGAGTCCCTTCCTTTCAAAGTCTTTTATCTTCTTCTTCTTGAAGTTGCCATCCCATGGTAGTCGTCCATTTTCAAGAATCTTGTGAGTTTCATCTACCGGGGAGTACACAAACTCGATCGAATAATACTCCTCAACACATTGTGGAAGAGTGTAGTAGTCCGGGACCGGCATGTCAATAATCTCCACTTCTTCCGGTAGCTCTACCATGGATGTCATACCAAGCTCATTAGATTTCATCACACACTCCAAAATTGCATCATCATGCACTTCAATCGGGAGTGATGGTGAAATGGGCGATCCCGTCTTCTCTTTCGGCTCTATCTCCACAAAATCAACAACCGCAATCGAATCCACCACACTCTCTGTCAATTCATCATTTTGCACATCATGGGAAGGTGGTGTAGTAGACAACAATTGCGCCACTTCCATCTCAAAATCTTGCAGTTCTTCTTGATCCCAGAGGGTTTCATCACCAAAGAATTCTTGCTCAGTCATAACAATGGTTGGCTCCACCACACACTCTTCCAAGGTATCATTAGATATTTCAATAGAATGTGATGGTGTGATGAATGACCCCAAATCAATGTCTGGCTCAGAAACCTCGTCATAGTGAACTGAATCATCAATCTCACTCTCAACCCGAACTTCTTCAATAAGCACCTCATCCTCCTTAACCACCTCTATTGCACAAGTCTCTTCCACTTTCTCGTGCCTCATCAGTTCAAGCAATTTCCCCATCCGGTCTCCAAGATTGCTTATGTCGGAGTCAAATCTTTTGTCGACCTCTTGCATATCCTTCTTGAACTCTTTCTCGAACTCTTGCAATTGATTTGACAACTGCTCCATTTGATTGTCAGTGAATTCTTCTTGTGGCATGGAGGGGAACTGGTCATACTGAAAATCCTCATAATGTTGTGGCTCATAGCTCGAATAACCATAATTTTGACTTTGGTATGCACTAGGGCAATCGATAAGCCCATGAACTTTGGTTACTCGCTGCCGATATTGAGGATGAGGCATGAACTCGTTGTTGATAATATCGCTCAGTGCCACGAGGTTGGTAAAGGTATTGTTGTTCGGTGAGTACCATTGATTGAAAAATCCTTCCATTTAAGCACAATTGCAAAATCTCGTAAAACAACAAGAAAACAATAAAACAAAACCTAGGCCCAAGCCTTCGGTTCACTTACAAGATATCACAAATAACACACACCATTCCCGGCAACGGCGCCATTTTGATGAGCTGTTATTTCACCAAACAAATTTATAAAATACTCAAGACAACGGTGACTAAACAAGCTCTCTAACGGCAAAGTGTACCGGGTCGATTGCGAGTAAAGCTACAGGAGTCCGAGGTCGATCCCACTGCAGAGAAGATGTGCTTGTAAGTACCAAAGTGAACTTATTGCTTAGTCTAGGCAAACAAGTCGTTGGAATGTTTGTGCACTTCAATTAAACTAAAGTAAATTAAACTAACAAGTCTAAAGGGAGAAAGGGACATAGCCGAACCATGATCAAAATGACTAATTTCAACCCCAAGGATAGACAAAACCGGGAGTGTGCAATATAATAAACGAACTCTTGCATTCAATTTCACGGGTGCGAACTCCTAAACCCGGTGCTAGCGTCTGAACAACTCTCTTCTAACACCTTATGCCATGTTAAGGTCTGAACAACTCTCTCCTAACAAGTCATGTTTTGCACTCGAGCCGCTTAAACGTATAAACGAGTAACCTCACGATGAGCTCGGTTTAACAACTAAACCGAGACTACACCACGATCCTAAAACCCTTTTTCCACACCCTCTCTCTGAACAACTCTCAAGAGTGATGTGTGTGATATTTGACCTAGGTAGCTAATCTAGCTCAAATCCGTTATAACAAGTTCTAAGACGTGAAACATGCAAGAAACAACAATAAAAACACACTACCCACTCCCATTTCATCACCCAAAGGGTGATTTCATCACATATCACATGACCCGGCTATGGGGAGGAATTAACTACTCATTATACTAATTAAAACATGAAAGAAACAATGAATTAAAGACATAATAAGTAAAAGAGAGAAGAAATGTACCATTAAAGTGTAGAAATTCGAGTTTGGAGAAGAAGAGCACAAAAGTTGAATACAAAAGATCGAATTTTGCCCAATGAAATGTTATAAATCGAAGCTAAGAGTTAGAGAATCAAAGAGAGGATTGAAAGACGATTCTAACGGTATATTACACTAATTCTAACTCCTAAAAGCGAAGAAATGCGCCCAAAATTACCCTAAACTCCCCCCCTTCCCGTCTCTCCTGTTCTGTGTGTTTTTATAGGTCAAAATCTGCAGAAAATGACCCAAACGCGCGTTTGGGGTCCCCAAACGCGCGTTTCAGTCCCCAACTCTCTGTACATGAAAAACAGTCCCAAACGCGCGTTTGAAAGCTCCAAACGCGCGTTTGAAATGCTGCTGTTTTTCGCTGCAGTAAAACCTTCATAACTTCTTCGTCCGAGCTCCGATTTGGGTAATTCAAGATGCGTTGGAAAGATCTTTCAATTCTCTACAACTTTCATGAAGAAGTCGTGACTAGAAAATGCCTCCATCATTGGTCAAAATGCTTCTGAATCAGAACAGTCACTCGGGCACCAACTCTTTCTCTTCCTTTTCCTATTCTTTCTTCTTTCTTGGCTCATTCTTGCACCTTGATCACACTTATCATCATAAATCTTCGCCTTCCGGGTTCTCGAGACACCAATACCCTACATCATCACAACAACCAAAAACAACCAAAACATTCCGGAGGGTAAAAGTGCTCGGAATAGGGTCAATATCAATAAAAGGAGGTAGTAAACCATCAAAGTGACGGATTTACTCCCCGTGCTATAAACTCACGATATTGCCCCTAAAACGGTCTAAATTACCAAGAAACATGCTAAAAGTGTGGTAAACGGGGGTAGAAAATGCACCGGAATCACGTAAAGTTGATTCCCATCAATGGCCCTTGAGGAATGGAAAATCAACAATAAGAAAATCTATTCTAAATTCCAAGTAAGACGAAGATGTACCTGATTGAACAACATGAGGTTCTTCAATTCCAATAACTTTTTTCTTCAACGTTATGTTTAGCCTGGTTCTATCAGAAACCGCCACAAGCCACTCCACCGACTCATCAGAATCTATCTTCATTGGTAGCTGTGGATAATTGGACGGTATATGGTTTTAACATCGCATCTCCAATTCATATAGCATAGAATTTATTTTCAGCTTCTCAACTACTTTCTTGTACAATTCATCATATGAAATATATTTTCCCACAGATGTTACTATCATGTTTTCTTCATCATCCACATATTTCCTTGTCCTCATTCCTTCACCATTCTTCTGAAATTCAACAAAATAACAGATTTGTATCCACACCTTATCCGTATCTGCAATAGCCATTTACGATATCCTGTTCCAATATCCCAAGTTTAGTATACCACTAATGTACCTTATAAAACATGAATACTAGTTATATGGAATGCTAAATTTTACCTTTTGCTGTTGTTATTAGTTATACATTTTTTTTTTCACTAATAAAATAGCAACTACAAAAGAAATACACAAAAGAAAATAAGTAGGAAGCGTGACAATACACCGTTTGGTACCTTTGATAACCTATTACTCACTCATCTCCATACCTAATTTGTGAACATAGATTTTTCTGTTTAACTCCAAAATCACGTGAAGAAAAGAAGACTGTTAAAGCAGAAAAACAGATTATTCATGACCATCAATAAGCTCAACGCCTCAAATGATTTCAATGCTCACAACCACCACACTCCACAACGCCGCCACCAAATTAGACACTTCACACAAATAAAATGCTCCATAGTACAGCTCCATTTCTCCGGCAAACACGTTCCAATCCAAAAAAATTGAACGAAAACACCAAAATGAGAGCACTCAACATAAAACAAAAAAAAAAAAACGTCACCTAAGTCGAAGTCACTAAAAACTCACCAGCTCTGCAGAATAATTTCGACGCCTGATTCAAGCCCGATATAAGGATGCCGTCACTATGGAGGGGGAGGAGAGGATAAGAGCAGCGGCTGTGTATGCTCCGATATAAGGATTGTACGACGAGAAGCTTGATTAACCAGATAATGTTTTTCTTTTTGCTTTTAATTTTATAAAATTGGGGGTATTTTAGGAAGTTCACTTCTTTTTTAAGGAGGAAGGAAGAAAAGAGTATATAAGAAACAACTTTATTCCTTAGTACTAAATAAAACACAAACTTTTCAAATAATACTATATAAACTTTCCTCCAAAAAAAAAAATTACAAATCGAAGAGTCAACACTTGTGTGATAAAAGTAAATTGTAGTAAAATCAATGCGGAAATAAAAGAGAGAATTTGTTTATAGAAGTTTGAGATTGTGTAATCCTTCACCTCTCCCTCTCTCTCCTGTGATATAGGATGAATTCATTAATAATTTTGAGTTATAGTTACAAAATACAAAAGCAACGAAATGATTGTCTTTCACTAATCCATAACTTCACAATCTGAACACTTAGATAACATGTAGAATGACTGCTTCTCCAAGTATTTCACTGGTCTTTGAATGGTTGAATTGCCTCTTCACCACCTCCACCACACACAGTTTTGTCACGGATCTTTCTACAGCTACACCAACAATTGTCCTTCACACCTCAGTAGATGTTTCACAGTCCAGAAAACCTTTATTGAAAACAAAGAGGGTTGAATCAAGTAAGTGATTCTGCTTGGGATCTTCAAGTGTTTGATGATCTGGATCAATCTTCAAACACTTAGCACTTAAAGAAATTTCTGGATCAATAGCAGTTAAAGCTCAACAGATGACGGAAAGAACTTATCAAAGACTTGCATGCTCAGTATGCTCAATACTACTCAAATTCTCTGGTAACTCGGTGTTTTATCTTTGATGCTAAATCCTATGTTTATAGGTGCATGTCCAACGTTTCAATTTTGAATTCCTTAAACGGTCCTTGTATTTTTCAGAATATGCTCCCGACATGCTTTGTTTCCACCATCTTTGTCAGACTGTCAGTGTCCTCCTGACATGTCAGAATGTCAACCAATCAGAATGCTTCATTTTAGGCAGTCCCGCAATTCTTGTAACAGACATTTAAGCTTCACCGTTGATTGCCTTCTTGATTTAATGGTTGATATACATTCTTCTATATATCTTTGTGTTGAAAGGTGTCCTAAACCCAATCGGGTTGGACCGGATCCGACCGGGTCGGGTCATTACAGTCTATTTCAGTTCATGTAATAAGTTTATTATGATTAATAAAAGCACATTTGTTATTATATATTGTTTATCTTCATGTTATTGGTTGTATATACATGGTAACGTCCCTAGTGTCTAACTGTAATAGAGAAACTATGATGGTGATTATGGTTGATGAGATCTCTGATCACTTTAACAAGTTTGATGCTTAAATGTCTCTAGTCATATGTACTGTTAAAGGGACATTGATAGTATAATCAGACTAACACGTATTGGACGTCTTCTATCTTATTGAAGATAGGGATAGATCTCGTCTATCAAAGTGTAGAGACACTTGGACTGTACGTGGACGTGCATTAGAGAATGCGTACATTAGACTGACCCACTTACATTAAGTGTCACACTATGTGGCGGTTGTGTAATTATCCTTTAGACCGGAGTCTTCATGGCATCACGGTGTGGATTGTCATGCTTTGACACTATTGAGATTCCCTATCCACGGGGCGATCATGCGGTAGTGATTGTGTGTGATATTGAAGCATGCAGAGTATACATGTTTGGTCGTCCGGGAATCGCGTATCCTATTATTGGGATTGAATATCCGAAATGGCCTTCTTATAAGGAATGTCTACCTCTCGTGAATCTTTGCAAAGTGGGAGTAAATATGTTATTCCGAGAGAGTATGATATCCAGATTATAAGATACGACCGTTAATGTATTGACACTCGAGATACGATCGTATGGATATTATTGTTGGAAATGTGTCCTAAACCCAATTGGGTTGGACCGGATCCGACCGGGTCGGGTCGTTTACAGTCTATTTAGTTCATGTAATAACTTTATTATGATTAATAAAAGCACTAATGTAAGTATATATAGTTTATCTTCATTCTATTTGTTGTACATATATAGTAACGTCCCTAGTATCAAACTGTGATAGAGAAACCATGATAGTGATTATGGTTGATGAGATCTCTAATCACTATAACAAGTTTGGTACTTAAATGTCTCTAGTCTTATGTACTATCAAATGGGACAATGATAGTATAACCAGACTAGCACGTATTGGATGTCTTCTATCTTATAGAAGGTAGGGATAGATCTCGTCTATCGCAGTGTAGAGACACGTGGGTATGCGTGGACGTGTATTAGAGATGCGCGACGTTAGATCGACTCCACTTACATTAAGTGTCACACTATGTGGCGGTTGTGTAATTATCCTTTAGACCGGAGTCTTCATGGCATCACGTTGTGGATTGTCATGCTTTGACACTATTGAGATTTCCCCTAGCCACGGGGCGATCATGCGGTAGTGATTGAGTATGATATTGAAGCATGCGGAGTATACATGATTGGTTGTCCGGGAATCGCGTATCCTATGATTGGGATCGAATATCCGAAATGGCCTTCTTATAAGGAATGTCCTGCTCTCGAAAATCTTTGCAAAGTGGGAGTAAATGTAATATCCCGAGAGAGCATGATATCCAGATTATAAGATACGATCGTTAATGTATTGACACTCGAGATACGATCGTATGTATATTATTACGGCGATAGGATTGTAAGTTACACGGTAACTGCTTCACATGAAAGGTAGTAGTCATTGCTTTTGACTCTTCCGATGATTGGGGGTCACGGTGTGTTGCTAGACGCTATCTCGTGATCGTTAGGCATGAAGGGCATTTTAGTAAATTTCACTTTGTGTCTACGGCCAACATATTCAGAAGTCTATCGGATCACACACATATGAACATCGAGTCGGATTAAAATGCTTTTGTAGTTGATAACCAAATAAGGAAAGTTTATCTATAGGCTATAAAGGTTAAAGTGGTAAATTAATATGGTAGTATTTATTTATTATGAATAAATAAAATACAAGATATTAATTATATACAAATTATATTAATTAAAGAATATTCCGGAAGCCAATTAATTGGTATTTGGGGTGCCACATCTAGGGTATAAAGATACACTTGGATTGTGCACTTTAATTAATGAGATTACCATAATATTAATATAAGATATTAATTGATTTTGGAAAAATAGATTTATGGTAATAAGATAATTATATTAAATATAAGATATTGGCAAAATTAATTATAATAAAAGAGATAAATCAATCTAATTGATTTTCCTTATTTTATTGGGAAAATATTTTCTTCGCCTCCACTCATCAATGGGGTGCCACTTTGCCTATATAAAGGAAGTGGATGTCAAGCTCTTTTGTACATCACAATTGCAAGAGTTCATAGTTCTTGTGTAAAATAGAGAACATCCTATAGTGAGTTAGAGAGAGGGGGAAAAGGCCGGTCTAGCAACCGGAGTTTTCCAATAGAAATCCAAGGAGGATTCCGGCGAGGAGTTCGTGTGGATTAGCGATAGAGGCCGGACGCATGGACGGCTTGCGCACTGTACTACTCTCCGTTGACGGTCAAAGCGACGATCTTATAGATCATATAAGGTATAACCGTCAAAACTTAACGTGTTTATTGCATTAAACGAAAAACGATCTAGTAAAAGGAAATCAAATTTTATATTCCGCTGCGTTATACTAGTGATTTCCTAACAATTATTACAGCGATATGATTGTAAGTTACACAGTAACTGCTTCACATGAAAGGTAGTAGTCAATGCATTTGACTCTTCTGATGATTGGGGGTCATGGTGTGTTGCTAGACGCTATCCTGTGATCGTTAGGCATGAAGGGCATTTTCGTAATTTGAACTTTGTGTCTACGGCCAACATATTCGGAAGCTTATCGGGTCACACACATATGAACATCGAGTCGGATTAAAATGTGGTTATAGTTGATAACCAAATAAGGAAAGTTTATCTTTAGAATATAAAGGTTATAGTGGTAAATTAATATGGTGGTATTTATTTATTATGAATAAATAAAATACAAGATATTAATTATACATAAATTCTATTAATTAAATAATATTCTGAAAGCCAATAAATTGGCATTTGGGGCGCATAACATAAGTGTATAAGAACACTTGGATATGCAATTTAATTAATAAGATTACCATAATATTAATATTGGATATTAATTGATTTTGGAAAAATAGATTTATGGTAATAAGATAAATATATTCAATGGGAAATTAGAGATAATGACACAATCTGGAATATTTTTAAGTAACATGACAGCTACATATTTTTTATATGGAGAAGGACAACTGCATAATTTTTATAGCGAGAAGGACAAACAGTGAATCCCGAAAATCAGTGAATCTCCCAGTGAATCCCGAAATCAGTGAATTTTGACAGTGAATCCCGAAAATCAGTGAATTTCGACAATAAATTTTGAAAATTAAGTAATTTCAACAGTGAATTTCGAACACAAGTGAATTTCGACAGTGGATAAATAGTTTTGTGCTTTATGCAAAAGTTTCAAAAGACTGTCCTTCTACTCAATTGATGAAATATTACTGTCCTTCTCCCTCATTCCCTGTATATTCAATATAAGTTATTGGCAATATTTAGTTTTTATTTAATATAAGATATTATAATAAAAGAGATAAATCAATCTAAATGATTTTCCTTATTTTATTGGAAAAATATTTTTCTCTTTCATCTATCTTCTAGGAAGTTTCTCCTAATCAGATTAGGGAGACATGGGGTGCCTCTCACCCTATATAAAAATGGGGTTGACTAGCTCTTTTGTACATCACAATTTCAAGAGCTAATAGTTCTTGTGTAAAATAGAGAGCTTCCTATAGAGAGTTAGAGAGAGGGAAAAAGGCCAGTCTAACATCCGGATTTTTCTGATAGCAATCCAAGGAGAATTCCGGCGAGGAGTTCGTGTGGATCAACGATAGAAGCCGGACACGTGGACGGCTTGTGCACAGAACTACTCTCAGTTGACGGTCAAAGCGACAATCTTGTAGATCATCCAAGGTGTATTCCGTCAAACTACTTAACGTGTTTATTGCATTAAGCGGAGACAATCTAGAAAAGGAAATCAAAATTTTAAATTCCGCTGCGTTAAACTAGTGATTTCCTAACACCTTGCTCTCCAAGTATCAATTCCAACGTTCGAATTTCTTCAAAGCTTTTCAGTTCTTCAATTGACTTGGTTTGCTGAATTTTATTCAGCTTTTGCTGACTTTGGGTTTCTCAATAGTTAGCTAACTTTACAGATACTCAGCAACTAATCTATTTTCAGCTAAGTTCTCTTGATTTCATTTGATCTTGATTTGTGAGATCAGAGTACACCCTTTTTTAAAAACACAATCGAGGTCTTTTCATCACATATAACTTTGGATCTCAAACCTTTAATACAAGGTCCATAAAGTCAATCCAGACCATTACAGACTTACCTGAATTCTAACTTTATAGCCTCGGTTTAGTCTTCGTAACCTAGACTCCACTAAAACCTATTCTGCAGTCTATTGTAGTGCTTGTCTGATTAAACCTATATAAAGACCAGACTCTAATAAACCTATATAATTAGATCTAGACATCTTTTAGCTTTTCACTATTACAGCTAGTCTCATCATTCCATCATCTGGGTACTTCATCATCCAAACAAATCATAACAAAACAATTTTATTTCTGACAATTTCCCCCTTTTGATGATGATGCCAAAACTCTCCTTAAAAGAAAAGCTTAAATATAAAAACAAATAAAAGAACAAAATTTGGATTTGTCATTAAGAACATTGTTCAAATTTGATTTACAAAAGTTTTCTTTTGACGACTAATCACTAGGTACAAAATACTAATCACTAAGCGATTCTAGTATTCTTCTTGGCGGCATCCATGCTCATTTGAAACATCATCTTCTCATCATGAAGTCTCTTCAATGATTCTCTTACCATCTTCAATTGAGTATTCAACATTGCTTTCATGATTTCCATGTTCTCCATGCATCATACTTTAATGCTCCAAAGACTACACAACTTTTGTCATAAAAATTTTCTAACACTTTGAGATCAAATTCTAGCTCTTCATCTTTGTTTGCTAAGATGATATTCTTCTTATTCCTCATTTCTTGTCCGAATATCTTCATCTTTTCAACAAGTTCCTTCTCATCAAGAAAAGATTGTAAGGCTTCATCTCTCTTTCATATCTCGGAATCTTCTCTGCTTAGGTTTGTAGACCTTATTGAATTCATCCCATAGGTCATGATTAAGAGATATTCTATTGTCGTGAGTTGACAATTCTTGTCAAAAAGTTCCTTTGTAGTCAGTTCTGCACTTCTTTCAAACTTTATTTGTTGACTTTTCTTTTCATCTTCTCACTTTTTGGCATCATTCATTTTCAAGAGAAGTTTATATGTCACTCTTGTCCACTAGAAATACCTAATGAGTTTGATGTAAATCATCGACTTTGCTTCTAGTCCTGGTAATTCTTTGATACACATCCCATTCAAACTTTCTAAAAATCTCTTTGTCAGCCTTTTCTTGTCATTCGAGATTTTCCTTCAACAATTTTAATTCTCCAACGGAGCTACTTGCAATTTTCATGTCTTTCTCCATTTCTTCTGTCATGCCTTTGTCCACTGTCTTCCTTTTTGAAATGTAGCTTGAAATTTCCTGAAAAACTTTGGTGTGGGTAAACCTTTGATTTATCAAAGCATCTAGACATTTTTGAAATCGATCCATGTCCTCGTTGTCATGAACTCACTGGATTGTAAGAAATAATAGCCTTTTCATTTTTCAATTCGGATTGCCGGTAACATTTGAATTTGTTGAGTCTTCTTCATCAAATAAGTCCGTTGTGTATATGCTTATTAAAGCAATAACTTCTTCTTTTGAACTACATCGACTTTCTCAAAGATGACATTGAATTTCAAGAGTCGATCATCAAATTCATGTTTGTCTTCCGGCTTGTCACCTATTTGAGTCCCAATGACTTCCTTTCTTCTATAGCAATTCTTTCGCTTTGGCATCTTGATAGCTTGTACTTTCTCGGTTGAATTATTTTCCATTGTGTCGGTGACTTGCTATCCTCCATTGATTTACCTTTATCCGTAGTCTTCATATCTTTCCCTTTTCAGCCAGCTTTATGAATTAAGGGGAGCTAATTGCAGAGTGTCATCAAAGTCTGGATCATCATCCTTCTTTGGTTTCTCCTTTGGTTGGATGATGCTTTCTTCCTTCTCATTTCCTCATTCTTTCGAATGATTTTGTAAGCTTCTATGAGGAATTGTGCTACATGAAATATATCAAGTAAATCTTTGACTTTTAACAACTCAAAACCCCATTTTTCTTCATTTATCATTGATTCCTTCTTGGGTTCTTGTGTTTCTATGGAACTTAGGGTATGTTTGGTATGGAGAAAAACTAAGAAAAGAAAAGTGTTGAGAATAGACCCGAGAAAAGAAAATACTGAATTCTCGCCATATGTTTGGTTAATAAGAGAAAAAATGGTGAGAATAGACTTAATTCTCAACGATGTTGTTTGGTTTTGAGAAAAAAACTAAGAAAAGAAAAGATGCTCGTGATGAGATACATACATATACATACATACATATATATGGAAAAAAATAATGATTGAATCAACATGAAAAAAACAATATTCAATATGTGATGAATGAAGATGTAAATAGTGATAAAATTAGAATCGGCCTGCTCATGAAAAAGTATGGAAAAAATAATGATTGAATCAACATGAAAAAAACAATATTCAATAATATATATATATATATATATATTCAATCCACTCTAAAAACTTGTTGTGATTGAATAAAATGAAGAAAAAATCACATAAACACTTACCTGCTAATGCTGATGAATATGATGATGATTTATTTTTTTAATTTATATATATATTTACGAAACAAATCAGGATGAATGCAAATGGAAATTATTATCATTCAAAAAATGTAATAAAAAAAAAAATCACCGACACAAGCACGAAACATATGATGATGAATCAATATGGAATTTTTTTATCAACGTAAACAATGAAAAAAAAAATTCAAAGACAGTTGATCATTGAAGAAAATGGGAAAATTTTGAGAGAGAAACCGGATTGAGAAATACAAGAGCCTTTTCTTTTCTCATTAAACATTTCTTTAGGTAGGGTTAAGAATCATAATCAAAGAAAAGAATCCATTTTTGAGAAAATATTACAAGTTGAGAAAATAGACTTTTCTATTCTTTAGTAACCAAACATGTCAAATTTGAGAAAAGAGAATAAATCTTTTCTTTTCTCATATGTTTTCTCTATACCAAACATGCCCTTAGCTTCCATCTGATGTAGTGCAATTACCTTTCTGGCTCGGTAAAGGTTATTGGTAATTCATCTTCCAGCATCATATCAACATCTTCAATGGATTGTACTATTGTCTGTGTAGTTTCAGTAGGTGCAATAGCTTGTGTTGATTTCGAAGTGTCACCAGCTACATCGGCTTCAGTAGGTAAAGATTTCATTGATGACTTATCTACTTGAGTAGACTTATCAAGTGCCAATTTTTCTTGTTTAGCTTCAGCATCTTCTTTTGGCTTAACTTCCCCTCGGTTAATGCTTTTTCTTCTTGTAGCACCTTAATTTCTTTACCAAAGACCGCACTTGATCTTCAAATTCTTAGGAGGATCCGGAAAGAGTTGTCTTTCCATGATCTTTTAGCTTCATCATCTTTTAAACCGTTCCTCTTTGCTCTTCAATCTGCTAAAATACTATCTTCTTTGGAATCTCAGCTACTTTGCTCTTTTTCTGACTCTCAGCTGGCTTTGACTCAGCTGATTTCTATTCTTGAACAACATCCTTCGTAAAAAATCTCACTTTCCCAGTTTCTATGGTAACTAGAGGCAACAGAGGACAAAGAAGACCTGGTGGGCAACATGATGTACAAGGAGATGCTATTCCGATAATCAACAGGGTTCCTCAGTTCGATTCGGTTCAGCTCTATGAGTCATTCCATATACACTGGAATGCACGCACCGTTGCTCGGGAGAGAAAGTCATTGACCTCAATGAAAGTGGTGAGCTTTTATCCCGTGTTCTTCGACACCATGGATTGTTGGCTATGGCCGAGGTTCTGGCCTCGTTCAACGCCACCATCGTCCGAGAGTTCTATGCATATGTGGCGCATAACCCTAATGCACATTATGCTATCGTTAGATGGGTTAGCATTGACTTCTTCATCGAGAGAATCAATGCACATTTCGGCATTGAGAACGCACCCGCTGGTGAGGATGAGTACACAACTTCTATGAGAGAACGTAACTTGGAGAGGATACAAATTATTGCTGGCCATTACGACATCGAGTGGTAGTTGGACACCTCTGAGTTCCTGACGATATTTTTGTCGAATGACTTGACATGGGACAGATGCATGCTGCATAGGTTTGTCATTCCCATCTGCTTCCTTCTGATCATCATGCTTCAGTTACGCCACGGCAAGCAGAGCTTATGTTTTTTCTTGAGATCGAGAATGAGGTGAATGTCGGTTTGCTGATGCATACCCGCATTCGGCAAGTTGCTAGGTCTAACAAAAAGATATTTCCGTACGGGCACATGATTGATGCATTTGCGACGGAGGCAGATTGCCCAGTTTTAGCTGCTAATGAGAGAGTAGGGCCACTACCGATCCTTGATAATGTTGTAGTGACTGTCATTGGACGGCATAGAAGACATCCCACGGGAGCTAGGGCACGCACCCTTGTTCATGGGGGAGCTAGATCTCAGCAAGAGATCAATGAGGGATTTGCTCGAGAGACTGCTGCACTCCACAGGAAGACGGGTCATTTGATACGTCATCCCGGAGTTCCACCATTTGCCTATCCACCTTCACGTTCCCCTCGTTATGCTGCATCTTGTTCAGCTGATGGACCTTCTACTTCAGCACCACCTCCCGCTTTTGAGCCCTCACCATCCTTGCCAGAGGACTACTACATGTCTGAGTCTGACACCTAGACATTTTTCTATTTCTTTTGTATTTTTCTCTGTTGTTGTTTTTTTATTATTTTATTTCCCAACTTTGGAACAACTTTGTAGCTCTTTATTATTAAAAATATGATGAATTTTGTCGGCTTAATCTGTTTAGAGTTTTCTTTAATACTTTATTACCATGCGTCGAATTTATTATATCACTTTTATTACCCGAGAGCTTCGCTTTGTTTTGTATGTTAGATTTATTGCAGATTTTGCAGATTCTTTCTTTTGCCCGATGTTATGACGATACAGATTCCCTTTCGAGCCTCACGCTTAACAAAGCTAAGTTCTTTAGTTGTTTTCATCTTTTCAATCATTGGGGACAATGTTTTGACTAAGTAGGGGGTAGGAACGTCAATTAGATATCGGCACCATATTTTGTCGATTTTCGAGAATCTCGATTCTTTTTTATGCATCATTCACCACTTTACCTTTCGTGTGTTTTTCTAATGAGATAGAAAAGATATGAAGTTTTTGACCTTTTGGAGCTAATTAATTACACTTTTGTTTCATGAACGAACGAACGAAATTCATGCAAACTTTTGAAGTAGTTGTGTATTAACCTTATATTCTTTTTATGATAACTCACTTTCTTCAGTATGTAGTTAGATGACGCATTATTTTGACTTGTGTTGACTCTAGTTTTCCGAGCTTTGTTCTACCTATGGTCATTTAGGTCAAGTTGCGTATCTTATAAGGGCTAAGGATCTACGAATTCGGTAGTTTATCAAAATGAGCGGACCATGAGGATAGATAGATTTTTTAGAGTGTCCAACCTGTCCAAAAAAGAATGAAAAATTCTTTGGCAAGAGGGCAGCAAGTTCGGTGAAATTTGATATGGTTTCTTGCTTGGCACCCACCATTGCAAGTTTCTGCTTGATAATCTACCCGGCCCTCGCATAAATAAATAAATAATAAGATAAACGTGAGCCTTGGAGTAGTACTCAGTTCTCTATCCGCCTTGCCTAGTTGACTTGACCTACAAATTCAAAATAAATCAAAATTATAAAATCAATGGAGTAAAAGAGACAACCATTCTCATGATTTGCTAGTTAATTAGACCCTGAGTCGATATAATATAATTTTGTCTACTGTTGGTATAGTGTACATAGGAATCTATACCAAACCCAACATAGCAATTGGACAGTGTAGTAAAGTGACTTGCAAAAAACAATGATTCTATCAGTGTATATTTTTGCTTTCGTTTAACATATCTTTTCCAAATAGTAAAGCAAACATTTAGTACTATCATTGCAATATATTATAACAAATAGTTTTGTATATAAGCCATTTACCTGTCAACAATTACCTCTCAATTAAGGGAACAATCCATGTTGTCTCGGTGATATATTGATTCAGACGCATTGCAATATTTCAGGATCTATCGACCTTCGACACAACGATAAACACCTCATTCATGTAAACAAGGGAGTTTTATTTGATTTTTTCTTAAATGTACGGTCCACTTGCCAGGTGAACCTATCGTGCTGATACATGCATTCACTGGCGGATCCAGAAATTATATTCAACGGGGTCCGGAAATATTTTACAAATTAAACAATTTTTTTCACGGGTCCTTTTTCTTTAGGTAAAATATAGAGTATTTTTATTTTTAATGGGGTCCGTGGACCCCATTTACTTCCATTTAGATCTGCCTCTACATGCATTACTTCGCTTCATTACAAATGCCCACTGCATCCTACTCGTTACGACAATAATAAGATTTTACGACAATAATATTGTCGTAAAATTTATTCTTACGACAATAATATTATTGTCGTTAAAACTTTTTACGACAATATTATTGTCGTAACGCATGTAGTGGTTGTACACTACACCTGCTGTGTAGTCGTGAACCTATTCTCAATTATATAAAAGTTTTATTCCGATCGAAAGCAAGAGGTGAACAGACTAAACACCGTGTGAATAAGGATACAATAATTGGTACAACTCAAGATCAATAAAGTCAAACAAAATCTCAAGCACAAGAGATCTATTTTACAGTATTTCACGGTCTCGGTTCGGTCGAATTACCCACACAAATATATAGCAACCTCATCCACATGTACAAAGATTCAAGCCCTTAGGTAGGGGAAACAGAACAACGGAAACCAAACCAACCTGGCCCAAATCGAAAATAAAGAAACCATTGGTTTTTGGTTGGTTTTTATTGCAAAAGACAAAGCAGTAAAAAACAATTTGGTTTTGGTTTTTAAGATAAAACGGACCAAACCAGAACCGAAGATATATATATATATATATATATATATATATATATATATATATATATATATATATATATATATATGTGTGTGTGTGTGTGTGTGTGTGTGTGTGTGTGTGTGTGTGTGTGAATATCGACACTATTAATTAAGAGGGCCTTTATTGCACCACACCAATCCACTCGTATACCACTCTACTTGTGCACCACAATAAAACCGACTTTTCTTCAGTACATTCCGAGAATTGATCACCACAGTGAACCAACTTTTCGTCGGTCCCCCCTCAATTATAACTATATGTAAATAACTAATATCTCAGTCCATGATCTATTAATACTTCAATCAACTACATCACATATGTAGTTTGATGCCCATCCTAATAGGACCTATGACAAGATGAAATAGAACAGTTTACATGGTTTTATATGATCATCTGAATTGGAAAATATGATAATATAATGTTGCACACACACACACACACACACACACATATATATATATAGAGAGAGAGAGAGGGACCAGTGATATTCGAATTATGGTGTATGGTAGATGGAGAATTGTAAACCATGTATGATTGTCGTATGAATAGTGGAATGAATTCGCTGAACCGTGATAATGCCCTTTCAGTGAATTATTTGTAAAATCGAAAAAAGAGAGGAATAAAAACTGAAAAAAAACCGTAACCAAGTCGATCCAAACCGGACCGGGTAAAATGGTTTTACCTACCTATGGTTCGGTTTTGGCTTGTAAATTTTGAAACCGTAAAAAATATTTTGGTTTTAAAAGAGGTTAAAAACCAAAAAACCGGACCATATGCACCCTTGCATTTAGGCATATTAAAAGAAGACACCTGCCAAAACTTTCAATTACGCCATCGACTAGTGGTTGACGGGATCCTGGTAAGAAACCTAGATCATGTATATATATATAGAGGAGTGAATTTAACCCAATTACCCGTTCTGACCCGCTCCAAATCCGCAAAATATGCACACACACACAAAAAAAAAAAAAAAAAAACCCTACCATAATTGCAAAATTCGGCTACCCTAAATTTTGATTTCCCTAATAAATACACAAACCTTCTCTTCATTTCTTCATCTTTCTCTTCATTTCTTCATCCTTCTATTCATTAATTTATTTTGGTGATTTGTTTCTTGAATCATTGTCAATTTTTTTTCCTTCGATTACAGAAGATTATTTAGCTAGAATTTTGCCCAAAGTATCCGATTTTGTGTAGGATTTCTCGCGGTCAGTATTCATATTTTTCCTACGTTATAGTTTTGTAGTATTCAATTCATTTTGGTGATTTGTTTCTTGAATCAATGTCAAAATTTTCCCTTCGATTACAGAAGATCATTTAGCTAGAATTTTTCCCAAAGCATCCGATTTTGCATAGGATTTCTCACGGTCAGTATTCATATGTTTCCTAATTTATAGTTTTGTTGTTATTGTTTTTCCACAATAATATTTTTTTTGCGTAGGATTTCTCACGGACAGTATTCATTTTTTTCCTACTTTATAGTTTTGTTGTTATCGTTTTCCCACAATAATATTTTTTTTCTTGATTATAATTTCAAATTCAAAATGACTTACGCATGGTAGCTTTGGCAGCCCAGCCTCAGAGACATCATTTAGCTAGAATATCGCCCAAAGAATCAGATTTTGCGTAGAATTTCTCACGGTCAGTATTCATATTTTTCCTACTTTATACTTTTGTTGTTATTGTTTTTCCACAATAATATTTTTCATCGGAAATGTGAGATACTTGCTCTTCCTATGTTGACATTGTTTTTGTTCATTATTTGAGTTTTAGTTCTCCTCATATTTTGATATTATTTTATTCAAATTAACTTTTATTTTTTGCTTTTAACTTTTGTTTGTTTATTGTTTCTATAATCAAATTATGAATTATATAATTAAGATATATAATTATGATTAAATTATTTGTAATATGCCCTATAATTATGTTATTTCAAAAATTATACCATTAACATCCTAACAATTATGTCACTTTCAATAATCTCAAATATTTGACCCAAATATTCTTCATTAAGTATAAACATTCCAAAATTAATATCCCAACATTTATGGCAGTATCAATTATTCAATAATTATAATCATTCCTATAAATAAATCAAATAAAAAATTATGTCTAACCAAATATTTCTACATTAATTATAATATGTCCTATAATTAAACTATTTTAAAAATTATGCCATATAATGATTCCTATAATTAAATAAGTTCTAGAATTATGTCATTAACATTCCAAAAATTATGTCATGCCATTAACATCCTAAAAATTACGTCATTTTCAATGAATACTAAAAATCTCAACTAAAATATTCCTGCATTAATTATAATCATTCTAAAATTAACATCCCAACAATTATGGCAATATCAATTATTAAAAAATTATAATCATTCATATAAATAAATCAATTCAAAAAATTATGTCAAGTCAAATATTACAACATTAATTATAATATGTTATATAATTAAGTTACTTTGAAAATTATGTCATTGACATCAACAATTATGTCATGTCATTAACAACCTAAAAATTATGTCATTTTCAATTATTACGAAAAATCTTAACTCAAATATTCCTGCATTGATTATAACCATTCCAAAATTTAGTTACTCAAATCATGCCATTAATTGTTCACACTTATTACAAAATTTGACTTTGTCATTTGATTTTCCTAATAAATAACTTCTCTCTCCAATCACATTAATTGTAATTATTACAAAAGTTCAATCGAATTTGGTTACCTCAAAATTAATGGTTCACACTTATTAGAAAACTTGAATTTGATTTTCCTAATAAATAACTTCTCTCTCCAATCACATTAATTAAATTTCAATCGAATATTCCTGCATTAATTATAATTATTCCTATAATTAAATTATGATTTCTATGTTTAACTTATTTCGAAAACTATGCCATTAGTTAACATCCGAACAATTAAGGCAGTATCAATTATTCAAAAATTATAACCATTCTTATAAATAAATCAAATAAAGAATTATTTCAACCCAAATATTCCTACATTAATTATAATATGTTCTATAATTAAGTTATTTTGAAAATTATGCCGTATAATGATTCCTATAATTAAATTATTTCGAGAATTATTTCATTGACATCCCAACAATTATGTCATGCCATTAACACCCTGACAATTATGTCATTTTCAATTATTACGAAAAATCACAAGTTAAATATTCCCACATTAATTATCACCATTCCAAAATTTGGTTACCTAAAATCATGTAATTAATGGTTCATACTTATTACAAAATTTGACTTTATCAAATTTGATTTTCCTATTAAATAAACTATCTCTCCAATCACATTAATTGTAATTATTACGAAAATTTCAATCGAATATTCCTGCATTAATTGTAATTTTATTTCTATAATTAAATTATGATTTCTATGATTAACTTATTTAAGAAAATATGCCATTAACATCCCAAAAATTTAAGGTAGTTTCAATTATTCGAAATTTATAATAATTCCTATTAATAAATCAAATCGAAAATTATGTCATTACTATGCCCATAATTAAGTTATTTTGAGAATTATGCCATTAACATCCTAACAATTGTGTTGCCATTCATATCCCAAATTATTATGTCAGTTTCAATTATTACCAAAATTTCAACCAAATATTTCTGCGTTAATTATAATTATTCCTAAAATTAACTTATTTCGAACACTATGCCATTAGCATCCCAACAATTATGGTACTTTCAATTACTTGAAAATTATAATGATTCTTATAAATAAATAAAATAAAAAATATGTCAAGTCAAACATTCCTGCACTAATTATAAATATGTAATTTTCAATTATTACATAACTTTCAACCCAAATATTCCTACCTTAATTAAAATGATTCCGATAATTAACTTATATTCCAGCATTATTTATAACACTACTTACACTTCACAATAATTACAAAATTTGACTTTTTGAAATTTGATTTTCCTAATAAATAACCTCTCTTTTGGTTTCAAAAATCGAGGTTGGAGTGGATCCAATCAGGGGATAGAAATACCCGTTTCTTCCACATCACTTCGGTCAGAAGAAGGTCTAGAAACAAGATTTTGGCTCTTAAAGATGATAATGGATTGTGGGTCTCTGACAAATTTACCCTTCAAAACATGGTTTGTTCCTTTTTTAAAAGTCTTTTTTCTTTTGAGGGTCAAATTGAGGCCTTTCCGGTTCTCCCTACTCCCAAATTAAGTGATAGCCAGATTGCGTTTCTCTCCTCCCCTATTTCCGACCTTGAAATCTCCAAAGTTGTTTTTAATTTCAAACCCAATAAGAGTCCAGGGCCGGATGGGTTTCAAGCTTTGTTTTTTCAAAAGTTTTGGCACATTATTGGGCCTAAGGTTACTAGTGAGATTAAAGATATGTTTTCCTCTGCTATGATTAAGGATGGGATAAATGACACTTTTCTTGCTTTGATTCCAAAAGTTGATTTCCCTGAAAAAGTTAATCATTTTCACCCCATATCTCTGTGTAATGTTATTTATAAAATTCTTACCAAGTGCATTGCTCTGAGAATGAAATCGATTATGCCTTTTCTTGTCAGTCCTCTTCAGAGTGGGTTTATTCCCCAGCGTCAGGCTAGAGATAATGTGTTGATTACCCAAGACATTCTCCATAAAGTTAAAAATTCTAAAGCTAAAAAATGTTACATTATTTTTAAAATTGATATTGAGAAAGCCTATGACAAAGTTAATTGGCACCTTTTGGAGCACATGTTAAATCTCTTTAATTTTCCTATTAACCTCATTAAGTTGATTATGAGTTGTATTTCGTCAGCAAATTTTACCGTTTTATGGAACGGGGAAGCTACTTCTAAATTCTCGGCTGGTAGGGGGATTAGACAAGGTGATCCTATGTCTCCTTATCTTTTTGCTCTTTATATTGAATTTCTCTCTATCGCTCTTGACATTGGTGTGAAAAATGGTAAGTGGAAACCTATTTCCTTAAGTAGAGATGGGCCTCCTATATCTCATATTTTCTTTGCAGATGATCTTATTGTTTTCACCAAGGCTAATGTGAAAGATATAACTAACTTAATGAATGTGCTTAATATTTTCTGTTCCATCTCTGGCCAGTCTATTAATAGAGAGAAATCTAAAGTGTATTTTGGTCCGGGGACTGATCCTGGTCTTATTAAAAATATTACTGACATTTGTCTTATGTCTAGGACGGTGGATCTTGGGAAATATTTGGGAATTCCGTTAATTCATAATAGATTCTCTAGTAGAACTGTGGTTTTGTTATCCGGCAGGTTCAGAACAAGCTTCAAGGCAGGAAGGCCAATTGCCTTAATTTGGCAGGGAGACTTACCATGATTAAGTCCATTAATTGTGCGGTTCCTTCATATGTTATGCAAGTGTTATGGTTCCCTCAGAAATCTTATGATAAACTTGACCGTATAAATAGAGATTTCCTGTGGGGTTCCAAAGAGAATAAACGGAAAATTCACCTGGTGGGTTGGGATTATGTTCTGAAAGATAAGAAGAATGGAGGCTTGGGCATTAGAAGTGCGAAGGAGAATAATATTGCTCTTTTGGCCAAGTGTGTAATAGTATTCTTAATCAAGACAAGAGTCTTTGGGTTTCTCTTTTTAGGAATAAATATGTCAAAAATGAGGACCTTTTCTGCATGAATTTTAAAGCTTCCGACTCTTATATATGGAAGGGTATTCTCAAAAGCTTTCAAAATATTTGTGAAGCTTACTGTTGGAGACTTGGGGACGGTAAAGATGTTGATCTTTGGCAGGATCAATGGATCCAAGGTTCTTGTCTCGGGAATTTGATTTCCGATCAGATTGATCCTAGAGATAGGGACTTAAGGGTCAGTGATATCATTTCTGTTAATAAACAATGGAATCTTGACGCTCTTCACACGAAGATTCCTAGGAATGTGGAGGAGACGATTAAAGGGATTCCCCTTAGTAGGAACTCAGATTTAAGGGATAGACGTTTTTGGTCTCTCACGTCTAATAGGAAGTATGTTGCCAGTTCTGGAGCTATATTCTTGAGGAAAGAGCTCTAGGACGAGGACCCTTTGGTTAATTGGGCCGTGATTTGGAACTGCCATGTTCCTGAGAAAGTTAAAGTTTTCGTTTGGTTAGTGCTGCATGAGAAGATCTTGACCAACTACTTGAGGTTTAAGAGGAATTTAGGTAGCTCTAATATGTGTGAAAGATGTGAAGGCTTTGTGGAGGATGTGGGTCACATCTCAGCTTCATGCCATTATACTTCAAGGATTTGGAAAATGAGACCTCTTAGAGATTTCTTTGACCAACCAAATTTTGCTACTGAAGGAGTGGTTCATCCGTAATGCTACTGATCAGACTCATATCTCTGGATCGTCCTTTAATGGGCCAACTAATACTTTATTTAATATGTCTATCTAGCTTGTCTGGAAGGATAAGAATGACATGGTCTTCAATAATGTTATATCGAACCCTGTTAATGTGTGTAATCAAATAATCTTCCTGGCTAATGAATACATTCTCAATTGTCAGTCAAGTTCTAAGCACAAGACTTCAAGGGATATTAGATGGGTTGGTTGGCAATCCCCTCCTCTGGATTGGGTCAAGTTAAACACCGATGCTAGCTGCAATAATCAATCGGGTTCATCCTCTTTTGGGGGTCTTGCGAGGGATCACGAAGGTAAGGGGTTGTTTGGTTTCTTGGGGAATACTAATATATCTCATATTTTCTGTGCATAGCTCAAAGCTATCAGAGAGGCTCTTAGATTTTCTTGGGAAGCTAACTACTGCAACGTCATTATTGAATTAGACTCCCTCTTGGTTGTCACCAGTATCTACCATGATGGAGAATGGGACTCAAGTGAAGGTCCACTCATTGAAGATTGTAGAACTTACCTGAAGAGAAGCTGGAATTGCATTATACAACATACCTTGAGAGAAGGGAACCGTGCTGCAGATTGTCTTGCTTCTAGAGGGCACTCTTTTGATACTAATTTTGTTATGTTAAATGATCCTCCGGACTATTTGAGGAGTTTTCTTTTAGATGATCTAAGAGGCGTTCTATTGCCTAGGCTGTAGTTTTCTTTTAGGGGCTTTAGCCCCCCGTTTTGTACCGGAAAAAAAAATCACACTAATTACGGTTCACACTTAGTGTGATTAAATTTTGAAAAATATCAAAACTCAAATATGTCATTTAATGCGAAATATTTATTCTTTAAATTGTAATTTAAAAAATAATAAATTCAATTTTACAAATTAATGCAAATTATTCTACTCCCTCCGTCCCAAATTGTTTGGGACTTATTCCTTTTATGGATGTCCCAAAACAAGTCCCACAACTAATATTTAAACTAAAAAGTTCTTCTTAAATTCCTAAAATAGCCACATAACTACATTTATTAAAAAGATTAAGCACAATAAAAGAGGGATATAATTGTAAAGTAGCCATATTTTTAATGACTAGACAAGCCAATAAATGATGTCCCCTTAAATATTTAGAGTTTCAAAATGTCCCAAACAAATTGGGACGGAGGGAGTAATATTTAATTAAATTTTGAAGAAATATATAAACTCAAATATTCCATTTAATGCGAAGCGTGAAGACATTAAATACATCCCTATAAATTAATGATAAATATTGTCACATTAAATACATCCCTATAAATTATTCATACCAATTAATTACAAATATTCTTGAATTTATGTCATTTAATGCGAAATATCACCTTAATTTATAATATTTAAAAAAATGATAAATTCAATTTTACCAATCAATACAAATTATTCTAACATTAAATTACATTTTGAAAAATATCTAAACCTAAATATGTTATTTAATGCGAAATATTTATGCATTAAATTGTAGTATTTAAAAAATGTTAAATTCAATTTTACCAATTGTTGAAAAATATTCTAACATTAAATTACATTTTGAAAAAATATATAAACTCAATTAAATCACATTAAATGCATCCCTATAAATTAGTCATCCTAATTAATATAAAATATTCTTAAATTTATGACACTTAATGCGAAATATCATATTAAGTTATAATATTTAAAAAATGATAAATTAAATTTTATCAATCAATGCAAAATATTATAGCATTAAATTACATTTTGATGAATATATAAACTCAAATGTGTTATTCAATGCAAAATATTCAGACATTAAATACATCATTTATAAATTAGCAACCTCAATTAATGTCAAATATTCTTACATTAAATTACGTTTTTTTAATATAGAGTAGGTAGGGTGTGGTAGGGTAGGTTGAGGTAAGGTAGGGTAGAGTGGTGATGGTGCAGTATAGTAGTTGGTGGGGTAAGATAAGTAGGAAGCTTATTGTAGTGAGATATGGTAGGGTAGGATAGGGTGGGGTGGTGGGTAGAGTAAGGTAGTGTGAGAGGTGATTGTGAGTGATTTAGGGTAGGGTCGGGTGAAGTGGTGGGTAAGGTGGAGGGTGGGGTAGGGTACGGTGAGGGTGGTTGGTATGATATGGTAAGGTAGGTTGGTGTGGTGGGTAGGGTAGTGTAGAGTGGAATGGTGGGTAGGGTAGGGTATGGTAGGGGTGGGTAAGGTAGGACTGGGTCGGGTAGGGTAGGGTATGACGGGATGGTATGTAAGGTAGGGTAGGGTTGGGTGGTGGGTAGTGTCGGGTGGGGTGGTGAGTAAGGTACGGTAGGATGTGGTAGGGTAGGGTAGGGTGAGATGGTGGGTAGGATAGGGTCGTGTGGTAAGTAAGGTGGGGTGGTATGATGGGTAAGGTAGGGGTGGGTGATGGTGGGGTAGAGTAGGTAATGGGTAAGGTAGGTAGGATTTCTACGGTAAGATATGGTGAGATAGGGTAGGGTAGGATTGGGGCAATCACCTTTAATATAGACTTTCATTTTCATTGGTGAAGAGAAGTGGGGTATGGTGTGGGGGATGAAGAAGTTTATGATTTTTTTAATAAGAAAAAATCGAGGGGGTTTGGGATGAGTTTGAAGAATAGTCCCCTATAAATGGAACATGATCCACATACACGTGTTTTACTATATTGTGTCGTTTCAAATGTGGCCGAAACAGAAAAAAAAAAAAATAATTGTGGTCAGTAATAGGTTTCGAAAGTCACCTTAAATATGGGTCGGAAAACCCGATAAATCTAAACTAAGTGTATTAGTTTAAAGGTTTGTATGGCATATTATTTTCTTTTTCTTTTTTTATGGGTGAGTTCGGGGGATAATTGGATATGCAGTCTTTGGGAATAAATGATCATATGGTTGTCAGTGGGTTTGGAGATGTAAAGTTATTTATGATTTCTTATAGAAAAATGATTTGAGAGAGTTTAGAGATTCTTAAGTACAATTTAGGGCTTTATTATTGTTTAAGTAGGGTTGAGGGATAAGTTGAGGCAAGGGGGAGGGGTGAGGTGAGGCTTAGAGATGGTGGACAGTGGTAGTTAAGATGCGTAGGAGGGAGACTACGATAGGAGTCTGTGGTAGGAGCGTGTTTATTACATATGTTGTTTTTTCCTTTGGGGAGGGGTGAGGTGAGGCTTAGAGATGGTGGACAGTGATAATTAAGATGCGTAGGAGGGAGGCTACGGTAGGAGTTTGTGGTAGGAGCGTGTTTCTTACATATGTTGTTTTTTTCCTTTGGGGTCAAAACTAATCTTTTTTTTCAAGATTTATTCATTTAAAATAATTTTTTTCTCAAGATAACCAATGCAATGTATGGATAAATTATCCAAGTTCTCTATGATACGACATTCCATCTCTAACTTATTATTATCGTTCTTCACACAATTATATTATATTTTTTTATGTTCTATATTGTTATCCCCGTGCATCGCACGGGTTTTTGACTAGTATATATATATATATAGTCATAACTGTTATTATTATTTTTTATTCGAACCATGACCTTAGAATAAGTAACAAAGCTTCTAACCAGTTGAACTAAATAAATAATTGTTGTAAAGATTGTCTGAAATAATATACATACACAGTTTTATTATTATAAGAGGGGTATATTAGTAACTTTGCCTGGAATTTTGTGAGGGGTCCATGCACCCCACCCTTACAAGGCTGGGTCCGTCCCCGGATATGAATGGGCATTACCATAGCAATAAAATTATTTCAAATACGTACTAGATTTGTAATTAAACGGTTTAAAACGATCCTATAACACACGAATTACTTTGTCTTAAGCTTGTTGGTATATTGTATTGTGTGTGAAATGATTTACGGAACAAATCCATAATTAACAGACTTAATTACGGATTATTAAACTATAAAATAACTAATACGAAAAGATATATTCGTATTATCTAACAGATCTAACAAAAATAATATTACATGCAGATCTAACTCGAACAATGAATGAGAAAATTACGATGCATAAAATAAAGGACTAGCGATCAAACCGAGGTGAGTAGATACTCTTTTCGTTAAGATAAATTGCTTCGGTATGGTGTTCACGGTAGTAGCAGCTGTCTCCTAAGATACAACGACTTACGTCTCGGATTTAGAGGCACTTCAAAAATCCGAGCTCCGGCGAACATACAGAGTGCTCCAACTTCTTTTCGACTCAAGAACTAGATCTATATGATAGACTCTTTGTGGTGGAAAAACAAGAGAAAAATTGAATAATAAACCCTCATCCATGGGTTCTTTATATAGTGGAGAGGAGGAGCCAATGCTCAAATCTGATTGGCCAAAAGACATCATCAAACTTTTCTTATTGGAAAAGTTATTCCACACGTTGGGCTTAGCATCATGGCCGACCCTTATCTTGCTTTTGATAGGTCGGACGTGTCGTCCAAATTTTGATTGGTCGGATGACTTCTTGAATTCTGATTGATCCGATGACATAATTAAATGCCAAAAATTAATTTATGGTTAATTTCATAAAGAAATTTTGTCCAAAAAATTAATAGTAGCATTTCAACCGAACCAAACCGTGCTGAGCCGAGCCGACCTCGAGAATGAAACGGACGGACGGCGGGGGCACGCGCGCGTGTGAAATTATCTAGGTCCTCCCTCCTGCAAAAAAGTGATTTGCCCCTTGGGGCACATCCATAAGAGACATCAAAGCTCACTTGAGTTCCCAACACTTAAGTTTCCAATGTGGGAGAATGGGGTGAGGTCCTCCATTCAACTCCATTTTCCTACATATTTTCTACCAACTTTAGCCATTAATTACTCATTCACCCGATATCCGAATTGAGTGATTCAAAATCCCATCATCAACTACTCCGTATGGAGTATTTAATGATATCATTAACTCTTGATGACATACATCGGAGCCTATCCGTAATTAGCGCTAAAGTTGACTGTTCAACCCTTCAATCGGGCTTTTTCTCCAACATCTACGTTACTGAGGCTTGAGAGTTATTTCACACACACACACACACACACACACACCAGTTCATGAATTGAATATTGTTTAATGCGTTACTTATGGATGGTATTTGACACGATTCTTATCATGACTTTGTGACACATAGCTGTTTTTAACTAACTTGTATATTGTTCCGAGAGTCATTTTCTTCAGCCTTCTTGTCCGGGACGATCAAAAGCTAAGTGGGGGTAGTTGATAACACCGTATTTAGTACTATAAACTATACCATTATTTACCCTAAATTGTGCTCAATTGATGAGAGATATTCCGGCTATTGTATGAAATACACGTCAAATGCTTAGTGCTTGAACCATGGTTATTAATTCTGAATTTACATATTTATCCCCTGAACTTGGTATTGTTTTATCTCATTTTCTGTGCTTTTCAGGTATACCATATTATGGAGCAAGGAAGAGGTAAAATCCGAGCTATAAAGAGTCATTGGGCCAAGACAAGGAAGTCCACGAATAAGTCTGCTGAGATAAGGCAGGTTGAATCCAGGCCCGCAATTATGGAAGCCCACTCGCAATTACGAGACATTGGGCAACAGAAAAGCAGAGCTACACATTATGTCTAAGTCGGTTAGGGTTTTAGGATTGATTAAAGTCGGTTACAATGACTATAAATAGCATGTACCGGCCAAATTGTAATATGTTCTCAAATTATTATTTAGTTTTATGAAATAAATAAGTTTCTTGGTTATTTCTTTGAGTATTTATCTTGGTTTCCTTCCCTAAACCATCAACTAGCTTGAGTTGAAGGTATGAAGTTTTGAACGTTCCTTTATATTTTCATTATGGTTGATTAGCATTATTTAACGTGATGTAATTAATCTGAATGTTTAAACGAACCGTAATTTACCATAATTAATCAGAACAGAAACATGAAATTCCAGAAGTAGAAACCGCCGCACTCGCAATTGCGACGGTCTATATCGCAATTGCGAGGCATTATTAGGTCACCCTAAATCTGGAGATTCAGCGCCAGCTACGTTGATCGACATGTTTAATTCACGGTAGGTTAGATCTGGCCAATCTACTTGTCGTATTTTGTAAATTAACATGAAGGATTTGCAAGGTGAAGTGTTAGTTAGGACGTAGTCTGGATCAATCCTGAGGAACGTGCTAGTAATTGTTGATAGCTGCCTAGGGAGGTTCTCGGTCTTAAGCCAGCACTTTCTAAAACTTATTGCATGTGAGTTAATACAACCAAGTAATGAGGTAAACTACACATAGACGTTTATTGTCCTTACAAATAAAAGTAAACAATATTAGGAGATTGCACCCGTAGCTAAAACTGAATTAAAACACAAGTTTTGATTGAATCGGGGAATTACGGGGAAAGTAAACATGAACATGATGATTAATTACACCAAGCTAGGAGATCGGTTAGGAGGAGGAACACCAACTTCATTTTCTGTCAATATGTTGGTCGTAGAGCATTATACGTGTTCTTAATTAGATTAATATGTTTGTTGGCCGTGTTGCATTGTCTCTGCAGGATCGACCTTGACTCGCTCTTGCTATGCAACGATTGACCTAGAATACTCTTGCTAGTAATTCATGAGTAGCACGCGACCAGTGTCGAATTCCGAGGAGCATTGCAGTCACAAGAGGTGAACTCATATAAAGAGAAAATACAACCTGATCAGAGTAGAGACGTATCTGTCTTATAGATCGTCTCAGCTGACAACCTTGATGATCCATTCACCAAGACGATGGTATCTAATGTCTTTGACAAGCACTTGTAGGGTATGTGATTGAGAGATAAGTCTCATCTACTTTAGAGCAAGCGAGATAATGTTGTAGACATGGCAATGGTGTGCTTAATAACAATTGTTGTTTGACCTTATGGGCGTGAAAGATTGTTAGGTGTAGTGCCTGAAAGACAATTTATTGTAATTTTTTAACTATCCATAAATGACATATTTACTTAGCAACTTATTACATGATTGGTGCTTATAAATATTACACTACTGAAAACCTAAGTCGTATCATGTGTAGCCATATAACTTAGTGTGTGTAACACGCGAGTATTAAGTTTATGGTGATACACTAAAAATGTTTAGTTTATGGTGAACTAAATCAAAGTATATGGTCTATTGATTAAACCATCATTAATGCGCTCATCACACCTTATGGTGTGACCTTCTTATATGGACCGTCGATATTAGTTATCTTAGTGGGGAAGTTATATATGATGTAATCATATAGGACTAATACCGATTTAATCTGCATTTCTCATATAATTCCGTGATTGATAAATCTTATTAAATCATAAGATGGTCATATATGGATTACTCTTAATCTTAAGGTGATTACAAACTCTTGCTTGTTTCAAGATAGAGTTTGATGTGTTCGTTTATGATTGCTAAGTGGCGTGGTTCGAATCACTTGCACGTTGGCACTATTTGGGAATGAGTAGCCGGGAATACATTTCATAGATACGGAATTCATTCCTTCTTGTGGGAAGTAGAAAAACAATCCATTTACTTGTTAATCCGAGAAAATGATCGATCCGCGGAGTTTATGTTAGTTATAAACTAACTGATCACTAGTGGCTTAATGGTTTTCTACTTCATTACTGATAGTCTGTGGAGTGTTAGTCTATATGAAATGATTATATCAATGGACACTCAATAAACATGACAATATTTAAAATTAGAACAATCTATAATCGATAGAGTTCAATTTCGGATTTATGATGGTGGAATCCCAGAAATAATAAGTTGAGTAGAAATATTTTGTTCAATAAATATTTTATGCAATTTATTAAAGCTATAGTTATTGGTCCATTGTCCACGAATTGGCTCATAACATGCGAGTGAATTCTCGTATTTTAGAACTTCGATAATAAATGAAATAGTTACTTTATTTAAAGGATATGCAAATTATTTTTATTCGTTAAATAATATGCAAAATTGAAAAGACATTTTTTATTGTCTCAGTTGGCAAAGATGGTGCCATATGTAAGTAATTTTGGAAAAATAGAATTTCTCTTAATTAATTATAGCATGGAAAATATAATTATCTATGTGTTAAATAACTATAAATAAGAAATTAGTTTTATTATTGGATAAAGGAAAATATAACTTGTGTGTTGGAAACTCTTTTATGTTCACACTGGTGTTTACCCTATACAAAGAGAGTTTCTCCCGATACATTGGATACACAATATGCGCCACTTTGGAGAGAAAAGAGAGAAATTAGGTTTTCTGGTCTTAGCCATTAGGAGGAAGAAAAACTATGGTTTTTCTTATGCGTATCCAGGGGGTTCGAATACAAGATCGATGCATCGCAGTCTTCGCTTGGACATACAATCCGGATGATCAAGGCATCTCGATTCCGTTGGGTAAAATATCTAACTTACTCTTTTAAGTTTTGTTTAGAAGTTATTTATCGCAAAATCCATCAAACAAACTGTAGAAATTCGTGCCTCCTATGTTGATTTCGTTTATGTCAAAAATCTGGACGAATCTACGAGGTTCTGACGCAAAAATATGGATCGAGTATAATGAGGTTTCAACTTAGTACTGAGGGATTGGCCTGAGTACCGAGGGTTCGGCCTCAGTGTTGATTCTGTGGTGGTGTTTGATCTGTCCAGATCGTGATTTCGGATTGGCTATGGATTCAGATGATTTCAGCATAAACTTCTCAAAGAAAAAAACTTTATGGATCCTTCTCATTTCTGGCATAAAACTCATGATCAAATGTCTCATTTATATGGTGCAACGTATTGTCAGGTAAAGAATATATCCTCAAATATATTAGATGGAATGTGGGGAATGGTTCCTGATGAAGGTCTTCGATGACCCCTGGATCGCCTGCCCCTCCATGAGAAATAAGCCTATATACAAGGGTTTGTTACTTACAAGGGTCTTGAACCTTCAGATTACCGGGCAAAAGAAATGGAATCATGATCTTACATATTCAACATTCCGACCTCATGAAGCAATGGCTATTCTTTCCATTCCTCTCTCCCCGTGCTATGCTAATGATAAACTCTCTTGGCCTCACACTACTAACATATTGTACACTGTTGATTCTGGACACCAGATGACATGTTATTATAAACATTACAGTGACTCCCTGTCCTTAAAACCTGTCTGCTCAAGTCTGAACAAATTTTGGAATCGTATTTGAAACGTAAAGCTGACCCTATGTGTGATTCATTTCCTTTGGCGTTGCACTAACGACTCTCATCACTGTTGCCGATCCTGCAATCTGGAAATTATGCCGTAGCCTCTATACTCTATGTGGTGAAGCAGTTGAAGATTTATATCATTGCATATTTCATTGTTCTATTCCACGCTCTGTATGAACAAGGGTCCCGGAAAGTAAAAGATGGAGAGACCTTCAACTATGGTCTTTTGGCGACATGCTAGACTACCTTTTACATGTTGAAGACAAAACCACGATCAAGAGGATTTTTTTTATATGGCTCATTTGGAAATCTTAATGTAATTGGGTCTTTGAAAGGAAGGGAGAGAACATTGGCTCCATCATTTCTCATGCTCATTTAGTGGAAGATGAATACTCTAAGGCTTTGAACTCCACTTCCCATTCTACATCACATCCCACTTCACATATTTCTTGGGCCGCACCTCCGGAAGGCTACTGCAAAATTAATGTTGATGCCTCGGTAAAAGACAACTCTCTGTTTATCGGTGGTGTCTTCCACAATGCGGAAGGCCACATTATCCACTCATTTTCTTTCTATATCGGGCACTGTTAAGGGTGATTTCATACGTTTTATAAGGATATATTTTATGTCAAATTTTCCCATATGTGGATGTTTCTCATAGAAATCGAGCTTTATATTGAAATATTGAGCGAATGAGTTTTAGAAGTATTAAAGTGCAAAATCGGGTTAATTATGTGATTTTATTGGATAAATATCTTTAGATGTAAGATGTTACATTTTGCATGTTTTTATCGTGATGTAGGTACGCTTGCATGAGGTGAAAGGAGCTTAAAAGATGTTCAAGTGATGATTTGCATGGAAGGGAAGAGATAGAGATGAAGTTGGGATGAAGATCAAGATGAATTTGGAAGAAAAGAGTCAACGCACGCCCAGGTCCCGTCCAGCCGGATCAAGCGCCCATTGAATCGAGGCTGCGCCCAGGAGAAGAATTTTGAGCAGAGAGTTTGGACAGAGGTGGACGGCGCCGCCCGCTGGCGCCCAAAGAAGTTGGACGAAGGCCCAAGTGTTCGGACGGGCGTCCGCGGCCGACTTAAGCACAACCGACCTAGTTTTTGACCTAGCCGACTTATTTTCCTATTTATAGCAGCAGCGCCCCAAACCCAAACACACAATTTTCACATCAGAAATTTCCAAGAGAGCAGCCGCATCTTAGGAGCTTTCAAGGCGGTCACCCGAGCCTTGTGCTCGGAGTGATCTCGGGTTAGATTAGGATGCTTTTGTTTTATTTGTGATTCATGGAGATCATCCATTGTATAAACTATGTGAGTTTATCTTCTTAATTTATTCGATCCTGTTTTATTTTTATGATCTTTGATTCGCTTTTGTATCTTCCTATGTTTATGTGCTATGCAATCAATATCGGAAGATGAATTGCTTATTGATGTTTACCGTATGATGGAAATCGGTGTAAACCTTAGATCACCATAGGAAAGATTAGACTTTTAACCTTGACATAACGGAAGTTGATAGGTTAGATTTCTAGGTTGTTAGATCTAATAAATCTTGCACCTCGTTTTGAGAGCGTTAATCTCTATAAATCGGAAGATGATGAGATTGATAGACGGATTACTTACGGAAGTAGGAATTCATACCTTTGATAGGTGAAACCACAATATTGAATTAAAATCATGAGATGAACTAGGATTGAGATCACTTGGTTTGTATATTGTTTGATCCCATGTATCTTTGTTTTATGTTCTTTTCGTTTACAGTTTTATTTATTTATTATCGCTTTTATCCTTCCTGGCTTTGGACTGACAATCATCTGTCCAGTTTATTTTCCGTTTTAGTTTAGCTTTAGGAATAATTGTATCAACCTTAGGAAAATTAATGAACTAGATACCCCGATTCCTCAGGACCGACTCCGTATTAATCGCTATACTACGATCCCTACACTTGGGAATACCGGATTTATAAATTTTATTACTTGTTTGCTTTGTTAGATAAAATCCGTGATGTGCACGCTCTGAGGTAATCATTGGCGAGGCTTTTGCGTTCGATCACGGTACTTCTTTTCCTTGGGTTATGGTTGCCAAAACATCATCCTAGAAGGGGATTTGTGTTTATCTATCATACAAAAACTCAAAGAAGATCGACGAGGACTTACCTGTGATTGGAAACATTGTCAAGGCATGTAAATCTCTAGTTTCATTGTTCGATCACGTGGTTTTTTCTTCTTTTGTAAAGCGTACAAAACAATTCCCTACGATTTGCTAGCTTCTCTAAGGTCCCTTCTCAGGCCCTGGTAGAATGGGGATCTCCCTATCCTCCTTGGTTGATTTGGACGTTTGTGCTTTGGATATGATGTAATAAAATTCTATCTTCACTATAAAAAAGAGCAAGTGAAACATGTTGGACTGTCGTTAAGGCATAAATCATGCATGTTTGGTGACTTAAACATATATACAAGAATTAAATCGTATAGTTGTATGCATATATCCACACAGAAAGTTTCACTTTTCTTTATCTCTACTTCTTTGTTGAGTAATCGTAAGTGTCGTAACAAGCTTTTACGTCATTTATAATTTGGTGCATGACATATTGATTATTATTGGTCTCATTTGTAAACAAAGATACATAAATATATTTTATCACTGTTTTTAATCATTTTATTTGTAATGCCCCGCTCCCGGATACTGAGTCCTTATCAGGAAAAGAACGTTCGGCGCGTATAACATTAAATAAATCCAATATTATACGCAAGCCTCTACGTCGTCGTATCAAATAAAACAAACGGAAACTAAAAAGACTCGGGTAAAAACCATAAATGCTACTAGAATAGATTGCAGACCGTACTAAAGATAGAAATAGGTAACTTACAACAAGGAATAGCTTACGAAATACGATGTCCAACGTAAAGGTACAACAAACTTGACTTACAACATGAAGCTAAAAGTACAACATTTGTCTCAAAAGAAAAGCAACAAGACTCAAAGTTCAACATAATAAGTAAAGCAAGATATCTCCATTGCAAGCATATCAAATGTTATCCTTGAAGTCATCATCAAACACCGGGTCAACCTATTCGCTTCTTCTCACCCCACAAAGCAACAACAAATATCCAATGGAGGTAAGTACATAGGTACTTGAAGCTATTGAATCATTAAGTCTTACAACGAAAGGTTCATAATATTATTAAGTTGCCTTTGTGAGACCGACCAAACTTTAGGGTTCACTTCATGCTCATCAATATGTCGTGAGATCCTACTTGTTTTTAGCTTAGCTCATATTTGTTACATTCATATTCAAATGCACTATGCATGGTGCTACTCACCACGAAGTATGTGGTTGCAACCTATCAGTGGATCACACCAATAGCCACGGGCTAACCCTAAGTAGTGTACACATTTGGCGAAGTCCCTCCGCACTTGGATCTTGTAAACCCACGGAGTTATTCACTTTATCGACTACCCACACATCGCGATATGAACTTGTGCCTTACCAAGAATGACATGATGTTTAGTCTTTTACTACACAAGAATGTATTTCATTAACCATTAACTAGCCACCTAAGTGTTTTCAAGGAAAAACTCACTTAACAACCCTACTCCATCACTTAGACAACTAGACACAACATCCTAAACACATACATAGACATTGATGAATACTAATTCATTAAAGCACAAGCCAATCATGCTTTTCCGACGGTCCTGAACTTCAACTCTTATGAAGAATCCATTCGGTGCCGGAACTAAACGCATCAGAAGCTTAATCATGGCTTGTTCATATTCATTTAATGTTATTAGATCAAGAAACAACATTCAAAACTGGTTTCAGGGCTTAAAATTCAACATTTCACCAAAACAGGGATTTGGCGCGCGCTTCAAGCCTTTGGTGCGGGCTAAAACCTCTTTAAATCATTCAGGATAGTTCTGGTCTACTTTTGGCATGCTGTTGAAAGTTTTTAGCGCTAAAAGCTCCAAGTACCAATCAGGATGCTCTCGACCCTTTTAGCGCACTAAAAGCGACTCAACCAATTCCCACATTCTGGTTTTGTTTTGGCGTGCGTTAAACTCCTTTGGCGTGCGCCAAAACACTTAAACAGTTTTAAACTCAACTTTCTGCACTTTTACGACTTCCAACCCAAACCAAACATGTTTAATATCAAAATACTCAGAAAAACAACAGTAAAACAGGTTCTAAACATGCTATAACACATCATATCACAACAACAACACCTAAGCATGATTTCTAACCATCAATCAACACCAAAACTCAACCCTAACATCATAAAACCACAACTAATCAATAGGAAGAGCCTCTTAATTACTTGTTCAAAGCAAACTCTCAAGCAAAAGCTCCAAGTAATCTGACACACTTTATGAATCTTCAACCAAAAACCTATTTGATCACAATTAAACTTGAATTAATTGATGATCAAAAGCTTCTAAACTATCTGATGCTGACTCGGTTTGGACTCGATTGAAGAAGGCGATCTCCTTCTTCGAAGCAACAGTAGGCTCAAGCGCAGAGCCATGGAAGAACCGCTCCCACCATCTGATGCTGACTCGGTTTGGACTCGACGAGGAGGGGTCGACCTCCTCCGAGATTTGACGTTGTGCCCGAATCAGATACCGGCGAGGATGAAACCGAGGAAGATATACTTGAATTCGTCCGGTATTATCGGCAACACTCACGGAAGAACTCCTCCGCCATGGCCGGAGTAAGAAAGGTCGACATCCCACTAGAAACTCTTAAGAAGCTATGGTCGCCTTGAGACGCGGCGTTAATCAATAAGGTTCTTGGTCGAAATGTCGGTTTCGGTCCTCCAAGCCCGATTAACCGATATGTGGGCGAGGGAAGCACACATTGAAATCACCGACTTAGAGGACGGTTTCTACATTGTCCGCTTTATGGCTAAAGAGGATTACGACTACGTGCTCGAGAATGGTCCTTGGCTGATCCGAACCATTACATCACGATCTCAAAGTGGAAACCCTCTTTTCACCCCCTCGAATGAGCTCATACAATCCACCATGATCCGGGTTAGAATACCCCGTGTGCCAATTGAGTACTTTGAGGAAGAAACCCCTCGCTACATGCGGCAATTGCATTAGAAATTTGCTCAAAGGTGGACCTCACTTCATTACGCAATCGAGAGAGGTAAGTATGCTAGAGTTTGCAAAGTGAGATTGAGTTGAACAAACCCCTACCCACCGCAGTTGATATTGAATGATGAGCTTTACAAAATAGAATATGAAGGCCTCCATATGGTCTCGCTTTGGTTCATGCATCTATGGCCACAAAACGAAGGATTGCCCTCAAAAGTGCAAGGAGATGGACACCTCCACCACTAGACCTCCGGAACCATAGAATTCCCCACGGATACTACCCTTTCGGGCCTTGGATGCTAGCTTCCACTCGTAGAGGAGGCAACCCGCCCAAAAGCCGAGCCAACAGGGCCAAAATCCTTCAAATGGTCCAAGTATACCGGAGATAACATTGCCGAGACCCCAGATTCGGCCAAATGCCCCAAACAATATATCTGCAGCCCACAAACGGTTCCGCTTTTCCATTTTAACAAACCGAGACAGAGAAGGTAAATGATGATGTCCCATTAAATAATTTGCGCAGCGTTTTCCACGACATCCCTCAATTTACCAGGCAGACCAACAAATGACAAGCGCCTAGAGGAGATCGTTCCACTAAATCTCGTGGAAAAGGTAGGTCGGCTACCCCGCGCAAGCTCACCGAATAAATACTCAGCCTCCCCAAACCCATGAAAACAAACCTACCACATTTAATACAAGCTACTCCCTCTCGAGCAATGTACATTTTCCTTCTATAAGTCCTGTGCCCCTCACAGACATCATAAATGTTCGAGGTGGTTCAGGAGTTTTGGGTGGCAGTGTCCTTGAAACAATTAAAGAATCCATGGCCATTGACACACAAATTGCAGAAGAAAATGCACAAAAAATGGACCAATTGTATGTGAAAGAAAACCCTCCGGACACAACAATACCAAGTGCCGAACATAGACCAATGCAAATTGTAAATTCACAAAATTCAATTGCCCCTGGGCAAGCCGCACATTCTCTTACAGATACTACCCAATGAAGCTTCTATCATGGAATTGTAGAGGAGCAAGCTCCTCAGACTTTTTTCGGCATTTAAAGTCTCTGATAGCCGAAGTGCAGCCTAATATTCTCAATCTCATGGAAACAAGAACTCCGAGTAAAAAAGCGGATTGTATTTTAAGACGTTTTAATTTCACTCATTTAACTGCGGTGGAAGCTCGTGGTTTTAGTGGAGGCCTCTGGGTCTTCTGGGATATTTCTTCTATCGACTGCGATTCTGCTTTTGCGACAAATCAATGCATCATCATGGCAAATGTTAGAGGTAATGTTGCGGACTTTATTATTATTTTTACATATGCCTCTCCCACCCATGTTATCCGTGAAGAGCTTTGGGAACTTATTGACTATGTATCGGAATTTATCGATATCCCCATGTGCTTTATTGGTGATCTTAATCAAGTAATCCACCCAATTGACAAAAGAGGTGGGAGACCGGTTATGGGAACGGCTGTTAATGTACTCCGGGAACTTATTGAACATGTGGGCCTGGTGGAATTACCCTTTCATGGACCTCGCTACACCTGGTCTGGCTCGATTCACAGTTCTCACGGGATTGAAAAACGCTTAGATCAGGCCTTATGTAACGATAAATGGTGGCATCACTTCCGGATTCTAATATATACCATCTTCCCCATGTACACTCCGACCACAATCCGATTCTCCTTGATCTTGAGCCCCTCCGCAACAACAATAACACAACTGAAAAACCATTTCGCTTTCAGGCTTGTTGGATGAAACACTCGGCTTTTCACGACTTTCTTTTAGAAAATTGGTTTGTTAATGGTAATGACTTACAAGGTGCTCTGAACTCTTTGGCTTTAAACTTGAACGATTGGAATAAACAGGTGTTCGGGAATATTTTCTTTCGGAAAAGGAAATGCTTAAAAAGGATAGCGGGCATCCAGCTCTCACTCTCAAATGCACCTTCCAATTTTTTTACGAAACTAAATTCAGAGCTTATGCAGGAATACAATGATATCTTGGCCCAGGAAGAGATTTACTGGTACCAGAAATCGCGCCTGGATTGGATTAAGGATGGTGACCGTAATACTCGATACTTTCATATGTCAACCAAACGGAGGAGGGGTAAAAACACTATTCATTGCCTAAAAGATGACTCTGGTACGTGGATTACTGATCGAGATGCCTTACATACTATGGTTCGTCTTTTCTATATTACCCTCTATTCCGACGAGCCTGTGCTCCCCTTTCCGGTTGGCATTTTTTCCCCTGTCATAACACATGCAGACAAAAGGATTCTGAATCGACCGGTTAGTGTTGGGGAAATCCGAGCAGCTGTCTTCCAAATGGGGGCCTATAAATCTCCCGGTCCAGATGGATTCCCGCCGATATTTTATCACCAGAATTGGGAAGTGATTGGACCTTCCTTCTCGGATTGGATTATTAAGGCTTTCCGAGATAAATGCTTTCCCGCGGACATGAACCAGACTTTTATTGCTCTAATTCCAAAGGTAAATCCACTAGAATCCGTCTCTCAACTGTGCGCCATTGCTCTTGCCAACTTCACTGTCAAAACCATTACAAAGATCATTGCCAACCGCTTACGCTTGATTATCGATAAGATCATTGACAATAGTCAAAATGCTTTTATGCCTGGTAGACAAACTACGGACAACATCATTGTTATGCAAGAGGCTCTGCATACTATGAGGAGGAAAACGGGACACAAAGGTACTATGGTTATAAAGGTTGATTTAGAAAAGTTCTATGATAGAGTTAACTGGTCTTTCCTCCGACATATTCTTATCAGCATAGGTTTTGACGACGCACTGATTAAGCTCATCATGTACTCGCTTTCTAGCACCTCATTGGAAATCCTTTGGAACGGCATACCACTACAAGGCTTCCGACCCCAACGTGGTTTAAAACAGGGAGACCCTCTTGCGCCGTATCTTTTTGTTCTTGTTATGCAGATTTTGAGTTGCCTTATTAATCAATCGATCAGTGCTGGACGATGGAAGCCTGTTGCTCTCTCCTGTGGGGGCCCAAAAATTTCGCACCTCTTTTTTGCAGATGACCTGCTTCTGTTTGCAGAGGCTACTATTGATCAAGCTCGGGAGATTGATCGTATTTTATCCTATTTTTGCGAAGATTTCGGGCCGTAAAATTAGTGTGGCGAAATCAAAATTTACCACGTCACCCAATCTCGATCCGCAAACTATCATTTGATCGCAAAGGAACTTGGCATGACCCACACTACTCATCTATCTAAAAATACCTTGGGGTCCCTTGCATCATGGCCGAGTCAAAAAAGAAGATTTTCAGGGAGTCATCGACAAGGTACGCTCGAAGCTTCAACCTTGGAAAGCCGCCACACTATCCAAAGCAGGCCGAGCTCTCTTAACTCAAATGGTGCTCACCACGACACCATACTATCATATGCAGTCCGTCCGTCTACCGGTCTCTGTAACGAATGAACTTGATAAACTGGCTCGATCTTTCTTTTGGGGGCATGACGAAGACAAAAAGGGCCTACACCTTGTTTCCTGGAGAGACGTTTGTCGACCCAAATTACATGGAGGATTAGGCATCCGGACAGCTCAAGGAATGAATGATGCTCTATTAGCCAAACTTGTGTGGCAACTCTTAACCGACCAAAGCAAACTGTGGGTGCAAATTTTTAGGCAAAAGTACGGTTCCCCATTTGATGTACCAAAATCTACGAGTTCTTTTATATGGCGGCACATATGTAAAACCGCAAACTCTCTTCACAGCGTGATTGGCTTTGAGGACCAATGCAATGTTATTTGGCTTCCGACTTCAACCGGCAAATTCACAGTGAAGTCGGCCTACTTTGCTCTCCAAGAGCTCCCACCCCTTCTACAAAATTCTTCAAAATCTTGGAAGCAATTGTGGTTCATCAAAGGCCACTTCGGGTAACCTCCTCATTTGGCAGATTTTTCAAAATGCCCTTCCAACGGCATCTCTTCTTCACTCAAGACACATCATTGAGGATGGTACCTCTTTACGCGGTATGCGGTATGTTTATGGAAACTTTTTACACGCGTTTCGAGATTGCAACTGGATCAAATCAATGTGGGAAACCGTGGTTCACCAACATCATTGGCCTCCCTTTATCTCGGCCTCAAACACCTCTTTATGGCTCACGAGATGCTTAAACGTGAACATGTATAAACACGACAACATTGAATTACGGAGGTTCCTATTTCGTGAACTCATTCGAGTATATGGTATTGGAGGAATCAAGTAGTGCACGGGATCAACACCCAATGACCTCGAAGGCGATTTTCATTTCTCGGGCAATCCGTAAAGCCGCGAAATTAGAGTTGCTTGGATGTAAATTTTTTCCAAAGCTTTTGACATGTAATTTTCAAATGTACTACTAGTGGTGTACACTTTGTCTGATTTTATCTAATAAAATATCCGGTTTCGACCAAAAAAAAAAAAAAAAAAGCTTCTAAACTAATAGAACTACGAACTGCACCCAAAACGAACCATAAACTTGATCAAGAACCAAAACTAGGGTTTTTGTTACCTTTTCAAAGTTCCAACTTTCTGGTAGCAACACGAAGCCCTTCTCCTGCTGGTTCTTTTTCTCTATTTGTTCCTGAAAACCGAGCAATACTTGATGAGAATTTTGCAGATGTCTTTCTTATTCTTTTATAATCCTTTTTCCTTTGCTGCAGTGTTCGACCCTTATTGATTTTGAAGCTTTCTAACAACTTCCAACTCACGAGGGATGTTTATTTAGTAAAAAATAACTTCCCAATGAGTTATTAGAATTAATTTACCAATAATTCCCATTTAAAACCCTTAATATTAATTACTATAAACAATATTTCCTTTTTAATAACTTTTAATCCGTAAATAAAAATAAATATAATATTTCGTTTTCGCAAAATAACACGTCTGCTCCTTTTTTTCCTCGAAAATCGGAATATTACATTATTACGGTAGTACATTTCTATTTACTCTTATAATGTGAAGTGTCTTACATCTTTAACGGTCTATCACCATCTACATATATCACCCAAAAAAACATCTACCAATACGAAGAGAAGATATATTTATTGTGCTGCATTATTTTAGAGTGATAGTACCAGATAGAGAAATGTAATGCATTCTCCAAATCACATCTATACATACACCTATATATATATATATATATATATATATATATATATATATATATATTGTGTATATATAACAGAGAGTGAATCATCAGCTTCCAATTTGTATCATAGGTTGCGTCATAATTCTTCTCAAATGGGAAAGCATGTCCCACAAATAACAACTCGATCACGCGGTAATGAAAATAATAGTAATAAATAAAAGGAGATCGAAGGAACATTTAACTTTGTGTGAAAACTCAATCAATATAGTTTCCTACGTACCATTACAAGTGAGAATCAAAATCTGATCAGAACGAGTGCAGACAATATTGCAACTGCTAACAATGAATCACTTCCTCGTCTTTTTCGTCTTTCGGACAAAACAGACAGCAAAGTCAAAAACTCCTACACTATAATATTGCATTCACACGCTATCGATCAGTTGATAATAATATTAACATGTATTAATCGATAGTTTTCTGTTATTGATCAATGGATATTATCTCTAAGAATCGACCCGGTGATTAGTTAGGCTATATATACTATGACAAGTCGATCTGGATTCGTACCCCGCCTGAAGCATAATTATCGTGTGTTAAATCTTTCGTATCTTAAAAAAAAAAAAAAAAAAAAAAAAAAAAAATCTAATATTCTGGTAAAGTTGAAAAACAACAAATATTAATGTTATACTTTTCCTCTGTCCCACTCCCACAATATATATAAGTCACTCTAAATCTTTTTATTTGTCCTAAATATAAGTCATTCTAGATTACCAATAATTCATTTATTACTCATTTTTCAATTTTACTTTTATTAACAATTCGGCTACTTACCAATAATTTATAATTATTTCATTAGTAATAGTCAAAAGATATTTTAGATATTTATCTTTAAAATTTATAGTATTCAACAATTTTTTAATGAAAGATGATGAGGCACCGATAATTTCAACCGAATCCATCCCCTGAAGATGAATCATGCGGCTGTGATACATCTTTTATCTTTTGTTTTTCATTTTTAATGGGCAATGGACGGAAGAGATAATATGTCTGTACATATTTTTGTGCAATTTTGTGTGTCTTTATACTTTTCCTATTTTAATCTTTGAGAAAACACATTAAATGACTTATATTGATGGAGGGAGTATCATACTAAAATGAACACAACAAAAACATTGATTTGGTGTTAAAAAATTTAATAAACAATTCATCTTACACAATTGATTTGGTGTTTCATCGATCGTAATCAATTGTATAAAATTTATTGGGTCTATTTTAACGAGAAACCCCCCGAAAAAATCAACAAAATTTTCAATACTCTCCAAGAAGAAAAGGCAAAATAAAACAAAAAAAATCCAAAGAAGAATTAATCATGAATTAATAATAATATAATAAATGCAACTACAAAATTAATCTTCATTCCTTCTAAGCTTATTGAGAAGCGCTGTAATGAGGGCATCTCTATTCTCCGCTCGTGCTTCTTCCCTTGCTTTTCTTTGTTCTTCCTTTTCCCTCCATCTCCTTTCCATCATCAGCCTCTCGTTTTCCAACGCCTCCATTCTTTGTCTCCATTCCATTTCCCTTCTTTTCCTTTCCTCTTCCCTTTCTTCGTACGCTTTTAACCATTGCATTTCAATTTCCATCCTCTGCTTCATAAATTCCTCCAAAATCTCTTTCAAACTGTTGACAACTACATTTTCTTGAGTAGTAGTAGTACTACTACTTGTTCCTCCTACCCCTTTTAGTTTGCGTCTCTTTTTCGTTCCCTTGTCTTTATGATCACTGTCTTCGTTTTCATCGTTTTCATCTTCGTCTTCATCCGAGGAAAGAAGTGCAGTTTTTTTCTTGGACGTCCCTCCTCCTCCGCCGCCCTCGGCCTCCATCCATAACATTCGTTGTATTCTTGATGCCAATATTGATTGCAACTCATTGTAGAATGGAAAATGTTGTCTCGCACTTTCAGACTGCTCCATAGCTTCACAACCCTACTACATTTATATACATAAAAGCATCATAGTATATATATATATGGAGCTAATATATTAATATCTTTAATTTCCAGAAAAAAAAAAAAAATAGTAATTTATAATTAACAAGGCCAGCTGCAGAAGACAAAAGGAATATAAAACAAGCTACATACCAATGAAAAATGATAATGCTAGTACATTGTAGGATTAATGCGAGAGAAATTCATTCTCACATTGACAAGTTTTAATTGGCTTTTTGTTCACGTTGTAAATGAAGCCTTTAGTCTATTCTATTAAAACACATAAATTCTTCAGATTTCAGAATAAGTTCGTCTTCTCCATTATAATATATTTGTCAATTTCATCCGTAGATATATAGGTCATTCAACTAAACTACCTAAATTATCATGCTTTTCTCTCAGTTTTATTTTTCCACCTTTTTCATTTATTTAACGTTATTATTGTGGTTAAGTGCCATCCATACGAGTGTAATCATTTGGAAGAGAAAATATATAATAGGTTTTTCCCAAACTCTATGTAAAACACTCAACTTTTAAGTTAGGGTTTACTTTAAATATCATGTGTCAAATATTCTTATAAGAACTCGATATCCGGAACATGAGCGAGCGATATAGTTGGTAAGTTGGGGAAATTTAGGCCAGCCTAATTAAGTTCGGAATGCTTGGGAATAAACATTGTTGTCTTGGATTTAAATTTTGTAAGATGTGATACCCAGAATTATAAATCTCTTAGGAGTTGATTCATCACGATAGGCTTGAATATCTTTAATAAGGACAGAAATGTAAGATCGTGGATTTGATGATGAACATCATATCAGAGATCTTAAGTTCTAAATGCTTCAAGGTAGATTAAGAAGACGATCTCCTAAGTTTGAATTATTGTCTAGGTTCTGGATCATGATGATGAAAGACACGTAATGTACAACAAGTTTCGAGGACGAAACTTCTTTCACCAAACTTTAAGTTAGAGTTTACCGTAAATGTCATGAACATCATTTTTCCGGATAAAAACCTTGGTATCCGGAAAATGGCTGTTACATAAAATCTAAATTCACAACATCTATCATAAAAAGATGTTGGAACTAAAAATTATAGGGTAAAACTATATATAATTTTTTCATCATATATTATTCTACAAAAATGAAAGGAGGGGAAGGAGGCCTTCATGTGCATGGTATGAAGACGTACATGCCTATTCCTCCAATACCAATGGTAGTTTGGTCTAGTATTAAAAAATACTCATTCCGTTTCAATTTATCTGAAACAGTTGTTAAAATATTTTCCTTCATTTTATCTAAGGCAGTTACATTTCTAATACAACATTAATGATATTTTTTTCTTGCTTTATCATTATTTATTGCAATACGATAGATAAAAAAAGAATGTCACGTTAATTATATTTAAGGACTTTTTAGTCATTTTCTTTAAAATCAATGCTTTAACTCACTTTATTAATATTAATATGCCTGATTTTAACAACTATAATTTGGAACGGAGGAAGTAATAATAAAAAAGAAAAGGATGTGTTGCTCAAGTTGAATTGAACAAAGGAAATCAACTCAAAACTACTAGCTAGTACTACACATTCAACCGATTTTACAAATGGTTGAAACGAGGCTATTATTCTTAATTATTATATATACGAGTAAAACCCTCAAAACCAGTCGTCCATTTGACTTGTTCTTTTCCCTTGTTTTAGCCAAGTTCATTATGCTAGACCTAGAAAAAGTAGTATACTTATGAATAAATTTATGAAAACGGGGGGGACTGGTTTCTTTAAATAAAAAAAATAAAAAGGGAATGAGTGCTTGAATTCACACAAGATCCAATAATTAATTTAAATAACATGCAAAAATAAATAAATAAATAAATCTGATCCTGGTACCTTGTAACGAGAGACGAGGTTTTTCCATTTGGACTTGCACTGCTCAGCACTGCGATTATAACCGTTTTCTCTCATTCTGGTGGCTACTACTTCCCATAGAATCTTGTTTCGTTTTGTCTCCATGAACGTTGGATCCAGCTCGGCTCGAATCATGAGAAAATCCCTTGTTTCTTGAATACTCCATTGAGGAAACCTATCTCCTCCTCCGCCGCCGCCGCCACCGCCTCCAACTCCGGTACTGGTATCTCCTCCGTGGACGACGTTGTATTGATGATGATGATGTTGATGAGGTTCCATGTAATTAGTTGATTTTGCATAAGGTTTGTTTTAATTTTACTTGATTGAAAAAGATAATCAATCGATTAATGGAAATGATAGGAGTTGGAAAGAAGAAGAAGAAGAAACCAGAAAAGAAAAGATTAGGGAGAAAGGAAGATTGACGGTTTTATACAGAATATATACGAGGAGGTTGGTGTGAATGGGGGTGCCAATCGTCAAACTAAAAGAATTTATTCAACGCTTACGTGTCACATTTGATCTGCTTCTGGTATGGCGGTGCACCAAAAAGTGTATTGTAAGATTAGATTTAAGTCCCTATTTTAGGAAATTATCACAGTAGTGTCCACATGCGGTCGCGGAGACAATGTGTGTGTAAGACACCACACACCTTCATTCTCATTAAAAGCGTGTGGTTACGATTGTTTCACCCGTCACTTCACTACAAATTCACTCACCACACAATAACTTCCCCTATTTTAGTACTATTACTTCCGAATACGGTATTTTATCGTGGTCAATAAACATCAAAATTAATGAATATGTGTTATTATATATATTTTTTCGTTTCGAAATAACTGATGAAGTTATCAAAAATACGTATATAAGAATATTAGTTAATACTTTGATTTGAATTTCAAAATGACTAAAAAAAACCCATTTGTCTATAATTAATACAATGTTGTATCTATTCTATCACTCCTTAATAAATAGGGATAGGTGTAGGAAAAACTCAATAAATGATGCGTTGGAAATATAAATACCTCGCTTATTTTGTAACAAATCTTTTTAGCAACTGCCTCAGTTATTTCAGAAAGGAAGTAGTAAATGATTTTGTGTATTTAGATCAGTTATCAACGATCCAAAATTATTCATATCATGACACATGTCCATTGAGTTTGGTGATCATTGGTCACCATAAATTTGCCAATACATATATACTACATCCGTTCCAAAATATAAGTCTGATTACTACATCTAGAAACATTAACGAACAAGCCGTTCGTGAACAATGCTCGTGTTCGCCTCATTAGTTTCGTGATCGTTTGTTCGTTTAGCTTAACGAGCCGAGCTCGAACATGATTGTAGGCTCGTTTGCTTAACGAACGAACACGAGCTTGGTTCGCGAACGTTCGATTATGTTCGCGAACATGTTTGTTCGCGAACATGATCATGTTCGCGAACATGTTTGCGAACATGCTTATATAAATATGTCTAACGAGCCAAAGTCGAACATGTTCGAGCCAAAAGACAAAAATATGTCTAACGAGCCGAGCTCGAGCGTAATTTTTGTTCTTTTAACAAACGAGCTCATGAGCTAAACGAGCTCGAGTTCGAACTACCAATACTCGGCTCGGCTCGGCTCGGCTCGTTAACAGCTCTAACTACATCCGTCCTAAAATATAATTCCGTTACTACCTTTTTACATGGATTAAGAAATTGGTTAAATGTCATTAATTTTAGGGGCTTAAGGTTAAAAGGGTGTTTGACCACAAATCTTGAGGATATAGTCTTTTTGTTCGAAATGGTGTAAATGATCTTTTTGAAGCCTCTAAATCTTCGGCGTTTTAGGTGTTTTTGAACCAAACTAAACCCTAATTGGAAGAGGAACCCTATAGTGATTTGAGGACCTTAAGATCGCTTGCATTTGTGAAAAAAATAGAAAATCGCGGTCAAAAAACGAAAAAACACAACAAGAATTTGTTGAAAAAATTTATATAGCCAATTCTCCCTTAATTTTAATGCTAAAAATACATAATATCATTTGACTCTAATTAATTACTAATTTTATGTTTGTCTTGGATCAATTTTTAAACCACCAACTCAACATTTCTATCCAACGAAATTTTTTAGAATGATAGTTTTTTTCTAGAAACAAGGGACCACCAAATTTTTTGTGTATTGTTATTGGTTATTGTTCACCAAATAAGATTTGGTCGAGAACCAATATAAAATTTGTGCTAATTAATATATAATAAATTATAAGTAAAACAAAGAAAGTGTTAAAAATACTCTAGTAATATTCGAAATGAATTTATAATATATGAGAAATTCAAAACTTTAAACGGATTTATATTTTTAAACGGAGGAGTATATATATATATATATATATATATATATATATATATATATATATAGTATATTGAAGAAAGAAAAAAAAAGAAAGGGGCAAAAAGTGACACCATGCGTGCTCATATATACAACTAATTGACTGGCCAATGAAAATGCAAAATCCTTAAACGCGGAAACATTTAAAAATTAATTAAGGCTCATCCACATTTGTTCATATTGGGTCTAGATGTTCTGGACCGTGTGGCGGTGGGGCAGCTGTACCCCACTACATCCTTGCTCTACAAGTCATTGTTGTTGGACAAATTAGAAGCAAAACCCCGTATTCGTATACTCATAAATTTATTGGGTATTTATGTAAAAGCATAATGAATTTATTTTTAAAATTTATTTAGTGGGATTGAGGGCAAAAGACAAGAAAAAAATTACAAAATGAATAAATATGACATTCATTTTTTTAGATGCAAAAAAGAACAAAAAAAACTTGACACGGACAAAATTGACCTTAGCGCGCGTACATCAGGTTTTCATTACAATCCACCTTTTTTTTTTTTTTTTTTTTTTTCAAACACCCGTAACTTTTGATTTATAACTTCGATCATCGAAATATTTTCACCAAAATTCATATTTTTTTTGCTCTTTAATTTGAGCTATCATACGGTACCCATCCGACGTATATTTTGAAAGCCGAAAAAATATTTACATTAACTAGAGTGTTTTTCTTATAAATGACCGTAACTTTTGATTTAGAACACCGATCATCAAAATTGTTTCACCAAAGTTCATATATTATTTTTACCTTCATTTTGAGACCTAATTTGATACCTTTTCGACGTAGTATTTGAAAGCCGAATTTTATCACAGCGTTTACACTAATAGAGTAACACAGTAACACGTTTTATTAACAGACAAATATCACCATTAACATTGCGTAATACAACAATCTATCAAAAAATGGTGGATTTCGTAGTGAAACAATCTATCAAAGCATTATGGAGATGCAACTCCCAGGGAATCAAGAGAATAAAAGCCTAATACTATTGCATATAATCAAAAAGCATATCAGGGGAACTAAAACATTCTTCAAGTTGTTGAAGACCAAAGCAGTATGTTTTACCATCTATAGACCTTTATCCTTCAAACCCGCACCACATAAAACTTCATGAAAGATGTATGAAGCAGATGAATTGAATAGCCGCAACTCGGCCTCATCAATAGAGAATCTAGGCTCCTCCATTTTTCTAAAGACAAAAAAAACACCAACATTGCCTTGCCATTTGAATCAACAACCTTCAATCACCTAGGCCAAAACCACACCACAAAAAAATAGTGGAATGCAAGGAAAGATTGAAACCAAATAAAGACACCATATGCCTGCAATAACACCTTTTACGAAGAATATATACCGATATTAACAGTAACACAGTAACACATTAACACAGTAACACAGTAACACCTTATCATCACAGTAACACAACCAATTCTGTTTCCTCTTCAACTTTTCAAAACACTTTTTAGTTCTAATAACCACAGAAAACAAATATACATTGCATTTCTTATCCATTAATGACTGAAATATCATCATTAGTATGCTTCCCAATGTAAGGGATGGGGTTTGAAGCACACTACAACCGATTCTTTTTTGAAAAAAAAAACATTGCAACATTGCATCTTTCTGTATATTTGAACAATGTAGAAAAAGGCAACAACATGAAGTCAATAAAAGTATTTGAAGTTTTTCAAACTTGAAACACTTGGTTTTATGCTCCAAAATCTGATTTTCAGCCTTATTCTTGGCGTATATATGACTGAAAATCTCACAATACATAGTGATATTAATAAAGAATACAAGAATACCCCAAAACTAGTGTATTAGAAAGCTTAATGATATGAACCAAGTGAACAACACAATCAATCTTCTTTAAAACATCATAGATGCATCCTTAAACCAACCCTTAAACTGTGGGATCAACAATATTATCAACCACAACAGACTTACAATTATTTGTGTTCTCAACAGAACTATTAGTTTTAGCTCCATGGTTCTCAAAAGAGTTGACAATGGTAGATTCAATATCTACCATGACAGTGTCAATACTTGCCTTGTGATTCCCCTCAACCCCAGTTGCCCGAGGAACGGTCCCAGACTCAATACGCGAATTTCCACAATTTCCAGGCTCAATACGCGAATTTTCAGAATTTATAACATTTGAAATGTCCAAAATAGAAACATTAAAAGTGTTATTTACCTTTGAATTAGTCAAAATTGTACCCATAGCGGACTCTGAATTGCCATTTCCACTAGCAACATCCCTTGTAGAAACTCAAATTTGTTCTGAAAGTGCCATTTTTGAAGCTTCATAGTCTGACAATGCCCGTTTGAAACAACTACGCCATTTGAATAACAAGAAGAAAATATATCTGTTATGAAACAATCTTGAAGATCTGGGGAAGATGGGTTCATCGAAAAACAACATGTCTGTGTTACATTTCAGGATGTTTTGTTCTTACAAGAATGATTACATGTATGACGGTGAAACTATAACTTGGAAGGAGTCGAAGATGCTGCAAGCTTAACTAATTCCTTTCTCATCACCTTCCCTGGTGCATTTCTGGGTATTGAGTTGATGAAGAACACCTTTCTAATTTTCTTGTATGGAGAAACCTGAATTCAAAAAGGAGCAAAAAAAAAAGGATTTTTATTCATTCAGAAAAACGAATCTGTTGAAGTATATGCATGCTAGAATAATAGGATTCGCCTTTTTAAAGTTCAATATTCGCCTAACCTTTCTCGCCAGAAAATCAATAATCTACGTCTCATCAATAGAACTTCCCGATTTTCTGACAACAAAGGCTACCGGTATTTGGCCTGCCTCCTCATCAGGATACTTGAGTTCATTTTATAGTAAATTTCAGTTTTAACAATGAATGATTCTTTCACAACATTGTGTCACACACATGTTGAGACCTATTGATTTATATGGATATGTTGTTGACATGTTCCTTACGGGATCATTCAACTATGCACCCAGCACATGGAGAAAAAAATGACAGATTAAAATGACTCATGGAACCACAGTTGTATCATCGATGTATGTATAAGACATCAACAAGTACTCCAATTCTACAGGTGCAACCTGATACAAAAGTTATCCAGCATTAAAAGCAAGGGCGGAGCCAGGATTTTCATTTCGGTGAAATTAATGAACTATATCGAATTCTGTCGGTCAAATTTGGATTAATAATATTTTATGGATCGAACAAGACTACATACATTTTTTAGTGTAATATTTTTTTTTCCGGGTGGGCTTAGCCCCTCTAAGTCTTAACATACCTCCTCCCTTGATGCCGATGTTAGTAATATTATCCGCAACGGAAGCGATTTAAGGATCTAGATCTATAAATTACACGTAATAAAATAACTAGATTTACATCTACATGGGGGTTGTAGATCATACCTCTCGGATCTCAAAATCCAAGTAGAAGAACCGCAATAGGAAGAACAAAAGATGGTGTGAAGAGCACCACGATCTTCCGCACGTGTGATCCGAGCAACTCTCGGTGGAAGGAAATCCTCGTCTCGAATCCTTCCGATATGCTACCCGGAAAACCTCCAAGATTTTCCCTCTCATCCTCTTGGCCGAAATTTATCTATCCTCTCTCTAAGAGATGATAGTTGAATTTTTGTGTGTGTTTAGGCTTGGGAGAACTCTCTTTATATAGGAGAGTAATCCTTGTCATCCAAGGATTTTTATTTTGCAAATAAATAAAATATAATCCCAAAATATTCTAGAACAAATCTAGAATATTCTTTATCTTTATTTCTTACCATAAAATATTTATCTAATAAATATTTTGTGCACATGTCTTATTAATCCACAAGAAAACTAATTTCTTGTTTCCTAAAACAAGACCTTGGCCGAAAATTCCCTTGTGACCTAGTCACAATAATTTTCGGCCATAACACACTAATTGGGTCAAGATTATGAAAAATGTATTTTTCACATATTTAATTATTTAGCCCAACTAATTTAATAGTCCACTAAACAATTAATTCACATATCGTTTTAATTAAGTCTAATAAGAACTAAATTAATATTATGAGGATTCGACGTCCGAGAATAGCTATGCTATATTGGAGGCACGTTGGGGACCATGGACTAATAATCAGCGGCTCCGATAAATCAAATAAATAATTATCTTACTAACAGAATAATTATATATTCGATAAATCAATCACAGGAATATGCCACCATAATCCCGTATTCGCACTCTCGTGATTATGAGATTATATTTATCCCTCACGAGAATGATAATGGCGTCCATTGATATAATAATTACATATGGATTAATCCTCCATAGATATTCATTCTAAATCGGAAGTTCTTGTTAACCCTTTTAGAACCTCTTATCCTTATTTACCATTAATCCCTAGTGATCAATTAATTCATACAACTCATTGGTAGCTAATCGATTGTAATATGAACTCGCACGCGATCGATCGGTTTTAGGATTAACAAATAAGTGGAAGCTGTTTATCTACTTCCATAAATGGAAGGAATGGATTCCGATATCTGTGATAACACGGACTACTCACTCAATACAAGACAATGCCAAGATGGGGTAATTCGAGATCACAGACTCGGTGTAATCCTTAACCGTCAAGTCAAACCTCATACCGATTCAAGCGGTTGATCGTGATCACCTCAGATTAAGATATATCCATAAATATGATCATCGATTGATTCGATAAGACTTCTCGATTACGGAATTATATCGTGAACTCTAATCAAATCGGTCCAAACCTTATATGATATATTTATCACATATAAATGCCCCACTAGGTTTTCTTAACCGAAAGTCCGGATAAGACAATCACACCTATTGTGTTCTGGGCACATTAATAGCACGTTAAAGAGAGACCCGATACTCTCGATTAACTTCACTACGGGCTAATTTGTATTTTAAGTACATCTTCACTAACTCAATCCTCCGTGTATATCCCATACACCTTGAGTTAAGTGATTACATAAACGATATACTTTAGGGTTTTCGTAGTGTAAATACTATTGTCACATCGGTGAATATGAGAATAATAAATATGAATAATAATATCATTTCATTTATTAAATAAAACAATTACAAAATTGTCTTTCGGGCATTACACCTAACAGCCGAGTAATAAATGAAGAGTCAGGACAGACAGTTCTGACAGACAGAAGAAAGAAGAACATGTACATAGTAGACTGATCAACGGATACATCAAAAACATGTATGCTAGTACAGACTAAACCAAAAATCAGACGTCTATGGCACAAAAGATGTTAGGAAATCAACTAGTTTAACGTAGCGGAAATTAAAATTTGATTTCCGGTCCCAAGATCGACTCTGCTTAATACAATAAACATGTTAAGCTAGTAGATGGTGATTACCTTGCTTAATCTAAAAGATCGATGCTTTGACCGTCTAGGGAGAGTTGTAGTGCGCCAAGCCATCCATGTGTCCGGCCTCTATCAATATCCACACGAGCACCTCGCCGAAATCCTCCTTGGATAGCTACTAGAAAAACCCAGTTGCTAGACTGACATTTTCTCTCTCTTAAAAACTCTCTCTAAGAAGCTCTCAGTTTATTTTGTAAATTAGAACTCTTCTAGTTGTGATGTCCAAAAGAGCTAGCCAAGCCTTCCTTAAATAGGGTGACCTGTGCCCCTATGGATCCCAGTCCCATTGAGAAAAGCTTCTGTGTAGATTAATGAGAAAGAAAATATTTTACTAGTAAACTAAGAAAAATAAATATTCTAGATTTATCTCATTAAATTAATATCTCATATTAAATAAATCCAAGATATTGTCAATATCTAATATTGACTGTCTTTATCTTATTACCATAAATCTATTTTTCATAAATCTATTAAATTCTAATATTAATATATGATAATACCATTAATTAAATTGCACAATCCAAGTGTATCTTAATACACTAGTATCTGCTCCCCATTGCCATAAATTGGCATCTAGGATATTCTTTAATTAATCAATATACTTAATATCTTGTATTTAATTTATTCATAATAAGTAAATACACCATATTAATTTAATCACTATAACACTTTATAGTCGAGATAAAATTTCCATATTTAGCTATCACTATAACCACATTTTAATCTGGCTAGAAGTTCTTAGGTGTGTGACCCGATAGGCTTCCGAATATGTTGGCCGTGCAATTATGAAAATGCCCTTCACGCCTAACGATCACGGAATAGCGTCTAGCAACACACCGTGACCAACAATCATCGGAAGAGTAAAAAACGATGACTACTACCTTTCATGTGAAATAGTTACCGTGTAAATAGAATCCTATCACTGTTACAATATCCATACAATCGTATCTCGAGTATCAATACATCAATGATCGTATATTATAATCTGGATACCATGCTCTCTCGGAATAACCTATTTACTCACACTTGCAAAGATTCATGAGAGCTAGACATTCCTTATAAGAAGGCAATTTCGGATATTCACTCCTACTAATAGGGTATGCGATTTCCAGATGAACAAACATGTATCCTATGCATGCTTCAATATCATACCCGAGCACTACCGCATTATCGCCTCATGGCTAGGGGAAACCTCAACGCATGACAATCCACACCGGGAGGCCATGTAGACTCCGGTCTCAGGATAATTACACAACTGTCACATACTGTGACACTTAATGTAAGTGGGTCAGTCTAACGTACGCATTCTCCAACACATGTCCACGTATAGTCCAAGTGTCCCCACACTTCGATAGACAAGATCTATCCCTATCTTCAATAAGATAGAAGACATCCAATACGACTAGAAGGCAATTTCGGATAATCACTATCATGGTTTCTCTATCACATTTTAATACTAAGGACGTTACTATATATTCAATAACATAATTGGTTTATAAAGACAAACAAAAAAATAAATTATAACAAATGTGATTTTATTAATCATAATAAAGTTATTATATGAACTAAATAGACTGTAAATGACCCGACCCGGTCTGACCCGATTGGGTTTAAGACACATTTTCAACAAAAGACTGCGTCATCTCAACTACAAGATAATCAATCGGTTGGCAAGGAACAATCTTGTATAAGGTCTTCTTGATGTGGTATACAAGAAAGATAGTATTTGTGCTCTTGCCAGATAGGAATATAAATCAAAGCATCCTTTCAATCGAAGTCAACCCCATCAACAAACAAGATCCTACAACTATTACATATTGATCTATTCGGACTAGTGATACCCATAAAGGTAAGTGGAAAGAAGTACACTTTGGTAATGGTGGATGATTTTTCAAAGTACATTTGGACAGTCTTCCTCAACAAAAATAAGGAAACTTTGAAAAAACTGCCAGATTTACCAAAGAGAGTTCAAAATGAAAAGAGTATGACAATCATCAAGATTAGATCTGACAAAGGAATAGAATTTCTCAATCAAGTCATGAGAAGCTACTGTGAGGAAATGGTGTATTACATCAACTAGCTGTTGCTAGAACACCACAACAGAATGGAGTAGCTGAAAGATGAAATAGAACATTGAAAGAAGCTGCAAGAACGATGATAACAGAGACTAATGTGTCAAAAGGGTATTGGGAAGAAGCAGTCAACACCGCATGTTATACTCAGAATCGATCTATCATCAACAAATTCAGAGGAAAGACACCTTACAAATTATGGAATGGGAGAAAACCCAACATCTCATACTTTCACATATTTGGAAGTAAGTGTTTCATTCACAACAATGGAAAGGATTAGCTGAAAACATTTGATGCAAAGGTTGATGAAGTAATATTCTTGAGATATTCAAATGTATGCAAAGCTTTCAGAGTACTTAATAAAAGAACCTTGTCAATAGAAGAATCAGTTCATGTTGTCTTTGATGAACCCAACTTCAATACTGAAGTTAGAATAGAAGAAGTCATTCATACGACATTGGAACCAATTTATATGGAAATTGAACAGAGACGACTCAATTTCCCAGAAGCAGACGACTTCCATCCAACAATTGAGCAAGACATAACTTCTGAAGAGACATAGACGACACCAGTTGTAGAGCCTAACTTAATTGGTTAATATATCATCCAACATAGCAAGTACTTGGAGATCCAACAATTGGAGTCGAAACTAGAAGACCACTAGAGGCTATGCTTACATATTTCTTATCAGAAATGGAACCCAAAACTATTGAAGATGCATGCAAAGACTCTGATTTGATAATAGCTATGCAAGAGGACTAAATGAATTTGAAAGAAATCAAGTCTGGGAATTGACAAACAGACCAGAGCATCTCCGCTTCCTCATGGAAGAAAAGAAGGAATAGGTGGTATAGCTCAAAGGAATAGGTATAGCTCACATCTTAAGTATGGTTAGTTCATTGAATGCCTTATTGAGAAGCTAGGCCCTTTCATGGCATAAACCATGCCAATCGTGCTTGTGCTATCAAGCCGACAAATGACTGCTCTTTTCAATGACGAGATTCAAATGTCACTGGCACTAAATGGGTTTGTAGAAACAAAATGGATGAGAATGGAGTCATTGTGAGAAACAAAGATAGACTAGTAGCAAAAGTTTACTCACGAGGTGAAGGTATTGATTTTGATGAGACTTATGCCCCGGTTTCTAGACTAGAAGCAATCACGTATTAGATGTCTTCTATCTAGAGACGATATGGATAAATCTCGTCTATCAAAGTGTAGGGACACTTGGACTATACGTGGACGTGTATTAGAGAATGCGTTAATTAGACTGGCCCACTTACTTTATTAAGTGTCGCACTATGAGGCGGTTGTATAATTATTCTTAGACCGGAGTCTTCATAACATCACGGTGTGGATTATCATTCTTTGACACTATTGAGGTTTCCCTTAGCCACATGGCGATCATGCGGTAGTGATTGGTTATGACACTAAAGCATACGTACGATTTATGTCACTCGTCCGGAAATAGGGTATCCTAATGGTAGGAGTAAATATCCGAGAAGACCTTCTTATAAAGAATGTCTTATTCTCGAAAGTCTTTGCAAAGCGGAAGTAATGTGTTACTTCGAGAGAGTAGGATATCCAGATTATAAGATGCGGTTGTTAATGTTTTGACACTCGAGATACGACCGTATGGATATTATAACCACGATAGGATTCTATTTACACGGTAACCATTTCACATGAAAGGTAGTAGTCAATGCACTTGACTCTTCCGATGATTGGAGGTCATGACGTGTTGCTAGACGGTGATCATGATCGTTAGGTGTGAAGGGAATTTTGGTAATTGTACTTTATGCTTACGGGCAACATATTCGGAAGCCTATCGGGTCACACGCTTATGGACAACGAGCCGAAATTAAATTGTGGTTAGAGTGATTACCAAATAAGAAATTATTTATCCCGACTATAAAGTGTTATAGTGATAAATTAATATAGTAGTATTTATTTATTATGCATATATAATGCAAGATATTAATTATGTAGATTAATTTATTATCCAGAATATATATGATATATGTGTGGCGCATATAATATATATATATATATATATATATATATATATATATACACACTCACATATATGTATATGATATATGTATTATGCAAATTGCTTAATCTTAGTATTATATTATGTATTAACATTGATTTTTATATATATATATATATATATATATATATATATATATATATATATATATATATATATATATATGTAGTATATATATGCTATATACACATGATTAATTGATGTATATTTGATAATATAATAAAATATATTCAATATTAGATATTGATAATATATATCTTGGAAAATTTTAATATAACTATTAATGGATAAATAAATTAAAATGATTTATTTCCTTAATCCTTATTTTATTGGAAATTGGTTTTCATAATCCCTACCCCAAGCAAGAAGCTAATTCCAAGCCAATTGGGAGTCATATAGGCACCACTTTCACCTATAAAATAGGTGCGGGTGTCAAACTCTTTTGTATCACAATTACAAGTCTTATTTTCTACAAAAGTAATTTGGGATAAAGAAAAAGACGGTTGATCACAATTTTAAATTTGGGAGAGCTCTTTTGGGAGAAATAAATTTGGAATAGCTCTTTTGTATCACAATTACAAGACTTTTTCCGGTAGCAATCATATGGTAGGATTTCGGCGGTTGTTCGTGTAGATCAACGGTAGAGGCCGAACACTTGGGCGGCTTTGTGCACAAACTACAACCGTCGACAAAGCGGCGATCTTTCTAAGATCATTCTGGTATGAAATCTTGTCTACTTATATTTTTTTATTGTTTAAACGAAGTCGATCTTGGTTAAAAGAAAATCAAAATTTTAAGTTCCCTTGCGTTCCCGCGTTGGTTCCTAACATCAAGGTCCCGACTACCATCCCGTAGGAATTGGAAAAGGAGATTAGGAGTTTCTTCAGGGGAGATACGGGGCAGAAGCGCAAGATTCATTGGAAGAATTGGGAAACATGTTGTATGCCGAAGACCTTGGGAGGATTGGGGTTTAAGGATTTGGAGTACTTTAACTTGGCCCTTCTGGAAAAGCAGGCTTGGCGTGTTCTTCTATATCCGGGGTCATTAGTTGGGCAGGTGCTTTGGGCAAAGTACTTTAGCACTACCACGTTTTTGGATGCTACTCGCACATTGAGACCTTCATTCTTGTGGCGCAGTTTGCTCGAGGGGCGGGACTTGTTGCTGAGAGGGCTTCGTTGGCAGGTTGGAGACGGATCCTCTATCTTTGTATTTCATGATGCATAGGTGGATCTTCCTAGCTCGTTCTGAGTGCCGCATGCATGGCATGATCTCCCGATGAATTGTAAAGTAGGGGAATTGTTTATCCATAGGACTTAGCAGTGGAATACACCATTAGTGAGAGCGCAATTTAAAGAATGAGAGAGCCATGCAATTCTACGTAGCCCGATTAAGCAGGGCAGGCATTTGGACAGGCATATTTGGCACTACGAGTGACAGGGAATCTCGACGGTTAAGTCTGGTTATCGATTGGTGTTATCTTTGTACAGGTCGTGGCTGGCTGGGGAGCTGCCTCTGGGTTGGATTGATCATATATGGTGTGGAGGAAATGATGGGATATCACGGTCCATCCGCGCATTCATCATTTTCTATGGAGATGTATGTATGATTGTTTGCCGGTGGCATGTAATCTGGATAAAAGTAATGTGGGAGATGGCCATTGTTTGGCATGTGGGGCTGCGAATGAGACCTTGGTACATGTTCAGTTTGAGTGTGAGATGGCGGTTAGGGTGTGAAAGAAAATGCCTTTTGGATCTTTGGCACGCCCGGGGAGGGTTTCAGACTTTTGGGGCTATTTCATGCTTCTCCTAGATCGACTGTCGTGAGAGCAGATGACAAAGTTCATGTGGGTTATGTGACACATTTGGAAGTCGCATTGTAGGGTGGTGAATGACAATTAGGCGGTGTATGTGTCTCATGTCTGCTCTTCGGTTCTCAGTGCAGTGAGTGAATTCTTTCAAGGCCCTAAGGTGTCTCATGTAGTGCAGCAACAAGAGTTGCAGGATCGCTTGGAGAGGCCACCTAATGGGATGATTAAATGCAATTTAGATGCCTCAACTACACCACATGCGTCAGGGATTGGCCTTATCTTTCGTGATCACCAGGGATCTATTGTGGCAGCATATTCCTTTCGGTTGGACCCAGGCATAGATGTTTGGTGGTGGAGCTGATGGCGATCCTTATGGCCTTGGTGAAGAGACGGAGGTTGGACTAGATCATCTGTTGGTGGAGAGTGATTGCTTACTTTGTGTTCGGCGGCTGCAACGTCGGGAGGATGGCTTCTCCGCCTTCGGTAGCCTATTGCAAGATTGCACTACAGAGGTGGCTAATTTTTCTTCAATTCAATTTTCTTTTGTTAGGTATACCGGAGATGTACCGGCACATTTATTAGCACGATTAGGTGTCGTTTCTTTGGGTGCCACTGCTTGGGGAGCACATCCCTCAAACAACATTACTACCGTTGTTGCAGCGGATCTTGTTGATTAATAAAATTTGTTGGTTTTTCAAAAATATTGTGGTGTAAAGAGTAGAAAAATAAGATATCTTAAAGTAATTTAACGAGTGTCTAAAGTAACCGTGATGTATGAAGCAATTGAAAGCCCCCATGTTTTTTTTTAAGAAGTAAAGATTTCTGATCGGCCTTTTCTAAGTGTCCAATCTCACCGGCAGTGTACCGGGTTGTCCCGGATTTATCTAATGCGAATAAACAAGTAATAATAATTATAAACCGGTTAACCTCAAGTATAAGGATCGTAGTACAGAGGTTAATGCCGGGTCGATCCTACGGGGAACTAGACGAATGTTAACCCTAGCTTTTGTTTTTAATTAATTTATTGTCACGATTATTAACCTAACGAATAACTAACTAACACGAACATGCAGAAAATAACTAGACAGAGGAGATTAATCCAATGCTAGGAAGGATTGAAAGCGATAAAAATAAACTAAAAGTGCAGGAAACTAGATTAACAAATCTAAACTAAACTATGAGGATTGTAAATCAAGTTTATAAAAGACAAACGAGGATTGATCCACCTATCAACATGCATTGATCTCCTATCTCGATTTTACGTGGTATTTAATTAGGTTGTGATTTACCTTACCTAAACATGAACTCCTAATTCCTTGGCGGTTCATCTATTAACCTAGTATCTTCCAATACTAGATTAACACGTTAAAGAGATCAAAGGTGCCAACTTTTACGTTAACGATCTAGTTTTTAGACTTACTAACTTCCGTTAATGTAGATCTAATGAACTATTCTTATCTATGTTGATCTATGCTATTCAAGATTTCCATCAAACAATAACATATCAAGCACACAACATATCTTCCAATATAATTGCGTTAAAACAAAAATATGCATAGATAAGAAACAACCGTAATAAATACTCACAGTAAAAGTCGAAATAAAGAAATCAATTCACGTTGATGGCTTCACAACTCTCGTTTGATGGAGGTTTTAGCCTCTGAACATCCTCAGCAACCCAGAAAAGCAGAAAAGTGACATAAAACTAACCTACTTTGATCGAATTTAAAGTTGCATAAAACTGGAAATAAAAGTGTAAGAAACGCAGCCAAGGCCGCCCCTAGGGTTTAGGGTTTATGTGTGTCGAAATTCGTATCCTTGGGTGCAGAAATAGGCAGGTATTTATAGAAGATTAAGTCGGTCTCAACTGAGTCGGCGGACGGACGAGCGTTCATCTGGCGGGACCTTTCGTTCATTATCTTGAACTCCCTTCAGACGCCCGTTTAGATCCCGTTCAAACTCTCTGTATCACTTTTAGCACCTTGGACGCTCGTTCGTTATTTCAGACGCTCGTTTGATATGGACGGAGCATGGACGTTCGGCCATCATGACTTGAATGCGATTTTTGCATCTTTATCTCTTTTCTTCAATCCACTTCAGCATTATCTCTTCCTTTAAGTCACTTAGCTCGAATTTTAAACCTTTTTGATCATCATTTGAACGAAATGAACATACCTATAACACATGGAAAACATCGCAAAACTGTAATAAAGTCCAATTAATTAGAATTCACAATGAAAACACATAATTTATTCAATATTGCGATTAAGTCCTTAAAAACCAAGTATGCTCGATATTTCCATATGAGGGCCATTTATTATGCAATCAACCCAATTAAGGGGAGAAATATCGTAAAATATATCATAATAAAGCATAGATTTTCACCCTTAACAACTCCCCCACACTTAAACTTTGCTCGTCCCCGAGTAAAGCAAAACGAAGATTAGGCTCGAGAAAGGAAAACAGGCATCCAAACAAGTACAACATACATTCAATAACTTAGGTGTCCACCGGTGTGTGAGTGCATAGCCATAGGGAACTTCCACTAAAACCAAACTTGAATAACTCAAAGCAAAACTAGCTAATACCCCCTCGTAGAATAGTAATAAATGACACTCATAAGGTGCACCCTACAAACGTGACATATCCCGAGAAAGATGATCGAATATATCTAGGGCCTTTCTGAAATACTCAGAGGATAATCCCTACAACATATCTATCGGTTTATACTGGGGATAAGATTAACGAGAACTAAGCCCTATTCATTTCGTAACCATTTCTTAGTTAATTTAACTTATTCACTTTAAACACACATTAGAAGGAGCTATTGCCCTCATAGCAGAATAGGACATTTCGAGATAATACCCTACCTTACTCCAATCATAAGGCAGCTTTTCTAATCGTCGTGAGCTTTTAGTCATCATAGTGGTATAGGACATACGTGGTATACCCTATCACACTCAAATCATCGACTAGCTTTCGACACACCCTTTTTAACCAACTATTAACTTGTCTTTTTAATTGACATTAGTCCCGTGTTACTTATCGCATTCAAACGTTTAGATATTCACAGTATATCGTACTTGGAGCTAAATACAACCTATCATAAATCTCACGATATGCACGTGGCACTAAGCACACGACTTAGAAGATAATCAAAAATTACTAATCCAAAACGGGGTATAACTTATAAAAGTAGCTCATCATTCACTATGGCTCGTGAAATGTAAAACTTGGTGAAACAACTAACTTATCAAACATATGAAATATCGCATAGATGATTGCAAAAACAACGAACTTCACGTCGAATTGCCTACTCGGGACAAAACAAAAACACAAGTATAGGAAAATTTTGAAAATTTGTTGAAAATTGAGCATAATTTTGCATAATAAACAAACTAACGTAGTAATTAAGCGTATATGCATTGAACTATCCCCTACTCCCCCACACTTAAAAACTCAACATGTCCTCATGTTGCGTAGAAAGGAAAATGAGAAGAACTTAGCTGGATTCGCGTAGAAAACCGAGCCGTTGGTCAGGCTGGAGCATGAAAAGGCCAACGCTCGCAACAAGCGTGGAAAAGCGTCCAAGCGTAACTCAACGAGTACTCGATAAAACCACCTCTGCAACACTCGAGAAGGCGAGAAAACTCGGGAAAGCGGGGTATAATATGGCGATAGAGATAATAATTCAAGCGGATGAAAAGATATCGACCATCAAATAAATATGTCAACACAAATCACGAGCGAGAAGCCGGAAAGTACAAGAACCATGAAAAGTAACCAAAAGTAATGTAACACAATGTATAAGTGCAGCCAAATCGAATGAAATGTATCTAAAAGTGCAACAACCGAAGAAAGGTAAAGCAAATAAAAACTCAAGGTAGCCCGAGTCGTCTCAAACAGCAGGAGCATCAACATGGGAGGAGGCTCGAGTAGGTGCGACAACGAGTGGACGGCGTCGGTGTAGGCTCAGGCTGCGTAGTGGATGTAGTAGCAGGCTCTACCGGGGGCTCATCCTCCTCATCTGACTCGGGCTTCTCCTCCATCTTGACCACCTCAGCTATCACCCTCTCTATCTGCTCGGAGAAGACATAATCCATATTACTCGGAGTGAATACCCTCCGATCCCTCGGTTGCCTCCCATCAACTATACACTCCAAAACCGATAAGATATTATCCTGGCCATCCCGGATATCACTCAACATCGCTCGCAAACTATGAGCCATACTATGCCGAGTAATCTCGGAGGAAGATAAACCAGAAAGAACCGAGGCTTGAGGCGGTGCCGATGTGGGACCAGGCTCAGAAACGGGGACAGCCTTCTCTCTACGAATGGGGGGATAACTCTTTGTTTTGTGATCCGATGTATACTCCGCAACCCCCGCATCCAAACATAACTGATGAATCAAATGCGGAACTATCAAACTCCGTGTATATACTTTCTGGTTCATGGAAATTTCATCGAATAAAGCTTGACCGACATCAACATTCAATCCAAAAGCCAATGCGTACAACATCCCAAGATCACTAATCTGAAAGTGAGTAAGATTATTCTTCGGGATCAAACGACTCTGAATAAAACGGCATTGGACTCTCCAATCCTCGGTCCATGTCGTAGTGACTAACTCTTTCCTCGCACCGGAGGGCCTCAATACCCACGCCACATCCGGACAAACCTTTAACCGCAATTCCTCCATAGGATCCCGACCATCCTCATTTTGCCTCCTAGCAATTTCCTCTTTATAGTCTAAAACCTCAAAACAGGCAACTTGTATTTCTCATTTATGACCTTCGCGAGAGAAAGGAACCTTAACACCTCGCACCATAACATACTCGTGATCGAGGTCCGCCTCGAAAAGTTGGCATAGAACTCACGGACGATAGAATCATTTACATGAGTAGAGGAACTTGTGTCAAAGCGGACCACTTCTAGCCCGTAACATTTTAGCGAACGCCGGATCAACTTGTGAAACTTTCACCTCTCTATCAAAAATCGGACTCTGGTAGAGTAATGCCTAGTGTAGGCACCATAAGCTAAGGGATTGACAAATCGGCGAGGCATCGAAAGAGGATAATGACCTTAGACTTCTTTTTAGGAGGTGCTCATGGCTCGAGTTCTTCTCGCACAACGTTCTCCTCACCACCCTCAACTCTAGGCGGCACGGCTCAGGCGACTCCTCACCTCGGTACCTCGAGACATTCTAATGAGAGGGACCTCATCGTCTTCCTCAGTTTCAGAATTGGAGGAAGAATCATCCCGTAAATTGGTCCCAGCCCGTTGAGATGTGCGGGGGGGTGGATCTCTAAAGACTACGCCTCTATTCGGGTCCAGTTGGGAAGGATCAATCTCAGGACGTTTACGTTTACCGCTCTCCCTAGCCAAACCTTTACCGTAACGCTTCACAATTTCCTTCTTACGCACCATCGTTAAACTTATAATGAGACTAAACCATTCACACAAATGGTTACCCGTTTATCGTCCAAATCGGGATTTCAAGTCAACAAAAATACCCAAACAAACACCACAAAGGACCACACCATCCACAACCGCCATAAGAACACCATATCATCATCATAACCAGGATTTGGGAAGAAAAGAGCAACAAAAGAAAATTAAAAAAGCAGTATAAGCGCATATTCAAGAAAATGAGTCGAGCGAAGATCGAACTCTCAAAAACTTGAATGGAATCGAGAAAAGTTGCTATAGACTTACCAAATGCTATGTGAGGATGATGATCGAATGGATTAGAAGCCCAGAAACACCAAGATTGGCCCCCAAAATTTGAAATTTTGTCCAAATGGCGCCTTTGAATAATCTCCGATTCTTCAAATTTCGTTGATTGTTGGAGGAATGGACTAGATGAATGAAAAGAAGGTGCAAGGAGCGTTCTTTTGCAACAAGAATCGCCAAATTTGGTTTAGAAACGAAGATTTGAGGTTTGGAGGAGGGGAGGAGTCGGGTTTTCCGTTTGAAAATCACAGAAAAAGAGGGTTCACGCCTAGAGCTGATATATATAGGCCTGGAACGGACGCTCGTCCATACTTACGGACGGGCGTTCACTTGGAACCGCATGAACTGGACGGGCGTCCATAATTTTAGACGCTCGTCCATTGGGGAATTTCACATACAGGATAGGAGTGATTTTGGTAAACGGGCGTCCACTTTAGTGGACGAACGTCCAAAAAAAAGAATCCAACTGGACGGGCGTCCATTTTCATGAACGGGCGTCCACCAGAGAAAGTGAGAAAAATCAAACTCTTTCACACAAATGCTATATTAAAATTGAAGTGCAATTCTTATTAATATCAATTAAAATTCAAAAGTACAATGATGAAATATTAAAGACCTAAAATAGCTTAGAAGGACTAAAAACATAACTAAGACAGTGGGTTGCCTCCCACCAAGCGCTTCTGTTTTACGTCGGGGCTCGACGAAAACCAAACTAACTAAGAACTCACTAGTCGCATAGATTTCATCCCCAATCCACTACGCGAATGAGGCGTCGAAGCATGTCGGCAATTTGGAGGAAAGTCGTACTCATCTTGCAAACACCAATCCTCACCGGCTACCTCAACACCTCTGAAATGCTCAGCCTGCAGCACTAGTGCCAAATCCGTCAGCATAGGATCATTAAGGATCGTGTAGGGACGTCCTATGGCCTCCTGCAACTCCTCAGTCGTGAAATCGCTGCCTCCCGAACAAGGTGGAACTATGATAACGTCACGTGATGGTCTTAACACGAGTGCTAATGTCAAAATCTACATGAAGGACTATAGTGCCTCCCGGTCCATCATCTCTTGTGATCGGCGGGATCCGACTAATGAGAGGAACTCCTCGAGGAAGAACTCCGTAATCCATACCTAAAAGCACACTAAGCGACGAGATAACAATAGAACAACTTAGTTAGCCATAAGCGAATCAAACTAAAACTTAAATAAATAAAACACTAAAAGCGTGCAGAACCTAGCTAATATAATAAGGGATATCTAGGATGCCTCTAGTAGCGCTTTTAGTTAATGTCGTTAGCTCGACACGATCTAAGCTCGGCTGGATCAGGCCATTTGACTTTTTCGCCGGCCATTACCTGCGTATGCGCTTTGATTAGCGGTGTGGCTGCGAAGCTTGACATCTCACACATGGGGAAAAGTTTTAATAGCCTCCACATACGCTTGAACCTCCCCATGGGTGACCTCTTCATACTCTGAGTCCTCGATGACGCTTCTTTGTCGCTCCCTCTCAAACTCTTCCATATACGCACTACCCGCTAGAACTTCTTCGAGAAAGATCACTACCGTCATCCTCGGAGAACAAGTTGGGTGATAACTCGTCAAATTCTTCGACTCGAGTAACACCACATCCGAGAATATCGAGAAATTTAACAATCAAAGATGCCTCTTTAGGTTCACCGATATAGTGTTTGCACCTTTGACCGTTGACTCAAAGCGGGTCACCGCTTATAACCACGAAGTTCTAGACGCCTCCGGGAATGATTTGGAGAATCTCGAAAGGGCCGGACCAACGAGTCCTCAACTTTCCAGGAAACAAATGTAACCTAGAATTGTAGAGAGAGAACTTGTTCGCCGACTCAATTCTCGCTTCTTAATTTTCGCATCATGGGGCGGTTTCATCTTATCTTTCTTTGATCCTGGCACTTTCATAGGCACTGGAGTGCGAACTCGTCCGGCTCGTGTAGCTGCTGTGTAGTCGATGTTTCCCACAAGATTGGGAATCAAAGTTCGAAACTTTGTAGCCCAATACGCTCTCATGCTCTAACTCGACGAGCGGATGACACGGTTTCCGTAGACCATTTGATATGGTGATGTACCCATAGGAGTTTTATAGGCGGTCCTATAAGCCCATAAAACATCATCCAACCGGACTCAGTCCTTGCGATGGCCCATTCTCGATTTTCTCCAGGATCTTTTAATGCTTTGGTTGCTCCGCTCAAACGACCGCTAGTCATCGGATGGTATGGGGTGCGGTCTTATGGCGTACACCATACTTTGAGAGAACTTTTTCTAGAGGTCGGTTGCAAAAATCGTTCCTTCATCACCGATCAAGGCTCGAGGACACCCAAATCTCACAAAGATATTCTTTTTAGGAACTTCATGACCGTTTTATGATCATTGTGAGGAGTGGCTACCGCCTCCACCCATTTCGAAACATAGTCGGCGCAAACCAAGATGTATTTGTTACCGTGAGGATGATGGGAAAGGTCCCATAAAATCGATACCCCATACATCAAAGACTTCGCACTCTAAGATGGGTTTCAAAGGCATGTCAAAACGCCTTGTTAGAGTTCCGGTTCTTTGACACCTATCGCAAGCTTTGCAGAAAGCTTCTGTGTCCTTAAAGATCGTAGGCCAATAGAAACCGGATTTGGAAGATCTTCGCAACCGTTTCCAAGGACCAAAGTGACCACCTGTGGGTCCGCTATGGCATTGCTCGATAATCTCTCGTTGCTCAGATTCAGGAACGCATCTCCTAAGCAAACCATCTTTGCATATCTTGAACAAATAAGGTTCATCCCAAACGAAATATTTCATATCAGAGAAGAACTTCTTCTTCTCCTGATACGACATCTCGGGTCAAGGTAGCGGGCATGAAGGTAATTCACAATGGGCCGAATACCATGGAACATCGGAGAGCGGCCATCGATTAACATGATGTTTTCGGAGGAAAGTAAAGATCTATATCTTCAGGATCACCCTTTTCCTCACTTATCATCCTAGAGACATGATCCGCCACTACGTTCTCACCGCCCTTCTTATCTTTGATTTGAGCGTCAAATTCTTGGAGGTCGGTATCCAACGCGCGATAGCGCGGTTTAGCCTCCTTTTGGTCATGAGATAACGCAAGGCGGCGTGATCGATCCACACGACCACTTGAGCACCTAGCAAGTAACTCACGGAACTTGTCCATAGCAAACACTACGGCCAATAATTCCTTTTCGGTAGTCGTATAGTTAACTTGCGAAGGATTCAACGTGTGGTGGCGTAGTAGATAGGTGGAACTTTCCTTCGATCGCTTTGTCTAAGATGCACCAACGGCATAGTTGGATGCATCGCACATAAGTTCAAAGGCGAGGTTCGATCTGGCGATATAAAATTGGGCGAGAGATCACCTACTCTTAAGCTCTTCAAGCAGCGCGCTTGCAATTCTCATCAAAATCAAAGGTAACGTCTTCTTTGAGTAAAGTAGGCGGGGGTTTGGCAATCTTTGAAAAGTCTGGATGAACCTCCTATAGAAGCCGACATGTCGAGAAAACCTCGGACTTCCGAACATTCTTAGGATAACTCATCTTCTCAATAGCTTCTACCTTGGCCCTATCTACTTCTATACCTTTGGCGGACACTTTGTGGCCAAGGCTATACCTTCATCCACCATGAAATGGCATTTCTCCCAATTAAGCACTAAGTCCTTTTCACACATCTAGACAACACATGATCAAGATTATCGAGGCAATCATCGAAGGATTGACCAAAGACGAGAAATCATCCATAAAAATCTCCATACACTTTTCAACTAGCCCGTCAAAGATTGCCATCATACACCTTTGAAAGGTGGGTGGGGCATTCTGAGAGACCAAATGGCATCCGCTTTGTAGGCAAATGTACCATAGGAGGCAGGTGAAAGTGGTTTTCTCTTGGTCAACGGGATCGATGGGTATCTGGAAGTATCACGAATATCCATCCGAAGCGGTAGAATCGTGCCCGCTTGGCGCTCAAGCATCCGGTCAATGAATGGAAGAGGAAAATGATCTTTTAGTGTGACCTCATTGAGTTTTCTATAGTCAATCTGAGACCCGATAGCTGTGGCGAGCCTCAATGCTATCTCTTCTCCCTTCTCATTCTTCTCAATAGTAATTCCCACCCTTTTTGGGAACTACTTGAGTTGGGGATACCCACTCCTTTTCTCGCAATGGCGTATATGATACCCATATCTAGAAGTTTGATAATTTCCTTCTTGACTACCTCTTGCATGTGAGGTTGAGTCTTCTCTGAGGTTGTCTAACTCGTTTTGCACCCTCCTCGTCTTGATCTTGTGCATACGGATGTCGGGAGATATCCTCGGATGTCCCCACTGCCATCAAAGGCTTTTTCATTTTTGCGCAAGGCGTTTAATGATTTTAAGCTCTTACATACGAGATAGCTTGGCGAGAGATGATCAAAGGAAGCTTGTCACCTTCTCTTAAAAACACATACTTAAGATGTTTAGTAACGGCTTGATGCAAATCTACGGGAGGATCCTCCAGACTTGATTTAAGATCACCACTATTCAACTCAACATCGTTGAGCTTACTTAGTGGTCCTCACGCCAGGGCTTCTTCTCTTAGCTCATCCTCGAAATCATTTGCTAAATGGTCTAGATTGACCACACCATGACTATTCGACTTATCAATTAGTCGCTCATATTACGATTCTCTGACCATGACTTGCTTATCCATGAAGTCGTCGAAATCATCGAAGTCTCCTCAACGGAAAAGCCGGTTGGAGCTCGAAGGTGCATTGATAGATTTTGAAACACTATAGCTCACCTCACGGTCACCAACCCGAATGGTAACATGCCCATCATCACAATCGATGAGGGCTCTAGTTTGTAGATAGAAAAGGCCTTCCAAGAATTAACGGGACATTTTCACTTCTCTCAATATCTAAGGCGTACGAGTCAAGCTGGAAAGGTAAACCTATCTATTTGAACTAATATGTCCTTTAAGATCCACGAGGCTTTCTTAGAAGATCGATCAGTAACTGCAAGTTCATGGTCGTGGGTTCTAGAAGACTTTGTAAACCATTTGCTTGCACACTGAGACAATGGCATCAAGGCGATAGATGCGCCTGAGTCACATAAGGAATTTGGGAAGACTAGGCCTCCCATCCGCAATGTGAGCACAAATTTCCACTGGGTCGCTTCTCTTGATTGGTAAGCTTTCATTATTGACCGAGAGAACATTCCTTACCAACCGCTTGGTCCATTCCTCGCTAACTTCTTCTTGGAAGATACAACATCCTTGATGAACTTTGTATACTTAGGCATCTCGACCAAGACCTCGGATAATGGCAGATTCACTGAGTATTTTTTGAAGGTTGAGCACCTTCGTACTTTTTGTCTTCAACCAATGGAATGTTGCTCTTCCTCGGTGGAAAGCGGAAGCTTCTTGAGATCACTCTCGGAAAAGACTCTCTTTGAGGATGTGCGGGATGACTTTGTCTTCCAAATCCTTCCACCGAACCGTCTTTTGAGAGGCTTTCGTAGTCGAGGGGATCAGCCACGACTTTCTTTCCCTTTTCACCGGTCCTCAAGGGTCACCACTTGAGGATTTCCAACTTGTTCGATCCTCGAGAGGCGACCACCGAGGATTTGCAACCTTTTCACCTATCGAGGATCGGCCACACAGTACTTGCTTGCGGCCAAGGGGATGATGGGTGCTCAACTTCCTCCTCTGCCTTATCAATGGCGGGAGGGGCTAGTGTTTCCTGGAAACCGGGGACCACTCATTTGTGTACCACTTCTTAAACTCATTGTCTTGGCCTCCTCTTGTCCATGTCGTTGTTGAGTGCGAGGTCGGTGCATTGGTGCTTGCTCAAATCGGCTGAGCAACATGACCACCCTTAGGATTTTTCTCGGTAAAAGCGGGCGGATGCCCGAGGGGTCTTGATGCTAATTGCTCGACCAATTTGCCCGATCTGTCTCTCAAGATTCTTATTGGTACTCATTAAGATTTGAATATTCTTGTTTTGCTCTTCTTTGAATGAGTTCCATTCAGCCTTAAGATCATTTGAATTCGAGGACTTTGAGAGTGTTGGAAGTTTGAAGAGTATGGTGTTGGACCGATTTTGAAAATTGGAATTGGAATTAGAAGGCCAATTCGATTGAACCTTTGTGTCAATTTGGAAAAATTTGAGTTTTGGTTTTGAGCGGGACCAGGGTTCTTATTGAAACTTGAATTAATTAAAACTCGAATTCGGATTAAAATTGGGAGCTTGATTGAACCCTTGGTTGGAATTGGTCTGGCCGGATGGTTGATTAAACCTTTGGGTATTACGGCCATAGAGCGCATTTACTTGACATTACGCCCATTCATGGGGCGAGAATGCGGAAGTATGCCCCATATTATCGCTTGATTTTGGCATTGGACTGAGTGTCTTGTCCATCTACATGGGCCGATATTGACTTGGTATGGAAGAATTGGGGTTTAATTGACATTGGCCATTCGTGACCGGTCGGCGGCCAAGATTCGCAATCTGAACACGAGGGTTCTGCGGAAGCGAAGAGTCGATTAGCAGGGGTTTGGAGTTTGAGGATTGGCCATCTGCCTCTGCAGCATGGCAATCGGACTTTGAACATTGACTTCCTCCACTTTGGGAGGAGGAGGAGCTTAATTGCACGATAGGATGGAGCATAGTTATATTTGGCAATGTCTTGAACAATGCCCATCCTTAAATGGAGTCTTCTTGAAGCGTCCGCTTGAGATGAACTATTGACCATGCCCTTAGTGAGCTCGGTCAATCCGCTAAAGAAAGTAATGACTAACCTCTCCAAAGGCAAGCCATGATGGGGCACTTTCTAAGAAGAGATTTATACCTCCTCCAGGCCTCGAAAAACGATTCATTTTCCTTCTGAGAAAATGTGAAAATTTCATTTAAGCAATGGGCCGTCTTAGAGGGTGGAAAATATTGACTCAAAAACTCCTTCTCGAGTCCAGCCCATGTAGTGATGGATTCGGGGGGAAGAGAGTGATACCATTCCTTCGCCTCCGCCTTTTAAGGGAAAAGGAAAAGTTTGAGCTTGATAGCATCCTCACTTACACCTTGGATGCGAGTAGTACGCATATCTCTAAGAAGCGTGTGTAAGTGGGTATCACGGATTTTACGATTGGTAGCCGTAAAAATTGATGCATCTTTGCATCATCTGGATAAGCCACGCTTGAGCTCGAAGGTTTGAGCGATAATGGCGGGCAAGACTATAGCCGGGTTGGCGGTGGTTGCACCAGGCATGGCGTGAGTCACGCCAGCGTCGTCGATCCTCTGCTTTGCCATTATTACTATTTCTTGATTTCTTCTATCAACTTTTGTTCAATTTCTTGGTTGTTGAGCTTTCTTCGTCCGAAGGATCGGTGAAAGCGAAGTTTCCGCTGTTAGAGTCGACTATGGTCGCTCGAGGTCAGTGTAAAGAGTAATGGCCCTTTTCGACTTGAGTTTGCATAAACCGAAACCCAACTCTATTGAACAAACACGAAAACTCTGAAATTAAAACTTAAACTACGAAAAGGAAACTAAGAATCTATCTAAAAGGTTTGAAATCTAGAACTATTATCAAGACCAGGGAAAAAAAAGAAAGAAAGAGGAAAAGAAGCAGACGGACGGGCGTCCAAAAATATGGACGGCGTCTGCTGGAGTTCGAAGCAGACGGGCGTTCAACGTATGAGCGCTCGTCGATTTTTTCAGAATTTTGGACGGGCGTCCAAATATATGAGCGCTCGTCTGGAGGTCAAGAATTGATGCGAGATTGAAATTTTACGAGTGGGCGGGCGTTCATAGGCATGGGCGCTTCGTTCATATGCAAAATTTCCCGAGCGACAACGATTTCCAAAGCGAGAGATAAAATGCTTAAAGCAGAAGCGGGAAAAACAAAGGAAAAGAACTAATCACAAAGCAGGAACTTTAACCTAATCCTAAACACTAAATTCCTAACTACTTAAAGGTTAAATCCTCTAGAAATCGACCTAAAAACAAGGATTAAAAGCGAGAAAATAGAAAGAAAAAGCGAGCAGAAAAGCGAGAAAACAAAACACACACAAAAACAAAAACTAGGCAAACCGTCCGGGTTCCCATCAGTGGCGCCAAAAACTTGTCGGATTTATCTAATGCGAATAAACAAGTGATAATATTTATAAACCGGTTAACCTCAAGTATAAGGATCGTAATACGAGAGGTTAATGCGGGTCGATCTACTGAGGAACTAGGCGAATGTTAACCACAGCTTTTGTTTTTAATTAATTTATTGTCACGATTATTAACCTAACGAATAACTAACTAAACACAAACATGCAGAAAATAACTAGAGCAGAGGAGATTAATCCAATGCTAGGAAAGATTGAAAGCGATAAAAATAAACTAAAAGTGCGAGGAAAATAGATTAACAAATCTAAACTAAACTATGAGGATTGTAAATCAAGTTTATAAAGACAAGCGAGGATTGATCCACCTATCAACATGCATTGATCTCTATCTCGATTTTACGTGGTATTTAATTAGGTTGTGATTTACCTTACCTAAACATGAACTCCTAATTCCTTGGCGGTTCATCTATTAACCTAGTATCTTCCAATACTAGATTAACACGCTAAAGAGATCAAAGGTGCCAACTTTTACGTTAACGATCTAGTTTTTAGACTTACTAACTTCCGTTAATGTAAATCTAATGAACTATTCTTATCTATGTTGATCTATGCTATTCAAGATTTCCATCAAACAATAACATATCAAGCACACAACATATCTTCCAATATAATTGCGTTAAAACAAAAATATGCATAGATAAGAAACAACCGTAATAAATACTCACAGTAAAAGTCGAAATAAAGAAATCAATTCACGTTGATGGCTTCACAACTCGTTTGATGGAAGTTTTAGCCTCTGAACATCCTCAAACAACCCGAAAGCGAAGAAAAGTGACATAAAACTAACCTACTTTGATCGAATTTAAAGTTGCATAAAAACTGGAAATAAAAGTGTAAGAAACGCAGCCAAGGCCGCCCCTAGGGTTTAGGGTTTATGTGTGTCGAAATTCGTATCCTTGGGTGCAGAAATAGGCAGGTATTTATAGAAGATTAAGTCGGTCTCAACTGAGTCGGCGGACGATTCGGCGTTCATCTGGCGGGCCTTTCGTTCATTATCTTGAACTCCTTGAGGCGCCCGTTGAGATCCCGTTCAAACTCTCTGTATCACTTTTAGCACCTTGGGCGCTCGTTCGTTATTCCAGGCCTTTCGTTTGATATGGACGGAGCATGGGCGTTCGGCCATCATGACTTGAATGCGATTTTTGCATCTTTATCTCTTTTCTTCAATCCACTTGACATTATCTCTTCCTTTAAGTCACTTAGCTCAATTTTAAACCTTTTTGATCATCATTTGAGCGAAATGAACATACCTATAACACATGGAAAACATCGCGAAAGCGTAATAAAGTCAATTAATTAGAATTCACAATGAAAACACATAATTTATTCAATATTGCGATTAAGTCCTTAAAAACCAAGTATGCTCGATATTTCCATATGAGGGCCATTTATTATGCAATCAACCCAATTAAGGGAGAAATATCGTAAAATATATCATAATAAAGCATAGATTTTCACCCTTATAAGCCTACAAGAACTTGAAGAAGAAATTTGCACAAAGACAAGTTTATAAGAATACAAAAGTACCGACTACTATTCTCAATCACACATTTGGAAATCAAGATGATGCACCCAGTCAACACAACACAAGAGGCACCAACACAAGAACATTAAGTTTATACACAAGTTGAAGTTGTGGAAGAACCAACCAAGAGCAACTTCAACTTTGACCTAAAGTGGTGAGAGATCATCACTGAAGAACAAGTCATTGGAAATATCCATACAGGAGTTAGAACCAGGAAGACAAGCTGGAAAGAATGCTAACATGTTTTCTATCACGAGGTGGAACCCAAAACAATAGATGATGCAATCCAAGATCTTTGATTGGATTACGACTATGCAAGAAGAGCTAAATGAATTTGAGAGAAATGTAAGTGCAGGAGCTTGTCAGCCTTGAGACCGGACATGGCCAACATCATTGGAAGAAAATGGGTATTCGAAACAAGATGGATGAACAAGAGCGGGTTATCGAGAAACAAGGCAAGGCTAGTTACAAAGGCTACTCTCAAGTAGAAGGAATACATTATGATGAAACCTTTGCACCAATAGCAAGATTGGAAGCAATCAGGACTCTTTCTAGCTTTGCAGCCCACAAAGACTTCAAAGTTTACCAAATGGATGTTAAGAGTGCATTTACGAATGGACTTTTGGAAGAAGAAGTCTATGTGGAACAAACCTCTATTTTTCAACTCAAAGGAAAGAAGATAAAGTGTATAAGCTCAAAAGGCACTTTATGGACTCAAGCAGACATGCATGAGCTGGTATGAGATTTCTTATCACAATTTTTTTATCAACAATGGATTCAACAAAGGAACTATTGATAAGACTCTCTTCAAATTTGGAGGAAGGAACAAGCACCTTGTTAGTCCAAATCTATTTGATGACATTATCTTTGGATCGGAAGATGAGAAGTTATGTGAAATTTGCAAACTTGATGAAAAGCAAATTTCGGATGAGCATGATGGGAGAAATTAAATTACTTTCTTGGTCTCTGATAAAGCAAATGAAGGATGGGATCTTTATCAATCAAGCCAAGTACACAAAGACTTGATACACAAGTATGGTATGGACACAAGTGGCACAGTGAGATACACCAATGTGTGCAAGAGTTATTTTTGGAAAGATGAAAGTGGAAAGGATGTTGATCGGATGCTTTCTGAGAGGAATAATTGGGTCTTTACTTTATCTAAGCTGCAGCGGACTGATATAGCATTTGTAGTAGAGATGCGTGCAAGATTCCAAGCTCAACGAAAGGAATCTCACTACTAGTAGCTAAAAGAATAATCAAATATCTCGAAGAACACCATCAATGTAGGAATTTGGTATCCAAAGGATGGAGGATTTAAAGCTGCTATCATATTAGGACTACGACTATCTTTGGATGCAAGATAGATAGAAAAAGCACATCTGGAACTGTCAAATGCTAGGCGGAGACTAGTATCATGGTTTAGCAAAAAAGAATAACTCATAACCACTTCAGCGGTGAGCGAGAATATACGTGACGATTCTTTGTACACATGTGCTATGGATCAGACAACAGCTAAGGGACTATGGAATGGAGGAGTAGACAATTCCAATCATGTGTGATAATAGCAAATTTTATCACAGAAAATCCAGTACTACACTCAGAACAAAACACATTGATGTGAGACATCATTTTATTAGAATCATGTAGAAAAGGAGATGTCATTCTAAGATATATACCAGGCCCGAAGATCGATTGGTGACATCTACACAAAACCATTTAGTCATGAAAGATTGACAAGTTGAGAATTGAATTAGGAATGATAGAAATTGACTAAGTAATAAGGAGCAGCTAATTGGAGTAATCAAGTAAGTAACTTCACCAGCTGACTAAACCTTTGCCACTTTGGCTGCGCTCACTTGGCAGGTAAGGCACTGGTTCCCAGCAAAGTTAACTTTACTGATTGTAAGGAACAGCTTTCTACAAGCAGCTTAATAAGAAGTCACTCCACCGGTATAGTGATCAGCCAAGTCACTTCACTGGCAAACAACTTGAAGTCAACAGCTAACTAAAGTGTGAACTAAATCAATTTTACTCACGTGGAAAATCAGAAGAGTAATAGAGGATTATCTTATGGAATATTACACATGTGGAGGTAACTATATTATTTTTAAATTACAGGAATGACAGCAACGCCTCGATTCCCGGGATTTATCATTACATACCTCAATCCGCTCCCCCACTACACTCAAACACTGTGATTTATATACTCATGCCATTATGTCACAAAATCCTTCCATATTCAACCATGTTCACACTACCCAAAATCATCCTATATAAACCACACTTAGAGATTTTCAGAAAATTTCTATGCTCTTGCATTTTATAAACCCTATTCTCTCTGAAAAATCAAAGCTTTACACTCTCAAACACTTAAAGACAATGGCATCATCTTCCTCAATCTCTCATTGAGAAATACTATGAAAAGTTGATCATTCTTTGGATCGCTTTTAGGATTGAGCACTATCTACCCTTTTGTGAAAATGATGCACAGGCTCAGCGATTATTAGATGTTTGCACAAATGGGGTGATGACATTCTAAACCGACCAATCAAAGGGATATGCTATGAAACCATGATCACATTTTGGAAAAATGCAAAATTTGTGCCCGACATGAAGAAAAGTGATCAGTTGCGTTAAGAGTACAATGTTTGGAAAGGAAGTGGTTATCCCCTGGAGTCCTCAGCAGATTTCTAAATCTTTCGGAGGCTGGTCGGTCGATGTGAAGATGATAAAGATCGACATCAACACATTACAGACGAGAAATAGCCAAAAACCCAGAGGGCATAGCAAGAAACACAACTTCCCAGATCACAACTCAAGCGTCCCTTTTCTTTGAGTTTGCTACAATCATAACAAGAAACATTGAAGGAAGAAAGGGATCTATGGAAAATAGGGCGGACCTCGAGTCAAATTGATGGCCATAATCTATCAAGGTATTCCTTTTAGCGGTCACGATTTATCTTCAATAGATTGAAGCATGAAATTCAAAGGAGAATGATCTAGCAATTATGGCACCAAGCAAGAACCTTCAAAAGAAAGGTGACACGGGAGAGGAAATCTTATGGGATTCCCTTCAACACCTGTTTGATCATTTGAAGGTGAAACCTATCTATCTGCATCCTCTACACAAGGCCAAAGTGATGTTCACCTATGTTAAGGCCTCCCAGAAACCACATCCAAAAACCGGAACCAAGAGAAAGGAACCTAAAAGCAGCAGGTTAGGAGTTGGAAGGAGGACAAGATCTTAAATATCACACGGACAACAAGGGAGCCTACCCAGTAACAAGGATAGACCTCTTGTGATTAGTGATGATACAACAATTGAGGAAGAAAACCAAGAGGAATTCACCTATCTGCAAGAAGGTGAGGAAAGGTATTATCTTACCCCATCTGAAGAAGAGGAGATGGAGGAAGAAAAAGAGACCTCTGAGGATGAATAAAGTGAGAAAGAAAAAAGCAGGCAAAGGTGATCATTACGAAGATGATCAAGAAAAAGCAGAACCGCCGATGGCGATCGACAATTCAAGAGGTAATCCTCGGGACCTTCAACAAAGTTGACAAATAGCCGAGTGAGCGGTGATCAAACTCACTCCGATGAACACATTAACACCAGAAGCATTGATCAAGGAGGAACACGACAAGAAAGCGAGTCTCCAAAGCACGGAGAGAACAATGGCCAGTCCTGCAAGGACCGGGACATGCAAGTAATATTCAACAATCTTTATTTGATACGAGGCCATAAGCTGGAAGTCAAGCTGTTTGGAACAAATGTTCCACACACTTATCACTCTATATAGTTGGATCTTCATATCTACAACCAACTCTCAGAAATCCGGCACACGATGAATGGATGGTTGTAGATCAATTACTCATTGGTTGGCTGCTTGGTTCCATGACGGAACAGGCTCAACAAGAAGTTGTTGGATGTAATTTGGCTCATGAAGTATGGGTAACATTGAGGCGTTGTTCAACGACCAGGCTCGAGTCAAGATCCTTGAATTTAAGGATGCTCTCACAAAATCTAGTAAAGGTGCTCGTTCTATGCCGGATTACCTAGCTCAAATGATGAGCTATTCCGATGAAGTCATTTCTTCTTTGGATACCCCATTCGATTGAGAGCTCATACTTTCTACTCTTATAAGTTTACCAGGGAGTATGAATGCGCTATCATTAACATTGTTGGGATATTGTTGTGCCCACAATAATCCATTATATGGTTTGATTAATTTTCTGGTATCTAAAATTTCGTGCCATGTATATTTTATTGTGACTAACCACCTTGAAGTCGTATGACTTACAAAGGCATTATTTGTTTCTGGTACCACTGAAACACACCATAAATGATTAAAACTTATATGTGTGTATGATATATATTTATCATCACCATTTTATTTGATATGGTGTCCCGTGTGATAGAATTGTCACTAAAGCGACATTGGGCTAAATCAAGACAAAATTTCAGCCCAGTACTCCTATAACTTGACCAGAGTCCATAACCGGAAATCCTTTTACCCTATATAAACACAAACCCTAATCCTACTCCCATTTCTTTCACCGTTTCCATTCATGAATGGTCTTCACCTCTCTCTCGGTCTCTGAAAGTCTTTCATCCTCTAACCTCAAATCGGAAAACTATCTCCGATGTTTGTCTCATTTTTCGATTGACTTCATGATCGAGAATCCCTTCCACTATTATGAATTTCTTTGAGAAGATTAAGTCTTCTATGAAGGCTGTTCTTTTTCTTCGATTAGCGAAACTAGCCATTCTCCACTTTCAGATAATGATGAACATACCTTGTCAATCCAAATCTGTTGCTATATGCTGAAGATGCAGTCTCGTAAATTACCTGGAAGGCATGGTAGCTTCATCTGGTAGCTCTTTTGGATGTGCTATAACTGAATCGAGGTTTTTGTGAAATAGATCGAGAAAAAGGTATGACCTTTTGACAATCCTTGGATGATTCAAGTCTGAATCAATGATAGGCACTTTTAAATCGAGAAAAGGGATAACCTTTACTTAAGAAATTAAGTCCGGTGGCTTCTCTATCTTTGTTTTTGAACATGCAATAGTTCTTGGTTTCGATCTGACCTAAATCGGCACTGGTAAGAAATGGTATAACTTTCTTCATTCTATCTCTTTCATTTTCATTCAGATCTGCCTATGAAATCTCACTCACTGATCATTCGATTAAGGATTATGTATATCTGAATGATATAAACATGTGAATAATCTCTGTCAAAACCTTTGACATGTTTATATACTTTGCATTACAGTTTTCATAATATTTCCTGGTGTATTATGAATCAGTCCAAGATAATCATATAGTTCTTGTGCTATTTGTCTACTCTATGAATATATGCCTATCTAAGTAATGAAGGTTTGATGAAACCAGTGGGTTTATGATTAAAACATATAGGTCTAATTTGATTTCGGTCAAAAACGAAGAAATACCTTTAATGTTAATTATGAGTCTCAATGATCATCACATTGATAATTATGACGAATTAACCAAGTCGGATTGTGCCTCTTGGGTATGTGTTTCGGGTTTATCTCTATACCCAATTCATGTACAAGTTTATGATTTGAGTAAAAAGTCAACCAGTTATTCAAATGATAAACCTTCTTTTGTATTGAGATTATTATTACCTAAACCACACTAGAAGTTTACATTAATTACTATATATCATTTCAAGGTCACAGCATATATATATATATATTAGCAAAATGCACGTGCGTTGCACGTGTTGGTTAAATTGATTTATTGAAATGAAATTTAACAACGTAATTTAGCATTATACATTGGTAGGTACGTGTTTGACTTATAAAATAATAATACAATGAATAATGATAACCTTGTATGAGTTGATTGTTTCAATTGTAATTCAAATATGGAATAAATATCAATACAAACAAAATCTAAACAACATAACATTATACACATGTCTAGTGTTACAACATAATGAAGCATATAAGAATGGATACTTAAAAATCTCTGAACAAATCTCTACAGGCATGTATGAGTCTTTGGATTCAAAGGCAATCGAAATCTCCCACCATTTGTTCTTTGTAAGTGGTCATAAAACCTTTAGGAGGTTTAATTGGCCCTCTTATATGCATCACCTCGGGAGGTTTAACCGTGCTAGCAAAAGCACGTGCTTTTTGCGTGTTAGGCTATTTTTAATATCATTCATATATTGTTGACCATTCACTTAATTTATAAAATAATTATATGTTAAATTATAGCGGTTGTTATTGATAACTTTATGTTTGATAGAATTAATTTATTTCTCTTACTCATAGGCATTGAATCAAACTTGTCATGTTACATTTTCATTCTTTTAAATCGATAATCTTTTTAGTTATAAATCATGTATTTTATTGGTATCGAATAAAGATTTGTCTCAAGTATCTGTTTCTAAGTTCCTTCTAACCTACAAAACATAATCAAAATATAATGTGTCCATAAAATGTGTAATTATTTAATTACGTATATTGTATACTTACATTCGATTACAACTCCAAATACCCTTTGTTAAATAATTTATTGTTGGTCAAATTTAATACTCTTAAAGATAGAGGATCATTAATTGTGTCACATGAGTATTAATGAATTATATTTATTCTAAGATAAACTAATTTTACAAGCAATAAATCGTACGAATTTATTTGAAGGATATTTATATTGTTCGTTTAAGTATTATTAATGCTTTATTCCACACATTTGTCATGCTATTTGCCAGTTCTTCTCAAGTGTTATAAAGTGGTTGAACATGGCCAGTCTGTCCACTACTACCATGATGACTTCATTTCCTTTAGACTTAGGAAATCCATTTATAAAATCCATGCTGAGTTGGGACCATGAATGTGAGGGACTGGTAATGGGTGGAGCAATCCTTGAGGTTTATCATGTAGACTTTTGCACTGCTGACAAGTAATACACCTTTGGATCATTTTTTGAACAACCCTTTTAAGATGGGGCCAATAAAAAGTCTCTTAATCCTTCTATAACATGCCCTGACCCTTGAATGGCCCATGTTGGACTTGAGTGCAACTTCCCTATCAATTTGGATCTCAAACTTCTAAAAAAATGGATCTCAAACCTTCATGGGGTTCCTATGTATATCCTTCTTGTTGGTCCCAGAGAAGGGTGAGAATATAGTCAGAGGGGGTGAATGACTATATTGGAGTTTCAAAAACTTTTCTTATTTAAAAGATTTTGGGCAGCGGATAAGTCCCTTCTTAAAGTTGTTTCAAAGTAGATTATGCACACACATAGTGTGAATAAAATCTGATAACGAAATGTTGTAAAGTAAAGTGCTGTAAGTAAATGAACATAAAGGTTTATAGTGGTTCAGGGTGGTGTAATCCCTTAATCCACTCTTCTTCTGTGATGATTGGAGGAATTCACTATTGACTTTCACCAATACAATAGTGTGATTGTCCCTGGCTACACAAGCTTCACAATCTCTAAGACTTTCACTCCTTGGTTACAAAAGCTTCAGTGAATCAGTCTTCAACACTGCTCCTTGAGAACAAATCCTTTAGTAGCTATCACAAAGGGTGCAATTCCTTCTCAGAACATCTGATTCAATTGCTTCAGATGGGTGTGAATTGGATTCACAAAGGATGATCACTCTCAGTTCTTGATATAACTTTGATGCTCATATCTTTGAGTTGATCTACAGATCTATACTTTCAATTGAGATAGAGGCTTTTGAAATTGGCGAGTTTACGTACTTTTTGTGTATACTCGTATTTCTTATTTCAATCAATGTCTTATTTAAAGCCTTGATATCCTTGTTATTGAAATTCAGTCCGTTGGCTATTTAATGTGGAGAATAATGCTTGATTTAATCCTTGATTCTTTCTTGATTTTATTCTCCTTAATTTCAGTGATCCGGAATTTCTTCAAATCTTCTTCATAAAATCCGTCCTTGTTAGATTTTGCATTAATTGCTTGATCTCATTATTTTCCACGTTCAGAATAAATCGTAGGCGGCATATTTGTCTTTCTTGTTTCACGACTTACTTTGTTACTTGGCGGTCGGTGACTCGCTTCTTTATTATTTATAAAGTCGGCCGGTAAAGCTTTTACTCGGCCCGTTTCTTTGTCTTGTTTTCTTCTTTGATTTTCCAAGTGTGCTTGTACTCCACTGATCCTTTATTTGTGTGAGGTCAGCGTACACCATATTAAATGAAATATATTTCATCACTTGTAATGTATCTTAGACTTATCCAAGGTCATCACAGACTTCCCTTGTTATAAGTCAGTCCATAAATCTTGACTTTACTCTGTTGGTACTTGGTTGTCTTCATTTAATGATCTTGAGTCTTACTTAGCCATCCTACCGATCTAGTAGAATGTTTATCATTTGAACTTATACAACATGTCGGACTCTGGTAAAGTCTTATCTGAGATATTTCTAACTTATTTCGAGGCTTTCTATAACTGACTAGTATGGCCATCATCAAAACACATAAAATGTTCGTAACACTTCTATTGTGCTTAAGGAATCTCGTGGTGCATAGTGTATAGGGATTTAAGGTTGTACTAATCATCGGTGACGAAAATTTTCCTCACATCTAGGTCACCTTTGTAGTTGATTGTTACTTCTTGCATCCAAGAAGATGATATTGTGCTCACAACACACGGTGGTGCCTAAACATGACTTTGTATGTACAAGGCATCAACCACTACATTTTCACTTCTCTTTTTGTACACAATAGTGAAATCCAACCCAAGTAACTTGATCACCCTTTTTTGTTGTAGTGCAGTAGTGGTCCTCTGATCCAGAATGAACTTCATACTCCATTGACTAGTTTTGATGACAAAATGCATGCCTTGAATAAATGTCCATTTAGTTATTGCAATGGAGAGTGTCAGGAGTTCATTCTCGTAGATAAAAAATCTCATCTTCTTATAGTTGAAGGCCTTACTTAGATAAGTCACAAGTTTCTTGTTTTGTAGTAAAAGCGACTCGGGCCTTTTCCACATCACATTTGTTTCAATGCAAAAGCAAAATGGAATTCCAAAATTTGGCAAGAAAAGTACTTGTGATTTGCACATGATCTCTTTGAGTTTACGGAATGCTTTTGATGCACTCCATGACCAACAATACCCGTCTTTCGTGAGAGGTCATTCAAGGGCTTAAGAAACAATCCCACAACAGAACGCGGATTTCTATAGAAACATGTTAGGCCCAAAACCCTCTCGGTTCGATCACATTATAAAAGTGGGTCCAATCCGACATGGCTTAAATATTTCTTGAGTCGACATGCACTTCACCCTCATGTATGATATGGCCTAAGTATTCCACTTGGGTTTGTCAAAGAGCATGTAGACAATTTAGCATAATATTGGTTCTTCTTTAAAACTTCTAGAACCACTTTAAGATGTATGTGGCAAGCCATGCCAGGGCTGAAGATTAATGTGTCATCAAAAAAATATCAGCAAAACTTCCTCAATCAATGGCTCAACATCTAAATAATACTTCTTTGGAATGTGGCTTGGGCATTTGTGAGCCCAAATGGCATCACTTTGAATTATAATTGGCCATGATGAGTAACAAAGGCAGTCTTCTAGACATGATAAGAGTGCATCACTTTTTATTTTTGTTACTATGTAATAAGTAAATGAATTTATTACGATTCTATTTCCTTTTTATTTTATTGTAATGTTAGTTAATTTGTTCTTATATAATATTATGTTTTTATTATTTTCTTAAAAAAAATATTAAGTTTTTATGCTCTTGTATTTTAACATTCAAGATAGATGTCTTTTTAATGTGTAAAAAATTAGAATATTTCCTCAATGATAAATAATACTCCTGAAAACGAAAGAAAAGGAAAGCGGGCCCAAAAATAAGGAGAAATGTGAGAGAAATATGAAGGAATGGATCTGGAGTACAACAACCTTTTGCGCCAGATGTTCAGCGTTCCTTTAAGAATCTGTGTGTATAGAATGGCTTAACAGATACTAATGCATTGGTATTTTAGATAGATCTGAATTGTTTGGGCTAAAATTGGATTTAACTTGTCATTTCTGAGTCCATTGTAAATCTTCACAATAACAATGAGATAATGATTTAATCAATCCTATCAATCTATGGTTTTTATGCAGATGCTAATCCCCTTAAGTGCTAAGCACCTAAGGATCTCCATAGGATCTTAGAAAATCTTACTCAGATGCTAATCCTCTTTGATACCTCACACTTTAACATATTATTATTGGCTATCTTAACGTATTATTTTAATAATTAAAATAAAGCGAGAAGTAGGAAGAATGAAAATAAGATCTGAAAATGGGAAAAAGGACGAAAAAAAAATAATGGTTGAGAAAGAATGAAAATGCGTATTACTACATTGTATTCACTACATTTGGTTGTAGCAACGTGTAATGTAGCGTGTAGTAACGTCTTGGCGTTTTGTTTATTACCGACATATCTTTTTGTGTATTTTTCTCATTTAGATAAAAAACGATCGCTTTCTGATTTAGCTTTTATTAATTAGAATAATTAAAATATAACCATAAAATAATCAATAATCAACCACTTACGTGTTTACAAGATCCTTGATTCATATAATATAAATAATAAAATCTAAAACAGAAATAAAAAATCTATCTACATTAAAAATAAAACCTATCAATTAAAAATAACAATTAAAAAAATATAGTAATGAAATCTATCTATCAATAAAAAGCCGAAAAACTGAAAAACAATCAACTACCAAAATGAGATTGAAACTACATTATTACTAATCCTCTTTGATATCTCTACATTATTACGTTATATACCTTTTTTTTCAATGCTAATCCTCTTTTTAGTTTTTTTTAATTTTTTTACGCAGATGGTAATCCTTTTTTTATTATCTTTGTTTTCACGTGAATTTTTTTTATTTATGGAAAATTTTAAATTATTTTAAAAAATCTATCTACATTAAAAATAAAACCTATCAATTAAAAATAACAATTAAAAAAATATAGTAATGAAATCTATCTATCAATAAAAAACAATCAACTACTAAAATGAGATGGAATCTACATTATTACTCAGATGCTAATCCTCTTTGATATCTCTACATTATTACGTTAGATACCTTTTTTTTCAATACAAATTTTTTTTTTATTATTTTTTACGCATGTGCTAATCCTTTTTTTTTTTTTTTTATCTTTGTTTTCACGTGAGTGTTTTTTTATATTTTATTTATGGAAAATTTGAAATTATTTTTATTATGAAAATATATTAAATTATAGAAAGCTCTTTTGGGGGAAACTTGTCAGAAAGCAACTTTTGAGGAAAGCAGCATTGAATTTCTTTTAATATAGTTAATTAATTAATGATATGTATATTCTTTCGTGTTATTTGAAACAGAAAACTGAAGGGTTTTTCTAACTACATTTATTATTGCATCGTAAACTTAAAATGATGTGTCTGTCTTTTGTGTAAACAAAACGTTTTCTCCTTGAACAAACAAACAGTCAGCCTCTTAGAAAGATAATGACATTTACTTTTCAAAGAAATCTATATCCTATGCAGTCTCTTTCATTATACATTAATTGCATCTCATTTATCATTCACCTGTTTGCATTACCCGAGCCTCTTAATACCTAGTCTATTACTTGGCTATATAATCCCATTGATACTAATCTGATCAAGCAACTAAGCTGATCAAACATTTTCTAAAATACTAAAAATCCTCCTTTATTTTTCTGAGTGTTTGCCGAAAATCTTATTCATACATTCTTGTGTTCAGTGTGAGAAAGTCCATGCTTAATCTTGAACTCTTAGCGAGTTGAGATTGAAGGCTAGTGAATCGTGTGTAGCGTGATTAACACATAGGATTGATTGGTTAGTCTAAATAACTAAGATCAATCTGATTATCTTTTCTGGAAACAAACTAGAAACACACTTATATCATTGCATGCTAAACAAATTAGGAATTAACTTGTTAATCTCTTAAAGTGTTGACTTCACAAGAACCTTAATCTATAAACATTGATTCTAGCTAGATCTTCCGCCTAGTTTATTATCATTAATAGGTTAAGTAAGTTATAAACTCCATAAAAGTCTTAATAAAATTTAAAAAGCCGTAGTATCCTATACACCCCCTCTAGGATACATATTACGCATAACTCATTCCAACAAGTGGTATTGGAGCTTGGTTTCTTGTGAATCAATTTCTGCTATTTTGATTTTTGGTTAATTACTTAGTTCTGCCTACTGAATTGCTGTGTTTAAAACCTGCTATTTGCTATAACCTGATTTTGTGCTAAGTGTTGCATATCTCTCTTGTTACTTTGTGTTTATAGCTGCCGTTTGTACTACCTGTACTATCTGGTTACTGCTACTGATCTGTACCATCTGTAGGTGTTACATCTGAGTTTTTTGTTTCACATTTTAAAACAGCTAAGTCGACGTTCTGAACATTAGGTTCACCCACTCTTATTGACCGTGTTCTAAATTTCTGCAAACAATTAAGTTTTAAGGCCACCCACACACCACTCATCAACACAAATATCGAATCTGAGATCTCTGACACATCTTATTTGAATCCGTCTAATAACTGCATTGTAATTGTTTCATTTGTAACACTACATTAGTTTTTAGTGCATTGCACTACATTGTATTACATCTCACTCTCATTAAACGCCTAGATTTAATTACATGGCATCCATGAACTATAACCAAGCACCACCACGAGAGGGCTAATCTTTGGTTAGACCTCCCTATTTTGATGGTACTGGTTATATTCAGTGAAAGAGGGCAATACAACTTCATGTAGAGGCAATGGACATCCGTCTATGGTAAATTATAGTGGATGGACCCTTTGTCCTTACTAAGGAAGGTAGAGATGAGGGTGTGATAGTACAAGTTAAAAAGGAAAGGGATGAATTAGATGATGAGGATTATCGAAAGATGACCCGCAACTCTAAGGCTACCACTATCCTTGTTAACGCTCTAAGTCCAGCTGAGGGCAAATACATCTTAGACTGTAAAACATCAAAATATATTTGGGAACGCTTACAAATGCGTCATGAGGGTAATAATAAAGTTAAGGATAATAAAATTAACCAACTCTTGTTTGCATATGAATCATTTAGGATGGATTCAAATGAGACAATCAGTGACATGGATACCAGATTCACTGATATTATCACTACACTTTCGGCATAAGGTAAAAACTTTAAATCCAAAAAGATTATGCAAAAGATCCTTGGAAGCCTGCTCAAAGAATGGGATTCCATGGTTACGGCTATACAATAGGCTAAGGATCTGAACACACTCAAAAAGGATGAATTGATCGGTTCTTTGCTTGTGCATGAGAGCATGCTGACCTCTCACAAGAAAACGAAGCTTGAGACTAAGGGATTAGCATTCAAGGCTAAGTCCCAACCTCCCGAGACTAAGACCACCACAAGTGAGAGTGATGAGATCACGCACATATGGTTCGCAACTTCAAAAAACTTCTGAAGTACAATTAAGCATCAAAAGCTGATTCGAAAGCCCACAAAGGCAAGGCCAAAGGGGCATCTGACATTCGCTGTTTTGAATGTAACCAGAAAGGTCATATTGCCAGTGAATGTCCGATTCATAAATCTAAAAATGATAAGAAATCAAAATCGGCATTTGAAAATAAAAAGAAAGGCAAACCTGTTCTAGCCGCTTGGTCAGATAGTTCAGACAATGACACTGCAAATTCTGACTCTGAAAAGAGTGAGAAAGCAAATGTTGCCCTTATAACATATTCTAAGACCACCAATGATACGGATGAGACTTTGTTCACAAATGATAAGATGAATGAATTAAATGAAAAACTGGCTATTGAAAATTCACACATCAAAGGTAAAAATGAACATCTACAAGAAATTATTTTTCAAAATGAGGATCAAATCCTTCAATTGATTAACTCTCTAAGTTCACTTGTGATGAAGTTCAAAGATCTTGAGTTGGAAAATTCTTCTCTTAAAGCTAAGTCTATTACACTCAAGAAAACCATTCAAGGGTCAGAGAAGGGGCCTATAGTCAATGGGTATGAGACTTCTACAAGGAGACTCTTCTCAAAGACTTAAAGGTCAAAGAAAAGATCTTGAAACACCAATTTCCTTAAAAAAATCAAACCCCTTTCCCCCAAAATATTTTACAAACAACACACGAAAGCACCCACTCATGCATATAAGTATGACCAGAGGTACTCAAGGAGCCCGACTCGACAGACTACCTCTCGTAAAAAAAACTATGCTCCACGTATGCATCATGATTATAGGATACACCAAGCACCTAACTACACATTTTTCAAACCTCGAGTATCTTATAATAATTTTCAACCATAATATCACTTTGACCAGCCCCACTATCCATATGAGTCTTATTTTGGCTTTTATGAACAACCATCTAGTTCTTATAGATCTAGACTTGTAGATAAACCCAAGGTTAAGAAAATATGGGTACCTAAAGTTAGACAAGTATGGGTGAGGAAGGATTCCACTAATACTAACCCTTAAGGACCCAAAAGACTAAATGAGACCTCAACTACTCTTTGGTTGCAGGATTGCCCTAAACCGAGACCATGAAGAATCCAAACAAATGGGTGTTAGACAGAGGTTGCTCTAGGCACATGACTGGAAACTTCACACTTTTTTGATCATACGAACCGAAATCCTAAGGAGGCTCTTTCACTTTCTGTTAGGAACATTTTTATTATGTTTTGATAACGGCCATACTAGCTGTTATAGCAAGCCTGAAATAAGTTAGAAATCTCTGTATAAGTCTTTACTTAGAGTCTGACATGTTGTATAAGTTGATTCAGACAAGTATTGTACTAGTTGGTATAATGGCAAAGTAAAACAGATATCCTGCAGAGTGAAGCCAGCCAAGTACCAGCAGAGAAGCATGAAGACATTATTGTCTGACTTATAACTAGGGAAGTCTGTGATGACCTTGGATAAGTCTAAGTTGTATTTCAAGTGATGAAATTTATTGTTAAATATGGTGTACACTGATCTCACCCAAATCAAGGATCAATGAAGCACAAGGACTCTTGTAAACTCAAAAAACTCAAGAAAATACCAGCAAAGTGAACTGTCTATCGGCTGAGTAAGGACAAAGCAGTGAAGGAAGAACCAAACAGCCAAGTCGGAAGGATCACTTAACCATTGAGGGAACAGCCAAGTAAGCGTTCTTGTTCGGATCTATACTATGAAGATCAAGCATTAAATGAACAATCAATTGAGGATCAATCTAGGATGGATTTTTTTATAGACGTTTGAAAAAGAAATCCGATCACTGAAATCAAGGATAATATAATTGAGGGGAATCAAGAATTAAATCAAGGATTATTCTCCACATTAAATAGCCAACGGATGAAAATTCAAATCAAGGATAATCAAGGCTATAAATAGAAGGCATTGACAGACAAGAAAAGAAGATTGAATCTGATAAGAAACAAGCAAAAACTCTGTCAATTTGAAAAATCTTCTATCTGTACTTAATGGAAAACATCTAGAGATCAACTCAGCAACCAGAGCTCAAAATTCCACATCAAGCACTGAGATTGATCACAAATCTGTGAATCCAATTCACATCAACTGAAGCAATTGAATCAGAGGAATCTGAGAAGGAGTTGCAGCGTGTGTGATAGCTGCTGAAAGATTTGTTCCCAATGAGCAGTGATAGAGACTGAGTCACTGAAGCTTTTGTAGCCAGGGAGTGATAGTCTTGCAGATTGCGAAGCTTGTGTAGCCAAGGACAATCGTGCTATTGTATCTGTGAAAACAATAGTGAATTCCTCCAATCATCACAGGAGAAGAGTGGATTAAGGGATTATACCACCCTGAACCACTATAAACCTTTGTGTCTATTTACTTTCAGCAATTTACTTTACAGCGCTTTATTTCATTGCATACTATATTTTTGATTGCATAATCTACTTTGAACCAACATTTAAAGAAGGGACTTATCCGCTCGCCAAAAGCTTTTAAATATAAGAAAAGTTTCCGGATTGTCCAATATCTTGTATAGCTTCTTCTATCCGGTCATCGAGAGGACAATACATATATGATCGAACTAGATAAGCTTCCGGATTGTCCAATATCTTGTCTTGTCTCTGAGAATGACAATGCTAATCTTTGGCATCGACGCTTAGGACACGTTGGTATTTCCACCATGCAGAAACTGGCTAGCCAAAATCTAATTTGTGGACTACCAAAGTTTGATCTGAAAGACTTCAAGGTTTGTGAGCTTTGTATCAAAGGCAAACAAACAAAGACATCTTCCAAATCCAAACATGATATCACCACTACACGCACACTTGAACTTTGTATATCGATCTGTTTGGCCCAAGTCATGTTCGAAGCCTTGGATTGAAATCGTATGTCCTCGTAGTTGTATATGATTACTCCCGATACACATTGGTCCTATTCTTGACTCATAAGAGTGACAGTGCTACGTCATTTGAAACTCTGGTGAAGCAATTACCAAATACTTTTGATATATCGGTTGTGACTGTCCGGTGCGATAGAGGCAGAGAATTCATTGATGTAGAACTTATTGAGTTTTGTGAATACTCTAGTATTCGACATGAATTTTCTGCTCCAAGAACTCCACAACAAAACGGGGTTGTTGAGTGTAAAAATTGCTTTCTCCAGGAGTCGGCACGAACGATGCTAAACGAGTTCAATGTGCCTCGTTTCCTATGGGCCAAAGCGGTCTCTTGTATGCATTATAATATTAACACCTTATCTATTCGAAAGACTTTGCACAAGACACCTACGAGATTTTTAGGAACCGACCTCCCAAAATATAAACTATTTCCATGTCTTGGTCTAAGTGTTTTGTCTTAAATGATAAAGGAAACTTGGATAAATTTGCATCGAAGTCCACGAATGCATATTCATGGGTTATTACGAAACCTCACGGGCTTATAGATGTTATGATCCGGTTTCACGGCTGGCGTTTGTGTGTCCATACATGTTTCATTTAATGAATCAAATTCCATGACTAATCGTGTATTAATGTGGAAGGACTTAAAGAACTTTTAGAAATCTAAATTAATGATTATTCTCGAGATTGAGTTTCTTCCTCCGGCCACAAATGAAGTAAGTCCACAGAATCCTGAAACTCCTACTCCAGAGGCTCCCAACAATGAAAAAAGATCCATGGGTGCTGAAACCTTAGCAAATGGTGAACCCCATGGTGAACAACTATTCTGATATAAAAGCTTGTGGGAATCTTTGAGTGCACTCTCACGATCATATGAAGATATCGTGACTGCTTGACGGCATGAGCATGCACCTGGCGATGATGACACCAGCCGACCTCTTTGATTAGTTTAGTTAGTTTAATATAGAAAACGGTTATTTTATTGTAATATGTTATAACCGTTTGTAAGTTACTTCTAATTGATTCATGAGGTGTATGATGTTATAAATACCCCATGATCAGCCACATTATAAACAACTTGTAACTTTTACTTGATCAATAATAATTCTGCATTTTACTTTGTTTGTTTGTAATTCTACAAACTTCATCATGGTATCAAAGAAGAAATTTGAGAATTTATGAATGCTTTACTATGTTTTTCCTTCAATTTTTGAAGAATCTTGAGAGTTTTCTTCATCTTTTCTGAGTTTTCAGTTTCTTGAGAGTAAACTGTCATCTCTTTCCCTGTTTTTGGATCAATTCTTGATCCGATTTTACTATCATTGTTGTTTAGTGATCCATTCTGGAGATCTTGATAACCATGGCATCTAAGAAACAAGATATAAGTCCCTCCAGTCCATTCTATGTTCATCCAAACAAGAATCCTTCTCTGGTTCTTGTTCAGCTGTTGATGAATGGCAACAACTAAAATCCATGGAAAATGCCTATGGAGATGGTGTTGATCACTAAGAATAAGATGTGCTTCGTAGACGGCACAATTAAAAGGCTAGAAGCAGATTCAGAAGACTTCCATGCATGGAGACAATGTGATACAATGGTGAGATCATGGATCTTAAATTCTGTGGAGAACACCATTGCTCAAAGTTTGATGTACTTCAAGAATGCACATGTAGTTTGGAAGAATCTTGCAGCAAGATTTTCAAATGTTGATGCCTTAAGACTTCCAGATCTTTTTGAAGAAATGCATCTACTGAAACAAGGCACAGATTATGTCAATCAGTATTTCACAAAATTGATGATTATTTGGGAAGAAATCAAGACCATCTGGCCTGTAACAATATGTTCTTGTGATCCTCAATGTCACAACAATGCAATCAGCAATCTGATGGATCATATGGAGGCTGAACATGTCATGAAATTCCTTAAAGGGATGAGTTTGAACCAATGGATTCACAGGTAATGTTGATGGTGCCCTTTCCAAAAATTCATGATGCCTTTGCAATGGCAATCAAGTTTGAAAGACAGAAGTTGTATGTGGCTAACAAGGCCAAGAATCAATATTCCATTATTCTCTTGTCACAAAAGAATGGACAAGGACAAAATCAGTTTGTCAGCAGACCTACCTCTGCTGCAAATCCCAGACCTAAAAATCCCAAGAAGATGCAATGTAGTTTTTGTGGATTTAATGGTCATACTGAAGAAACTTGCTACAAAAAGTACGGCTTTCCTTCTTGTTTCAAGTAAAAAAGAGCCAATATGGTAACAGAGGAACAATCGGCAAAAGAAGATCGAGGCTGGCAAGCGGTCTGGCTTTGGACCAGAGTTTTCCCAATCTTCTTGCAGGCGACTTGACAAGTGATGGCTCTGTGAATGATCCTCACAGACATGCTAGATTTCTTTGTTGGCCAACCCCTCTGACATTGTTACACATTACTCACCTTACGAGAGCAGGTGACCTAAATTTACTAAGATCAATACAATGGATCTTGGACTCTACAGTGCCACATATCACATTGTAGGATCATTAGATCTATTAAGTAATCCTAAACCTTCATCTAGTATAAAATTAGGATTACCTAATGGAAATAATGTCTCTGTTACATATATAGGCCAAGTGAGGATCAACACTCAACTGGTCCTATATGATGTGTTTTGTATTCCTGGTTTTAAGTATAACCTTTTATATTTACTTTCATTTATTAATCATACAAAGGTGCAGCTATTTTCTCTGCTAACAAGTGTGTTTTGCGAGGACAAGAACAAGACCATGATTGGTTCGACTAAATTCTGAGAGAGGACTTTATGTCATGGATCAGCCAATAAGACTTTTTGTTACCAATCTTTGTAGAGAATCACACCTTATCGATAGATTAGATGATGCACTTTTATGACCTACTGAGACTTGGACACTTGCATGATAAGAGGCGCAAGTCATCGATTTCTGATCTCTTTGATGTCAAATTTTGTAATCATGATCTTTGCTATGTTTGTCCTACGGCTAAACTGAAGAAAAATCCTTTTCCTTTAAGTACCACTGCTGTAAATACTATTTTTGATCTTGTTCACATGGATATTTGGGGTCCTTTGAGACAGCATACTATGAATGGACAACAATATTTTCTCACTTTTGTAGATGATTTTTCTAGATATACTTGGGTTTTTCTTATGAGGCATAAATCTGAAGCTTATGACCATGTTAAATCTTTTGTTAAATATGTTTCTGCTCTGTTTCATAAAATTATTAAAGTGATTAGATCTGACAATGGTGCAGAGTTTCAACTTACTCACTTTTATGCTCAACAGGGTATCATACATCAAACATCCTGTGTAAGTACACCTGAGCAAAATGGTATTATTGAAAGAAAACATCAGCATTTGCTTAATGTTGCAAGAGGTTTGACATTCCAAAGTAATTTACCTATTGAATATTAGGGTTTTTGTCATTTACATGCTGTAAACCTGATTAATGTCACACCTACACCTGTGCCGAAGGAAAGAAATCCACATTAAGTTCTTTATGGCACCAAACCAGACTATTCTTTGTTTAAAGTTATTGGTTGCTTAGTTTTTTCATGTACACTTCAGCGGTATAGGACCAAATTTGACTCAAGATGCAGGACTTGTGTCTGTCTTGGGAATTCAACCACCTCCAAGGGTGCTATTCTCTTAGATATTACCAACAAAGATATCTTTTGTTAGGAAATAAATTTTTTGTTTTGATGATGGTTTGTCACGTACCTAGAAAGGTCACTTATAACCCATGATGATGGAGTCATAACTAGCTGTTATAGTGCATAATAAAAGAAGAAGCAAGAAATGGTCTAGAGAAAAATGTATAGGTTCTATCTAGAGTCTGAACTTTGTATAGGTTGTTTCAGACAAGCATTGTAGTAGATAGGAACTAGGCAAACAGCTGAGTCATAGCAAGCAAACTGAGTATACATCTAGAAGACTGAAGAACTGAGGGATCAGACTCAGTTATGAAAGAACTGAAGAAGATAAGTTCGCTGAGGGACACAGACTCAATTGGCTTATTTAGAAGACTGAAGAACTGAGGGTTCAAAACTCAGTTATTAAAAATTCAAGAACAGTGGTGACAAACTCAGTCAGAAGCTGATTAAGTCATGACTATAAGTCAGGGATCAGGCAAGTCTGTGGTGACCTGAAACTGAACTATAGATCATGTAAAGATGAATAATCTTAAGGACAAAGATTATCAAATACCAGGAAATGAAAAGCTGAATGGTGTTCTCTGATTTAATCAACTGAAGTCAGATGTCAAGTGTACGAGGTACTCAGTTTTGAACAAGAGTAGAAAACTGAGTTAAGGCCTTGTCAAGATAGGCGAGAATCGGAAAAATTTGAGTTAATTAATCAAGGGTGGCGAGAAAGTACAATTATGAAGACCATACATATGAGCGTTAGCTAAATGACAAGTATAACGGATATAAGACCCATCGACCGTTACATTACCCCTATAAATACACAGGAGGAGCGTTTGAAAAGAGTGATGCAGGACAAGCTTACAAAGCACATATCTATAATCCGGATCAAGAGGAGAGATCGAGATCAGAAAATCAGATTCTATATCTAGAAGAGGAAGCCAACGAAATTGCCTTGAAGATTACGAAGAAAAATCCAGTAACCCGTTAAGGGGGAAGGAAGCAACTTGGAGCTACAACGCCATATCCAGAAGAATCAGACAGCTCACTGAATTAATCTTTTGATTAATTCTAAACCTAACCTTTGTGTGAAAAAGGGTTGGTTGTGCATAGTTTGAGGAGAGCAACTCCACCTTTCCTCATACGGTTGCAACTTGGTTGCCACAGCTGTTGGTGCAGTCTGCGGACTGTGTTTGTGTTTGTGGTGAGCTAGTGAAGGAGCAATTCCACCTCCAAAGGATCAGTGTGCAGAGTGAAGGGAGCAATCTCACCTTTCTTCATAATGTGTAGACAGTGAAACTAGGGTGTCGTGAAGGGCTGTCATTAGGCTAGGATTTTGTAACAGTTATCTCAAGATTCTAGTGATACCTCCTACACCACAGGAGAAAGGGGAGACGTACGGGATTACACCACCCGGAACTTCCATAAACAAATCTGTGTCTATTTAATTTCTGCATTCATATTTGTGCTGTGATTATTTTACTTATTGATTTATCTGCTTATCTCATCACTCAGAAACCTCAGACACTGAGTCAGCACAGAACTGATACATAGGAGATTAGGATCTTTATTGACACATCTATTGCACAAAAGGCTTGGGTTTATCCGCTGTAAGTTAGTTCAGTTCTAGCACTAGCTAAGCTGAATTAGCTGACTCAAATACATAGTTTAAGGGTAGGAACAGAACTGAGCTGAGTCACATTAAACATCAGTTTACTAGTTCAGTTTGAGTTTCTGAGAAACTCAGTTCCTGGGGTGCTAGTTAGTTTTTGGTGACAAGTTTATTCACCCCTCTCTAAACTTGTGTTAGCCTTTCCACGGGACCAACATCTTTGTTGCTAGAAATACTCAATTCCATGAAACTTACTTTCATCTTTTCCAACAGGTCTTGGGAAAGCATATATATCTTGCTTACATGCCTGTTCCTTTGCCAGTGATGGACTGTTTTGATGACCTGCTGAATGAGTCAGCAGACAAACCAGTAATAGGATCAACATTTGCTAATCAATCCAATGAAAGCCATGCACCAGTACATCAGGCACTTGAACCCACACAACTAAGAAGGTCCACAAGAACAAGGAAATCACCAACCTTTTATCAAAGGGGTGCTCATAATGTTCAGCAGACTCCACATCTAATGAGTGAAGTAATGAGTCTGGACAATCTCTTAGCAGACTATGCCAGATTCATCAATGCTATTGATGCTGTTAAAGAGCCTAAGACCTACAATCAAGCAATCAAGCATGATGAATGGAAGGAGGCAATGAACAAAGAAATTGAAGCTTTACAAAAGACTCACACTTGGGTGTACAGAATCAAATATAATGTTGATGTATCAGTAGAGAGATACAAAGAAAGATTAGTAGCAAAAGGCTATACTCAGACATATGGGATTGATTATCAAGAAACTTTTTCCCCTGTTGTCAAGATCACTACAGTTAGAACCTTACTTGTAGCAGCAGCAACCAACAACTGGCATTTACATCAAATGGATGTCAATACTGCCTTTCTACATGAAGATCTACATGAAGAAGTATACATGCAGTTACCACCAGGCTATACGGCAACTAAACCACACCAAGTTTGCAAACTTACCAAATCATTATATGGCCACCAACAAGCCAGCAGACAATAGAATTTCAAGTTGACTGAATCATTGGAGGCTCAAGGATTCATTCAATCCAAACATGACCACGATTATTCACAAAAGGTCGGGGCGGTCATTTATTGCCTTATTGGAATATGTAGATGACATCATAGTTATCGATCCTAGTGAAGAGTTGATTCGACAAGTTAAGGATGCCTTACATCGTTGATTCACCATCAAAGATCTTGGAAAATTGAGATATTTCCTAGGCATTGAGGCTGCTAAATGTCCCAAAGGTATATCCATTTCACAAAGAAAGTACACACTTAACCTCCTAGAAGAATATGAGTTTTTGGAAGCCAAACCTGCTAAGACACCTATGGAGTCCAATCAGACTTTGCAACATGGTGACTCGCCACTTTTAGAAGACAACACTGCATACAGATCCCTAGTGGGTAAATTGATTTACCTCACTTTTACCAGACCAGACATTGCCTTTGTAGCACAACAACTAAGTCAGTTTTTAGACACTCCTACTGAAAATCATATGAAGGCAGCTTATAGACTGCTGAGGTACTTGAAGATCAATCCTGGCCAAGGAATCTTTTTCCCAGCAGACAATAATCTTGTACTTAAGGGTTTTACAGATAGTGATTGGGCTGATTGTCCTAAAACAAGAAGATCAGTCTCAAGTTGTATGATGTTCTTAGGAGATGCTCCAATCTCCTGGAAGGCAAAGAAACAAACAACAATTACTAGAAGCTCAACTGAGGTTGAGTACATGCCATGGAAAATGTAGTTTGTGAAATCCAGTGGCTTATCTATATACTATAGGACTTACAAATTCTAGTTCAGTTGCCTGTTGTGTTACTTTGTGACAATGCTAGTGCAATGTCTGACATTTTCATGGAGCCATTACCCCAGGCTTTGTTCAAAAAGCTGCAATTTAGGGGGAGCATAGGTATTTTGTAAAATTAATCAAAAGGGGGAGAATTGTTGGAATATAATTGTGCCCATAATAATTCATTATATGGTTTGATTAATTTTACAGAATCTAATTTTACATGCCATATATATTTTATTGTAACTAACCCTGCCAAGAAGTCGTATGACTTACAAAGGCATTTATTTGTTTTGCAGGTACCCTGAAACACACCTTAAATGATTAAAATATATATGTATGTATGGTATATTTTTATCATCACTATTTTATACGGTATAGTGTCCCACATGTGATAGAATTATCACTAAACTGACATTGGATTAAATCTAAGACAAAATTTTGGCCCAGTACTCCTATAACCCAGCCCCAGTCCATAACCCATAAATCCTTTACCCTATATAAACACAACCCCTAACCCTACTCCCATTTCTTTCACCGTTTTCATTCCTGAATGCTCTCCACCTCTCTCTCTCTCTCAGCCTCTGAAAGTCTTTCATCCTCCTAACCTCAAATTGGAAAACTATCTACGATGACTGTCTCATTTTTCCGATTGACTTCATCATCGAGAATCCCTTCCACAATTATGAATTTGCTAAGATGATTAAGTCTTCTATGAAGAAGTTCTCTTTTTTGATTAATGAAACCAGCCATTCTCCACTTTCCGATAATGATAAACTTACCTTGTCAATGCAAATCTATTGCCATATCCTGAAGCTGGAGTCTCGTAAATTACCTCAAAGGAATGGTAGCTTCATATGGTAGCTCTTTTGGATGTGCTATAACTGATTCGAGGTTTTTGAGAAATAGATCGAGAAAAAGGTATGACCTTTTGACAATCCTTGGATGATTCAAGTCTGAATGGATGATAGGCACTTTTAAATCGAGAAAAAGGATAACCTTTACTTAAGAAATTAAGTCCGCTGGCTTCTCTATCTTTGTTTATGAACATGGAATAGTTCGGGGTTTTGATCTGACCTAAATCGGCACTGGTAAGCAATGGTATAACTTTCTTCATTCTATATCTTTCATTTTCATCCAGATCTGCCAATGAAATCTCACTCCCTGATCTTTCGATTAAGGATTATGTACATCTGAATGATATAAACATGTCAATAGTCTCTATCAGAACCTTTGACATGTTTATATACTTTGCATTACAGTTTTCATAATATTTCCTGGTGTATTATGAATATGTCTGAGATAATCATATAGTTCTTGTGCTATTTGTCTACTTTATGAGCTATATGCCTATCTCAATGATGAAGGTTTGATGAAACCAGTGGGCTTATGATTCAAACATACAGGTCTGATTTGATTTCGGTCAAAAATGAAGAAATACCTTTAATGTAAATTTTGAGTCCCAATGATCATCACATTGATAATTATGACGAATTAACCAAGTCGGATTGTGCCTCTCGGGTATGTGTTTTGGGTTTATCTCATACCGGTTCATATACAAGTTTATTATTTGAGTAAAAAATCAACTTGATTATTCAAATGATAAACTTTTTTTTGCATTTGCCACAATGGGATTATTATTACCTAAACCACACTAGAAGTTTACATTTATTACTATATATCATTTCTAGGTCACAACATATATATATATATATGTATATATATATATTTATATATGTATATATATTTATTTATATGTGTATATTCTTTCGAATGATTTGAAACAGAAAACTGAAGGGTTTTTCTAACTACATTTATTATTGCATCGTAAACTTAAAATGCTGAGTCTGTCTTTTGTGTAAACAAAACGTTTTCTCCTAGAACAAACAAATAGTCAGCCTCTTTTTAAGATAATGGCATTTACTTTTCAAAGAAATCTATTTCCTATGCATTCTCTTTCATTATACATTAATTGCATCTCATTTATCATTCACCTGTTGCATTACCCGAGCCTCTTAATACCTAGTCTATTACTTGGCTACATAATCCCATTGATACTAATCTGATCAAGCAACTAAGCTGATCAAACATTTTCTAAAATACTAAAATTCCTCCTTGTATTTTTCTAAGTGTTTGCCGAAAATCTTATTCATATGTTCTTGTGTTCAGTGTGAGTAAGTCTGTGCTTAGTCTTGAACTCTTAACTTATTTTAAGATTGAGGCTGGTTGTGTGGATTGCATCTGGGGAACTTGATTGGACTTGGATTTCTCCTTGGTTGCTTTCTGGTGACTTGTGCACCGTTCACTCCCAACATGAACCCATGTGGTTAATTGTCAGTAAGTTCCCATTTTATTTATTGTTTTCAGATTGCTTTTATCAACCGTGATTTTGATATTAGAAACTATTAGGATAAATACCGAAGGTTGTTGTATTCTTCTGTTGTGTCATCTTTTAGTAACAGAAATGTGATTGAATCTTTAGAGGTTAAGATTCTCTCACTACAGTGTGAACTAAAAGAGTGACAAGTCAGAACACCGTTTCATCTTGTATCCTACCCGTACAATTGTTGTAATCTGTAAACTGAGAAGTGCCTAGTGAATATGTGTGTAACTGTGATTAACACTTAGGATTGATTGGTTAGTCTAAATAACGAAAATCAATCTGATTATCTTTTCTGGAAACAAACTAGAAACACACTTATATCATTGCATGCTAAAAAAATTAGGAATTAACTCGTTAATCTCCTAAAGTGTTGACTTCACAAGACCCTTAATCTATAAACATTGATTCTAGCTAGATCTTCCGCCTAGTTTATTATCAATAATAGGTTAAGTAATTTGTAAACTCCATAAAAGGCTTAATAAAATTTAAAAAGCCATAGTATCCTATTCACCCCCCCTCTGGGATACATATTGCGCATAACTCGATCCAACAAACATCACGTCTAGAGTACAATCAATGAATTGGGCAGAAGTTCAAGCTCAATTAACTACTCATGAACGGCTTCTAGACGGATTTAACCCTTCTGGCTCAATTGATGTGGGAATCCTACTGCTAACTTAGCACAAAATGGTTAGAGATAAAACCCTAGAGGTCAATATCAGTCAGACCAGGGTAGAGGTTCTGGTGGTGTTCGTGGAAGATCAAGAGGAAATAAGGGTGTAGGAAGAAACAACAGCAGCTCTAATTCTATTTCTAACTCTGGTCCAAGGCCTGTTTGTCAAATCTATATGAAGACAGCTCACATTGCATCAGAATGTTGGCATAGGTTTGAAGAGAATTTTGTGCCCTCAAGTCAACAACCAAATCAACAGAGTTCTAGACAAATGGTTACTTATTTGGATGCTTCAGACATGACCACAGATTCAGGATGGTATGCAGATTCTGGAGCCTCCAACCATGTTACTTCTGATCTTGGAAACTTGTCCTTGAGGTCTGAGTATGAATGTAACGCCCCGCTCCCGGATACCGAGCCCTTATCCGGAAGAGAACGTTCGGCGCGTACAACATTAAATAAATTTAATATTATACGCAAGCCTCTACGACGTCGTATCAAATAAAAGCAAACGGAAGCCCAAAAGACTCGGGTAAAATCATAAATGCTACTATGAATAGAAAATAACCATTCTAAAGATGGATAGTTAAATTACAACGATGAAAAACCCAAAGACTTATACCATACGAGGTCTTAAAAGTAGAAATACAATAAGTCTAAGAAAATAAATACAACTAGTCTAGTACAACCTTTACAAAGAAAAGGAACTAGAAACTTCGTCAAGACTTCAAAGCCTTCAAAAGTCATCATCTACCTGATCAACCTGTTCGTCTTCTCACCCCACAATGCATACAAAAGAAAATGCAAAGGAAGTAAGTACAAAGTACTTAGTAAAAGTGAGAAACTAATGAATAACTAAGTTATACAACGAGGGGTTATTATTATGATTATTAAATTATCTTTATGAGACCGACTCAATCTAGGGTTCAATCCATGCCCATCGACATGTCATGACTAAACGTTTCTAGCTTAGCTTATCTTTGTTACATCATTACTCAAGGACACTGCGCATGGCGTTCATCAGCCTGAAGATATACTTGCTAAATAACGGTGATTAGCACCGATTAGCTCCGGGGTCTCCCCGGTATGCGTATACGTCCGATGAATTTCCTCCACTGCCATTCGGCCGTTTATAGGCAAAGCGGCAGTTGTTCACCTTTTATGAAGCGTATCACATCGCCGATATGAAAGAGTGCCTAACCGAGAATAAGTGATGTTTTATCTTTTACTACACATATGTAATTATTATCTGTTGTTAACTAGCCACCTAAGTGTTTTCAAGTAATCTACCTCACACATACTACTCTCTTTCCTAGACCATTAGACACGGACAAGGCCTAACAATTACACAGACATTGATTAATACTAATCCATCAAAGAACAAGGCCTTTCATTCTCTTCCGACGGATCCGAACTTCAACTCCCTTTAAGAGTACATTCGGTGTTTTAACTGAACGAATCAGAAACTCAATCGGGGCTTGTTCATTTTCATTTAATGTTATTAGATCAAAAAATAGAAATTTAAAACTCAACACAAAGATACCAAAACATATCACATCTTATTAATTACAACTTAGCATGAATTCTATCACCAAACAACACCAAAACTCACCAAAACTCAACCTATCATTATAAAACTATAATTACTCATTAGGAAGAGCCTCTTACCTTAATTTCCAGCAAAACCGAAAGCAAAACATCAAGCAACTGCAACAACTGTTGATCCTCAACCCCAAAACCTATTTGATCAACGAGAAACCCTAAGATCCTATTTCTTTGCAGAAACCGAAACTGAAAAAATCCATAAAACTGCAGATTACCTGGATTAAATGCTGCATAACTATTTTCAGAATGATCTACGCTTCAAGGCGATCGTTTCGACTACTCATGGCTGAAAAACAGAGTTACGGATTGAAAGATACGAATTTTTCAAGAATCGAACTCTACGAATACCGAAAACTAGGGCTAAACTGAAAACTTACGAAATTGAGAGATGTTATTTTCCAAAGTTGCGTCTCCTCATGGCGATCACTTTTTTCTCTCTGCGGCATCTTGAGCAGATGAACGGATTGATCACACGGTTCTCCTTTTATTTCTTTTTCTCTGCGTCATTTGCTATGTTGCCGCTGCGTTCTTTTCTTTTTTCTTGAAGTTGCGTATGAAATAAAAAGCGATGATTTGGGATTATTTCCTTTTATAGCCAATAATTAAATCCTTTATAATTAATAGCTAAATCCTTTGATTAATTCCTTTTTAATTAAATAAATGGGACAAATAATAATTAGGTCGTAGTAAATACACCCAATGACTATTTTACCCTTTTACGAAAAGTCGGGATGTTACATTCCTTCCCCCTTAAGAGGAGTTTCGTCCTCGAAACTCGAATGTAACCGAGAGGTACTTGAACTCTGGAATTTGCGAAGCGTTTCGTCTTCTAACTCTTACAGTCTTCGTCTTCTTCCATCTTCCCAACTCTTTTGCTTGTCTTGAGCCAACTTTTGAGGTTGCGACGATCCACTTCAATCTCCTCGTTGACTTGCTGTATCAAATCCGGTCTCGTATTCTTTTGTCGCTCCACTTGATCCCAGAAACTCATGTTATTCTATCTCTATCTTCATGAAAGATCGCCAGCAGTACTGTTCCAATTCTTGTACTTCTTGGTCGCTCCGAGAGGAACTGCAATTGCCATCTCAAGGTTTTCATTCTTCATTTTCCTTCCCAATCTTCCGCACTCGGAACCCAAAGCTGATTCCGATGCCAACTGTTGCCATCTTCATCTAACTCGTGACCAATGGCTGGTCGGTTCTGACCTCTCACTTGTAAACAAAACCACTGGATCTTCATCTTGTTCCGTCACGAACTCATCAACTGCCTTGAATCTTGAAATCATCGGCTCAACACTCTTTGTTTGCTCTTGCTGACCTATGTCCTGAGTGCTTGAGTTTCCCAAATAACACACAGCTTCCTAGCATACTTGACTTCTTTCGATCTCAACTTCCATCATGGCACCACAAGCTTGCTGAAGAACTGCAAGGATCCCAGCTGAAGAACTTCTGAGACTCCTTGGGGATGAGAACATGATTTGCCATACCTTTTCTCTGGAGGTCATATCCAATCCTTGTGCCAATTAGGGTTAGCTTGGAAAATAAAAGAAGTTGAAAAGTGACAATTTGAGTACCAGGGTGGTATGTCAACTAGGTAAGCCAATGAATGATACAATGCACTTGAAATAAGAAAGGTTGCTTGGGTTACAAGCAAAACAAAATGATTTCGTGTTGGGGAAAAGTTGAAGGTGGTTCCAAACTGAAGAATGAGACATTGTATCATAATACAAGGGATAGCCACCAAAAGGAAAACAAAATGACACCTTGCAGATGATTTTTTTTAGAGAGAAATTCTGCAAGAGACGGTGGTCTGCAAAGACTTCAGAGGTAACTTGAAAGGATGGTAATAAGTTTTCATATAGACCTTTAGGAAGTGGAGACGTTAAAGGAAACATCACACAACAGAAAAACAAAGTAAAGGTGCAAGGTCGAGCACCAGAAGAATAAAAAAAAAATCAAAGAGAGCAAGAATCTCAACGTGAAGGAGCCATGGAGACAAAACGAGCACACTATTAGGTCTTAGAATAAAATAAGCACTTGTCAAGAAGTGTCCAAGTTTGCAGAAGTCAAAGAGAGGTTATTTTAGGATTTAATAGAAATAGAAATTCCCTCAAGAAATTGTAAGGGAATATCAAAAGTTTGAATAAGTAGGCGGTAAGCAAGATTTTTTAAGTGAAGAGGAAACGACACTTAAGAATTGCTGGATAAGGTTTGATTTCCAAGAATTAATTCGAAGTTTCAAAGGAAGTTTAAACGATTATTGACGATTCAAATCAAAGATTCAAGGTTGCACTACTCGAGAGGAATAGTACACTGCCAAGGAATAAATGCTCAAGGTTAAAATAAAATAGACTTTCAACCGGTGTAACAAAATTGGAATAGAAACGCCAAACAGAGGATGGAAAAATCAAAAGGCATATCTGGCGGTTCATGGCTCTAAATGGCACTGAAAGTGAGTTAAAAGAATGATAGTGAGGTACATTAATCTGGATTGAAATTCAATAGAAGTTTTGGAGTTCAAATGTTGGTTGGCTAGATAGGTTCGTGAAGGCATCTTGAAAAGGTCTACCTTACGCTTGAAACTAGTTTAGCATAAATTGCTAGAGGGTTAAAGATAAGTAACTGAAAAGGAATGTCATGGTAGGCTTAAAAATTCGACCGGCAAAAGGAGATATGCATACCTTAAAAGAACAGGCAGCATTAGGTGAAATAGTTACAACATCGACACTACCCTTAGGAGGGAAGCTGAGAATGAACACAAGTAAAAAAAAAATGTTCTGACATAAGAAGGCTTGGTCAAATTTGAATTTGAAAAGAAAGATGGAAGTGCAACAATGTAGAATTTTGAAGAGAACTTGTTTCTTGATTTGAAAAGTAAGAAGGTAAGAACTTGTTCAAAAGAAAGGCTTATAGAGACATATTTCTGAGGTAATTCATGACAACATGTGAAAATGATTTGTTGAGTTTAAAGATCTCAAATGAAGGATTAAATGAGAAATACATCACTAGAAAAGGTATAATTATAAAAGGGCACGAAAAGGGTCTGAACATCAAACATGGCATGCTTGAGGATAGCATATTGGTTCTTGTTTAAAACTGCAAAAGAAATTATAACGTTAGTTTTACAAACTCCTACTAAAAGGTTTAACTCAAAAGGAGATCAAACTTCGGGGGAACTCCTAAACAAAACAATCGTAACTTGCTACCCTCTTAGCCCAAACCCTAAGTCAAAGAGGTGAGGATTCCTTTTTGGTTGATGTGTAAGATATTTACTCCGGATCTGAAATTATCAATTTGTACAGAAAAAATGAAGAGGAGTTTGAGCACGATCCAAAGGGAAAAGATTTAGATACCGGAGTTTCCCAGGTGATATAAAAATATTGGAATTTTTGAATGAGATAAGGTCAGTAAAATACAGTTATTTCTGACGATTGTATAAGTTGTCAGAATTTTCAGATTAATAAACACTGAGTTGAATTGCAAATCGAGATCAAAATAAAAAGAATATGAACTTAATTCCAAAATGAAAATTGTAGATAAATGTTTTTTCTGCAACATATCAAAAATTCAGGTCATTTGAGGGTGTTTAACATGTTCAAAACAGAAGAAAAATTGAAGGTGCTGCTGCAGATTTTCTGGACAGAGTGTCTGTCATAAACATGAATTTTCTGAACAATCCATAACAATTATCGAGTTGGTGTAAAAATATAAATTGTAGAAAAGACTTCGGTCTATATTGTGGAAAATTTCCAGAATTTTTAGAGCATGGTAAGTGGTTTAACCTGAAAGGAAAACACGGAAACAAAAGCATTCACTCATGTTGGATAAAGCCAAACACGAGGATGTTGAAAACTATGTGCCAAAGTATGAGACCTTTAACACTAATAATTGAAACGAGTAAGAAGTACTTGGAAAAGATAAAATTTTCATATGGATTTCGTGTGGAACCCATCTCGAGCAAAGCAAGGCCAAAGAATTTTGTTAAAACATAAACCAAGCGATAGCGAAAAGAGAAAACGAAGGATTTTTGGTAAACATAAACTTTTTTTTTTGTTAAATCAAGCATTTGACATGTTGAAAACATCTTTAAAAAAATAAGGCACATAAAAAAAATGTACACACTTGAAAAACAAAACTTCGTAATAAAGGACTTTTACCGAGTTTCAGAAGTTTCAAATGGAGGATTTAACCAGAGCATGGGTTACCATTAGTATGGATGGAGAAACGTTGAAATCGGGATAACCAAGTAGGAAACTAGATGATTATAAAAGAGAATCTTATTAATGAAGACATAAGATTGGAAAATCACCACGCAATCGTTTCTTGCCATCAAGGAGCACTATAACGACAACACCTAGTCTCTACCTACCAAACTTCTTATCCTGGGTAACAACTAGCTTAAGAATCAGATAAATCAAAGTATTCTCATCTCCTATAACCTGCTACACTATAATTTACAGGGTGAAAAAAAAGACATCTACCCTTTCTTGGCCAGAGGACTTAAATGGTTTTGAGAAATTCGGGTGCATACATAAGCCATGAAATAATTGATTTGCACAAAACAAACAGAGCTGATTTTGAACATGAGGCAAAGAGAAAATATGTGAGTATATAAGTTTTACATATGATGCTCAAAAATCAAAAATTTTGGGAAGCCAGAGGTTGGTGAAAATAATTCTTTTCATCTACTGCTATAAGCTGTCAAAATTTTTCAGGACTTCATCAACTGTCATGTGTGGCAGATTGTGCTCAAACCAAAACGAATTTGCACTTGGTTCCAAAACAAAAATTATAGTGCAGGATGTTTTCTACAACATACCAAAAATCCAAGTCATTTGGAGGTGTTTAGCTTATTCAAAACAGAATGATAAGTAAGAGTACCGCTGCAGAATTTTCTGAACAGAGTACCCCTCCTTGTTAAACAATTTGTGAACAATCCATATTGAAAACTAAATTGATGTAAAGAGAGAAATTGTGGATAAGACAACTTTCTAAGTGGCTGAAATTTACAGAATTCATGGAACAAAAAAATGATATAACATGACATGTAGAAGCGTGAACAAAATCGTTTACTCGTTTTGCATAACACCAAGTTACAAGGAAGTGATTTGAACCAAATTTAGCATTACGAAAGCAATTAAAACCTCAAAAAGAAAGAAAAAAAACTTGAGAGGATTTTTATAAGAGACGTGAGCTTAAAACTCAACCTACGCCTAAGGAGACTTTTCACTTGGTCCTAGTGCAACTTAACCACGTTCTAAGGATTCCTAATCCTACGAGAATTTACCACCAAGATGAAAAGAGATCAGAAGGGTTCAAAATGGTCTAAAGAAGTATTATCATAGAGGGGAGAAGCCTAGGAAAGAAGGACGCTTCTCTCTGATACCAACTGTAACGCCCCGCTCCCGGATAGCGAGCCCTTATCTGGAAGAGAACGTTCGGCGCGTACAACATTAAATAAATTTAATATTATACGCAAGCCTCTACGTCGTCGTATCAAATAAAAGCAAACGGAAGCCCAAAAGACTCGGGTAAAATCATAAATGCTACTATGAATAGAAAATAACCATTCTAAAGATGGATAGTTAAATTACAACGATGAAAAACCCAAAGACTTATACCATACGAGGTCTTAAAAGTAGAAATACAATAAGTCTAAGAAAATAAATACAACTAGTCTAGTACAACCTTTACAAAGAAAAGGAACTAGAAACTTCGTCAAGACTTCAAAGCCTTCAAAAGTCATCATCTACCTGATACACCTGTTCGTCTTCTCACCCCACAATGCATACAAAACAAAATGCAAAGGAAGTAAGTACAAAGTACTTAGTAAAAGTGAGAAACTAATGAATAACTAAGTTATACAACGAGGGGTTATTATTATGATTATTAAATTATCTTTATGAGACCGACTCAATCTAGGGTTCAATCCATGCCCATCGACATGTCATGACTAAACGTTTCTAGCTTAGCTTATCTTTGTTACATCATTACTCAAGGACATCTGCGCATGCATGCTCATCACCAAGATATACTTGCTAACTAACGGTTATTAGCACCGATTAGCTCCGGGGTCTCCCGGTATGCGATATCGTCCGATGAATTTCCTCCACTGCCATTCAGCCGTTTATAGGCCAGCAGCGTTGTTCACCTTTTATGAACGTATCACATCGCCGATATGAAAGAGTGCCTAACCAAGAATAAGTGACGTTTTATCTTTTACTACACATATGTAATTATTATCATTTGTTAACTAGCCACCTAAGTGTTTTCAAGTAATCTCCTCACACATACTACTCTCTTTCCTAGACCATTAGACACGGACAAGGCCTAACAATTACAGACATTGATTAATACTAATCCATCAAAGAACAAGGCCTTTCATTCTCTTCCGACGGATCCGAACTTCAACTCCTTTAAGAGTACATTCGGTGTTTTAATCGAACGAATCGGAAACTCAATCGGGCTTGTTCATTTTCATTTAATGTTATTAGATCAAAAATAGAAATTTAAAACTCAACACAAAGATACCAAAACATATCACATCTTATTAATTACAACTTAGCATGAATTCTATCACCAAACAACACCAAAACTCACCAAAACTCAACCTATCATTATAAAACTATAATTACTCATTAGGAAGAGCCTCTTACCTTAATTTCCAGCAAAACCGAAAGCAAAACATCAAGCAACTGCAACAACTGTTGATCCTCAACCCCAAAACCTATTTGATCAACGAGAAACCCTAAGATCCTATTTCTTTGCAGAAGCCGAAACTGAAAAAGTCCATAAAACTGCAGATTACCTGGATTAAATGCTACATAACTATTTTTAGAATGATCTACGCTTCAAGGCGATCGTTTCGACTACTCATGGCTGAAAAACAGAGTTACGGATTGAAAGATACGAATTTTTCAAGAATCGAACTCTACGAATACCGAAAACTAGGGCTAAACTGAAAACTTACGAAATTGAGAGATGTTATTTTCCAAAGTTGCGTCTCCTCGCGCTGATCACTTTTCTCTCCTGCGGCATCTTGAACAGATGAACGGATTGATCACACGGTTCTCCCTTTTATTTCGCTTTCTTCTCTGCGTCTGTTGCTATGTTGCCGCCGTTCCTTTTCTTTTTTCTTCAGAAGTTGCGTATGAAATAAAAAGCAGTGATTTGGGGATTATTTCCTTTTTATAGCCAATAATTAAATCCTTTATAATTAATAGCTAAATCCTTTAATTAATTCCTTTTTAATTAAATAAATGGGACAAATAATAATTAGGTCGTAGTAAATACACCCAATGACTATTTTACCCTTTTACGAAAAGTCGGGATGTTACAATGAAGGTAATGATACTTTGGTTGTAGGGAATGGTAATCATCTACATATTGCTCACACAGGTTCCTCCACACTTCATCCTAATCTTCACCTATCACACATTCTTCATGTTCCTAAAATTCAAAATAATCTTCTAAGTGTTTCAAAATTGACTACTGACGATCCTGTTCTAATTGAGTTCTCTTCCTCTAAATGTCTTATTAAGGATCAAGCCACAAAGAAGGTTCTACTGGAAGGAATCATGGAAAATGGCCTTTACAAGATTCTGCCAGCCAAATCCACTAATCATGATCATTCCAAGAGCTCCCCTCAATCAAGAAGATCATCAGCTTGTCTAGTGACTTCTAGTAATCAAAGTAATCAAGCCATAGTTTGGCATACGAGGTTAGGTCACCCTTCTGCGAAGGTGTTGAACCAAGTCCTGAATAATTATAATATTTCTGTTAATGAAGAGCTACCTTTTGTGACAATTGTCAATTTGGAAAGCTTCATGCTACTCCCTTTCCTGCTTCCCATTCTAGAGCATCTAAGGTTCTTGAACTTGTTCACATTGATCTACGGGGTCCTTCCCCCATTAAATCAACCTCTGGTTATTTATATTACATACATTTTATACATGAATTTAGTTGATATACTTGGATTTATCCTTTGAAAGTTAAATATGATGCTTTTGATGCTTTTACTGTCTTCAAAAAATTTGGTTGAAAATCAATTTAATGCTAAGATTAAAACTGTCCAGTCAGATTGGGGAGGAGAGTATAGGACACTAGAGTCTTATCTTGATCAATATGGCATTAAATTTAGACATCATTGCCCTCATATTCACCCTCAGAATGGAAGATCTGAGAGGAAGCATACGCATATTGTAGAAACTGGTCTAACCATCCTTTCTCAAGAATCCCTACCCCTAAAGTATTTGTGGGACAGTTTTTTACTACATGTGAGTCTTATTAACATTCTCCCTACTCCCATTCATGGAAACATAAAACCCCATCATGTCCTGTACCACAAAGCACCCAACTATGATCTAATCAAAACCTTTGGATGTTCATGTTTCCCTTATCTCAGACCATATCACCATCAAAAGTTTTAATATCATACACAGAAATATGTGTACTGACGATGCTAAATAATGCACCACCAGTGAATCAGGGCCACGTGTAATCTAAGGATGAGCTGTAAGAGATCGAATGGCTGTGACTTGTGGGAAAGGTAATGTTTTGGGTGTTTTATGGCTGAGTCCAAGAATGTATCTTGGATTGCCTACGTATCCTGTGTGAAAGTCCAGGAATCAAGCCTTACGTAGTTCCTGGAGCTATGTATTTATAGGCACATATCCTTCTTCTGCCCTAAAACTAAGGGCGGCGGGGTCTATTGACATAAATACCCTTAAATGGGCCTTGCCTCCTTGCCCAAGTTACCTGTGGGATGCGGGCCCAGGAGGCCAGGCTAATGTGTATGATATCGACTCGAAGAAGATCGACGTGGTCGTTCGAGTCCAGACCCTTGGTGGATCTTACTTGAGCTGTGGTCTTCGCTGGTACGTCTCGTATCGACCCGATGCGGATAGCTGGCTCAGACTCTTTCAAATGCCAGATGGACCAATCAGATAATTCCACGTGGAGGTGTGAATCCCCGTATCATCATAAGCCCCCCAGATCGGAGTGAAGCTTACCTCGAACGCTGAGATCGGATCTGAAAATTTAAATAACTCTTTCGACACGTGGTCTTCTTTAGGCGGGAATATAGCTGTCTCTCCTAGCTGATTTAGGCTGTCGTAGGATGACGTCATGCTGTCAGCATTAATGGGTGTGAGAAACGAAGCGTCCCTTATTGGGCCACGTGAAGATTTGGCCCTTGATTCTCGCGCTTACGCTTCTATAACTGCCCAAAATCCCACCCTTTCAAATCACTCGCAAGATTCACACGCATATAAGGAGCCCAACACCGTGAAGCATCCCACTCGCTATTATTTGTCCCAGTTTCGTCAAAAACCACAAGTAAGCCCTATTTCGTTCAAACTCTTTTCTGTCTTTTATTTCCTGCATCTCTTGTTGATTCCATGTCTAGTAGCGATAGTGATTCACAAAACAGAGAGGAAATCGTTGTTGAAGAAGTGTCTTCTGAGGAAACGGTTTCTGAAGATCCAACCGTCTCCGGCGAGAGAACTACCGGAGAAGAAGAAGAGGAGGAGAAGAAGAGGCGCCTCCTCGATCGTGTGGCCAGACGTCAAACTAGGATGAGGGCCAAGGACCGCACGGGTGTGTTTCTAATCGACCCGGGAAAAGCCAAAAACATATGTATACGATACGGCATTCCGCACTCCTCGATAACGTTAAAGTATCACATGGCGATTCGGCTTTGCTGTGATCCTCCTCCGTGATTTTGTGCCATATACGAGGCCCAACCGAAAGAGGAACTTCGGTTTCCGTTCGACCCGTGTCTCCTTGCGGTCCTTCAATACTACCGGATCTGTATCACCCAGCTTGCTCCCAACGGAGTTAGGAGCGTAATGGGTTTCGTGCTGGCATGTCGAATTGCCAAGGTCGAGTTCTCGGTTCATTTGTTCGTCGAGACTATGCCATTTCGAGCTTGCAGGATGTGGGGTGGTATACCTTTCGAAGCGTCCCTCGGCATCGAATTCGTGAGAAGGGTGACCTCGTCTCAAGGCGAGTGGAAGCCCAATTTCTTCTTTATCCGACATGGGTGGTGGATATCGACATCCACACTTGGTTTAGAAGGCCGGTGAAATGGCACGATAGGCTCGACTCGGATACTATCCGTGAGTGCGGGATTATTGAGAGCATTCACCCTGAGGTCGCCACTCGGAACCTGCATTCCCTATACCCTTACGCCGATGTCGAGACGGCTGGCCCGGGCGCCTACCTCGAACTCGATGAGGATGTTCGCATTTTATGTAGGATTTTTATTCATTTTGTCGAATCGCAACACTTTCTCTGTAGTTATTTCATGTTGACTGTGTCTTGACGTCGATTTTTCTCTGTTCGCAGTGGAACACTTCTCGAAAATGGATGCCCTGGGCAAGATGCCCGACCCAAAGAAAACTGACCCCAAGACAATTCAGAAGCTGGTAGGGATTAGACCGAAGAATCCAGCACAAGCTTCGGGATCTGGCCACGCAGTCTCCGGAGGGCTGAGGACTCCTGCTCGAGCCCCCACACCTGCATCTGCGTCAGACATTTTGAGGGATCAACCTGATGAAGCTCTGGCGGCGGGACAGACTGAGGCGGACCTCGTCCCAAGGAAACGGCAGAAAACAACGGCTCTGAAGCACGGAGTCGGAAAAGAGCCCCGCAATCTCCCTCCTCAGGGCTCAGGGGGGGTCGAGGCCCTTCCCGCCATGAGTCTGGCCGAGATGGAGGCCATGACTCCTGAGGAGTTGAGTGACTACCATCTGAAAATCATCCGAGCTGTAAGTCTTTACATTTTTCGTTCGACCACCGCGACTTGATCATTAATGTCATTGTCAATTTCGGGTCTCGAATTAATTTCAAATTGTTTGGATAGGCTCGGTTAACAACTAAGGTGGCCATTAGTAGGATTGAGACTCCCTCTGCTGTCATGGAGGAACAAAAAGAGACTATAGCCAAGCTCACCGCCGACATCGAAAAGCAGAAAGCCAAAATTGACAAGCTCGACGATCGGTGTGTTAAGCTCGAGTCTGAGTTGGCTACCTCCCGAGATGAGTTATTAAAGGCGCGCCAGGATGCAGCTGTTAGAGATTCCGAGCAGGCCAAGATGAAATCGGAGCTGGCAAAGGTGAAATCAGAGCTTGACGGGGCCATCAAGGATCGTATCGAACTGCAATCTCTCCTCGACGGTCTAACGAGTCGCATGGAAAGAGCTAAGCTGGACTTCCTGTCCTCAAAAGAGCTCGAGAACGATCTGACACTGTTGATGACTCAAGGCATGAAGGGGGGATTCACCATGGCTCTTGACCAGGTGAAAGAGATTGACCCGAACTTTGATATATCCGCTGTGGCGAAGCCCTACCTGTACGATCCCGAGGCCGTCCCTCGTTACGGGCGATACACCAGTGAACTCCAGGCCGGCGTCTCTCTGTATGAAAAGTATGTTACCTCTACCTTGGAGGGTGATGAAGCAGGAGATGTCGAGTCGGAGGAGCAAGTCGACCCGATGTTCCGACCTCGCAGACCCGACCCCGCTTAATGCTAATTCCTCCTCCCTTATTTGCAATTTTCGTTGTTTTTAATGAACTTTTCCTATTCGATCTGGTTGTAATAACATTTATGTTTTTACTTGTCTAAACTCGTATTTGGTTATTTCGATTCCGTAGACTTGACATTTCAATTTGCATTTTGATCTTTGAATCTGAATCTATGCTTTTCACTGAATGTCTTTTGTTTCTTATTGATCGTTTGTTCAGGGTGTAGTCCTTTTGAACTTAATTCCCTTGAAAATGTTGTCTTATGAGGTGTAGTCCTTCGGACTTAATTCCCCTGCTGGCCCCTCGAAGTGTAGTAGGAGTTCATGTCTCGTAGTACACTTGAGTATGAGTCGACCTAGCATTGTGCTGCCTTATTGGCTTGACTTGGCTTTTTGGTCGGAGCTCGATTCGACTATCCTGCCTTGTCAGGCTTATAAGGACGTCGAATTAAGAAGTCCATACTCGACGTCGTCGCACATCATGGTGCTTTTGATCGAGCACATCGTGGTGCTTATGATCGAGCCGAGTTAGGGATCCATCGTGGGATCTGCCGACTGCTTAGCATCGTGGCTTACTGGCATGTCGGGAGTGATATAAGCATTGTCAGTGACTTGGCTTTATTCACTATTTTTGTTTTAACTCCATCGTGTCGATGGATCGTAGCTCGAAGTGATATAAGCATTATGTCGTGACTTGGCTTTATTCACTATTTTTGTTTTAACTCCATCGCGGTCGATGGATCGCAGCTCGGAAGTGATATAAGCATTGTCAGTGACTTGGCTTTATTCACTATTTCCTCCGGCTTCGTCGTGTCGAGGTGATGTAAGCATTGTCAATGACTTGGCTTTCTTCACCGTATAGTGCCGAGTTGTTCGGGTCGGAGAATTGATGTCGCGGTCGATTATTGCGCTTTTTCATCTGCCCCCTTTGCTTTTTCATACGGTCTTGCACATGTAGCGTAATTAAAAAGAAAAAGAAAGCATGATTGATAAAAGGAATCGAAATATAACGTCATATCGACCTATTACAATTGATGAGAGTAGAACTGCAAAAGTCATGAGAATAAGAAATAATTTAAACATAATATTTTCTGAGGTTGGTGGCATGCCAAGTTCGAGGCACTGTGCTTCCATCCGACCTTCCCAATTGATATGACCCTTTAGGATGCACTTTCAAGATTTTGTACGGACCTTCCCAATTCGGCTCGAGCTTGCCTATTGGGTCCTGCTTGCTGGCTTCATTTTTCCTCAATACGAGGTCTCCTACTTGGAAGTATTTGTATTTCACCCGCGTTGTAATATTGAGAAATCTTTCTTTTATAATCTGGCCATCCGATATGCCGCCATCTCTCTTCTCTTCGACGTTGTCTTTTTATTCCTTTAGATCGGCGCATTAGTTTCGACATTGTAAGCTAAAACCCGAGGTGAAGCTAGCCCGACTCTCCGCAGTATCATCGCCGCATCCATAGGCCATGGCAAAAGGAGTCTCTTGGGTAGCTGAATTGGGTGCTGTTCGATATGCCCACAGTATACTGGGTAACTGAGCTGCCCAATCTCGACCTTCGTCTTCCAATCGCTTCTTCAATCCAAACTTAATTTGCCTGTTGGTTTGCTCGACCTGTCCATTGGACTGAGGTCGGGCCACCGATGTCGTTCTGTGCTCGATCCTGAATTCTTTCAACCACTTTTGCACTCTATCATCAAGAAATTGAGTCCCGTTGTCCGAGATCAGATACTTTGGAATCCCAAACCTGCACAAAATATTCTCCCATAGAAATTTTTTGATGGTCTGAGCCCTGATGTCAGTAAGAGCTTTGGCTTCGACCCATTTAGTAAAATAATCAACCGCAACGACGACATATTTGAAATTTCCCGGAGCCCGAGGCAGAAGTCCGACTATATCGACCCCATTCATCGAAGGGCAGACCGACTTCGATGGCATTCATTTCTCGTGCTTCTTTGGTGGGTTACCACATCGTGTACCTGGCAAGCTCTACAACTCATAACCAATCGACTCGATCTTTTGCATGGACGGCCCGAAATACCTCGCCGGCTTTTTGCACTTCCTTGCCAACATTCGAGCCCCGCAATGATCACCACAGATCCTCGGTGTATTTCTTCAAGCGAGATAAGCCCTTCTTCTTCCGATGCGATCGCATCCAAGGGGTCACAAATGATTTTCGATAGAGCACATAATCAAAAAGAGCGTACCTGGAGGCTTGAAGTCGGATTTTCCTGGCCTGGGATTTATCGGATGGGAGAATTCCATCCTTCAAGAATAATGCTATAGGGTCCATCCATGTCGACCCCTGAACCACTGGTTGCACATCGACTTCATTATAGCTACGTTCTGCTAACATTTCGACCAGGACTTTCTTCTTAGATTTAAAATTCGACGCGAGCTTAGACAATGCATCGGCTCGTTTGTTTTCGCTTCGAGGCACCTGCTCGATATGAACCTCTTTGAATTTCGATAACAGCCCTTGTACCACTCTCAGATAATTCTTCATGGATTCTTCTTTAGCTTCATACTCGCCTCGTATATGATTTACTACGAGCTGCGAGTCGCTATAAACCAGGAGATTCTCGACTCCTAACTTGGATGCCAACTTCAAACCCGTGATCATGGCCTCATACTCGGCCTCGTTATTAGTAGCTTTGAACTCGAATCGTAGCGCATAAGGGAACTCTTCCCCCTTAGGACTGACCAATAACAAACCAGCCCCAGCTCCTTCTCTACTCGAGGCGCCATCAACATGGATGGTCCATTGCTCACCTGATGACTGTTTATCCTGTTCCAACTGAATCGACAATCCTTCTGCTATAAAGTCCGCGCGAGCTTGACCCTTAGTGGCTGTGCGAGGTAAAAACTCAATATCATACTCAGCTAGCTCGACCACCCATTTGGCCAACCGACCCGACGTCTCGGGCTTCGACAAAATCTGTTTCAGGGGCTGGTCGGTGACCACAGAGATGGGGTGTGCTTGAAAATAAGGTTTCAGTTTCCTCGATGCATGAACCAGGCCTAATGCCAATTTTTCAGCTGGCGTGTATCTGACCTCGGGTCCATGCAATGCCTTGCTTACGAAATATACTGGGGTCTGTCCCTGGTCTCCTTCTCGAACTAATACGGCACTCACAGCCTCTTCACAGATTGCTAGATAGACTAGGAGTTTCTCTCCTTCTCGAGGTGAAGTGAGTGTGGGTAAATCCGATAAATACTCCTTCAAATCATCGAACGCTTTTTGGCACTTTTCGTCCCACTGGAATGGACTCGCTTTCTTTAATATCCTCAAGAATGGTAGGGCCTTTGCGCCGATATCGACAAGAAATGATTGAGGGTCGCCATTCGACTGCCAACCGTTGCACCTCCTTTACGCTATGAGGCGCGCAGGCATGCTCTTGATGCCTCGATTTTATCTCGGGTTAGCTCTAATCCCGCCTCTCGATATCATATAACCTAGAAACTTACCCGATCGGACTCCAAACGTGCATTTCTTCAGGTTGAGCTTCATGTTTGCGCCCGCAAAGACTCGAATACCTCTCTGACGTCGACAAGAAACTTTCCCAAGGACTTGCTCTTGATCAATAAATCATCCACATAAACCTCCATGTTCCGACCTATCTGCCTCTTGAAAATTTTGTTGACCGCCCGTTGATAAGTAGCCCTCGCATTCTTAAGTCCAAACGGCATCGTGGACGAAGCAAAACGTGCCAAACTCGTGATAAATGCGTTTTTCTCGAGTCCTGGGGTCCATGAAAATCGATAATAACCCATATACGCATCGAGGAACCCGAATACCTCGAAGCCCAGTGTCGAGTCGACTAACTGGTCGATCTTCGGTAGCGGGTAAGAATCCTTGTGGCATGCCTTGTTAGGATCTGTAAAGTCAACGCACATTCGCCAGCTCTGATCTGGCTTCTTAACCAACACTGGATTGGCCAACCAATCCGGATAAAAACTTCTTTCACGATCCCTCGCAATCAACAACTTGTCGACCTCTTTTCTATCGCTTTTCTCTCGGGGCAAGATTTTCTTCTTTTGCCGTATCGGCCTCTTTTGGGATCGACGTTAAGTTGGTGCCTTCGCTATATCGCCGATAGGCCAGGCATGTCATCCGCCTTCCACGCAAAAAACGCCTCGAAACTCAACTAGGAGGTCGACCAAGGCTCTCATGTCGGGGTGTGGCATCCACTTCCCGATCTGGACCCCTTGACCTTCTTCCTCTTTCCAAACTCGAACTTCCTCGGTCGGGTCGGCGGAAACCCAGCCCGATCTTCCTCTCTTCCTCGGTATCAATTCCTCAACCAAAGACTCCGCCCAACTCCTTTTCCTTTGATCGTAACGGACTACAATTCCGGGCTACCTCGACGTCTCCTTTGACTTCATGGGTACCGTAGCAGGTGGGAAACTTCATGCTGTTGTGGAATGTTGAGATGATAGCTCTGAGATCATATAATGCCGGTCGACCTAATATCGCGTTATACCCTGAAGGGCCTTAACTACGACATAGGTCATTTCCATTGTCCGCCTTTTCTCCGTTTCCGACCGTAGTTAACAAATTGATCGACCCGGCGAGGTGGATGGCCTGCCTCAAATCCGAATAAAGGGGTAGATAGCGGAATGATGTCTTCATCTTTCAACCTCATGGCCTTAAACGCTGAATAATAAAGGATATTGACGGCGCGCTTCCACCGCCGACACAAACTCTTTTACTCGACCCTCGCTTATTACGCGCCTCGATCACCAATCCTCGCTATGATTTGTGAGAGAACTCGAACATCGCCCTTGGGTCCATAACCCACTTCCGTTGTAAACCTGATCTTTTTTGACTCTCTCGATTTGTCCGACGGATGCCGACTCGATCGAGGTCGATCCGACTCGTGCTCTGCAACGATTGTGTTAACGTCATATCCGACACGATTATCTCGATGAGGGTCTCGGTTCTGAACTTCTTGACGGTCATCCCGACGATTGTCTCTCGATGCTGGGTCGGATGACCTTTCTCGCCGATTCCGATTATCTCGACGTGAGATCGATCTTTCTTTCCATTGTAGCTCTTTCTCTTGTACTCCCGACGCCCTTTGGTTCGTCTTTTCGACTTTGTCGATAACTTCATCCAATCGACCTCTGGATACAAGCGCCGATATCCTCTTCAAATCGAAGCATTCCTCCGTGTCGTCCCACATCTCTGTGATAGTCGCAGTACTTGTGGGTATTTTTTCTTTTCTCTGGGTCCTTGGACATCGGCTTAGGTGTCCGAGCGATGTTCTTTTTGATCATGATTGCCAATACCTCCCCCCGAGATCGGTTGAGGGGTATAAAATCTCGATCTTTCAAATTTCCTTTCTTCCCAAGTCGATCCGATATCGGAGCTGTCAGTCGATCAAAAACGTTGGACTTGCTTTCTTCATTCCGACCCCTAGGCTGACCCTTGGTCTGGCTTCGGGAGTCACTCCTCGAGTTGAGGCCAAGTGAAATGGTGTGTAGACGCACTGCCTCTTCACCTTGGCAGAATTTATGGACTATGTTCACACATTCATCCATATCGTTTGGCATCTTCTTGGACAACTTATCATACAACTTTATATTTCGCAGCCTCCCACAAAAGCATTAACTTGCAAAGGCATCACGGCATTATGTACTTTCATGGCTTCAAGGTTGAAGCGCCTCATGAAGTCGATAGTAGACTCCCCTTTGTCTTGCTTGATATTCATGAGGTGTGTGGCGCTAAGGTGGAACTTCTTATTCCCAATGAAGGCGTCTCGGAATTTTTGTCCTAACTGTAAAAAACTCGAGATCGACCCGGGACGTAACTTATGAAACCACTCTCGAGCTCGACACTGCCAAATAACGTGTCGAAAGCGCGCACTTCATGGCATCATTTGCGTTCCTTAACCTCATCAACGATATATATCGATCTGAGATGGTCCTCGGGTCTGTGGTACCGTCATAAGGTTCCATCTTGGGTGCCTTGAATGATTCAGGCATCGTGTATATCTCTATCTCGGGACTAAATGGCGATTCGAGCCATTTCGTGACTCGCTCCTTTCCTACGATACGATTGAACTCATTTCGGATGCTATCCTCGACTTGTCGATGCTTTTCTTGTTCAGGGCGTTTGCGGGCGTTAGTCACGCTGATTTCAATCGGGCCTTCCTCACACTCTTCTTGAGGTTCGACTGGCCTCTTCCCCCTAGCATTATCGATTTCCTTACGACCCCGCGCGTCTAAGAGGTGTTCTTCAGGGGGATTACAGATTCCCTTACCCATAAACGCCGACGCCACCACTCTTTTCAGGGCATCCTCATCTAAAGATGCTAAGTGATCTGCCATATCTTGCAGCTGGGGAGGAAGCTGAGGCCTGGGTGGATCTGCAACTGCGGGTCTAGATCCAGTGGGGACTTCTTGAACCTGGGATGGAACCCCTGCTGGATCCATATCCGTGTGTTCTTCGATCTGCGCATTCTTACTGTTCGTCGGTTTCTTCCTTGCTGCTGGTGCCATTGCGATTTCTTCACCAACTCACCGGTAGAAGGCCCTCCTTCTAGCGCCAAATGACGATGCTAAATAATGCACCACCAGTGAATCAGGGCCACGTGTAATCTAAGGATGAGTCGTAAGAGATCGAATCATTTGTGACTTGTGGGAAAGGTAATGTTTTGGGTGTTTTATGGTCGAGTCCAAGAATGTATCTTGGATTGCCTACGTATCCTGTGTGAAAGTCCAGGAATCAAGCCTTACGTAGTTCCTGGAGCTATGTATTTATAGGCACATATCCTTCTTCCGCCCTAAAACTAAGGGCGGCGGGGTCTATTGACATAAATACCCTTAAATGGGCCTTGCCTCCTTGCCCAAGTTACCTGTGGGATGCGGGCCCAGGAGGCCAGGCTAATGTGTATGATATCGACTCGAAGAAGATCGACGTGGTCGCTCGAGTCCAGACCACTTGGTGGATCTTACTTGAGCTGTGGTCTTATTTGCACGCCTCGTGATCGACCCGATGCGGATAGTGGCTGCACTCTTTCAAATGCCAGATGGACCAATCAGATAATTCCACGTGGAGGTGTGAATCCCCGTATCATCATGTACCTAGGTCTTAGTCACTTTCATAAAGGGCACAAGTGTATGGATTCTACAGGTAAAATATAAGTGTGTAGAGATGTCATTTTTAATGAGCCCGAATTCCCTTATGATGTTCTTCATCCTCATACAAAATCCCCAACATCATCTACTCCACACATTGATGTTCCCACACCAAGTTCATCTTCACATCCTGATGATCATCATTTATCCAGTCCTTTTGTTGGTAGTCCTAATCCTATATCACCTATCATTAATGATGTCATATCTCATAATTCTAATGTCTCCCCTTCTTCTTTTGTCTCATCTTGTGATCACTCATCCCATCAGTCTTCATCCTAGTAGTCTTCACCATCTCCTGTTGTCCCATCTCCTACTGGTCATAGTATGCAAACAAGATCTAAGAGTGGCATATTCAAGCCCAAACCTCTTTTTACACTTCTGTCAGAGCATAATGTGGATGATTTAATTTCTGGACCATCCTCTGTATTAGCAGCTTTAGCTCTTCCTCAATAGAAAAAGGCCATGGAAGAGGAGTACAATGCACTAACTGCAAATCAGACTTGAGAGCTTGTACCACCTACACCTAATCATCATTTTGTGGGTAACAAATGGGTGTTCAAAACCAAGCTCATACCTGATGGTTCAGTCCTTAAATACAAGGCTAGACTAGTAGCCAAGTGAACTCACAGCAAGAGGGGTGGATTATTCTAAAACATTTAGTCCTGTGGCAAAGGCATCCACCATTAAGATGTTCTTATCTATTATTATTTTTAACCATTGGCATATCAAGTAGGTTGATATAAATAATGCCTTTTTAAATGGTCAACTACATGAATTTGTTTTAATGCCACAGCCTGCATGTTTCCAGAATGTAGCAAGCATGATTATGTTTGCAAATGAACAAGGCCTTATATGGCCTTAAACATGCACCTAGGTCCTGGTTTGAAGAATTGAGGGGGAAACTAATCAAATGGGGGTTCAAACATGCATTGTCTGACACTTCCCTGTTTATTCTAAAGGAGAATTCAGTTGCCCTTTACATTTTAGTTTATGTGGATGATTTCCTTATAACTGGAAATTCAGAACATCATATTCAAAAGTTCATCAAGCTGCTACACTCTAGATTTCCACTAGATGAACTAAGAGAAGTTAGTCAATTTCTTGGAATGGAAGCTACAAGAAACTCACATAGCTTCTTTATAAGTCAGAAGCATTATGGCCAGCAATTTCTAAACAAACTAGGGATGAATAATCTGAAGCCTGTGACTACACCAATGGTAACTGGCAAATGCTTTGAACCTGATCAAGTTACACATATGGATAATCCTTCTCTCTACAGAAGCATTATTGGAGCTTTACAATATATGACATTTACTAGACCATATATTGCATATGTTGTTAATTCTCTAAGTCAGTTTATGCATGATCCAAGAGATGTTCACCGGAAAGCACTCAAGATCATGCTGAGGTATATTAAGGGTACCTAAACTTACAGTTTGCATTTTAAACTTGGTGGAGATTTGGTAATAACTAGGTATTCTGATGCTGGATAGGATGTTGTCCTCATGTTGTCCTCATGAATATAGGAGCTTGACTCATGCTGCTGCTGATATAACTTGGTTAAAGTCCTTGTTGTTTGAATTAGGATTTTAAAGTTGCTAAGAATCTTGTGATCTTTTGTGATAATATTGGAGCAGAGGGGCTTGCACAGAATCATGTCTATCATTGTAAAACCGAACATATAGAGATAGATGTTCAACAACTAGGCCGAATCTATGCAACGATCCTAAAACCCCTTATCCCACATCTCACCGCAAAATACATCTATAAGTTCGATGTGTGTGACAGTGAACTAGGTGATGAATCTAATTCAAAGATATTAAAATAAGTTTTAGGACGTGGATTAATCATTTAAACATTCAATTATACACTACACAATTCCCAATCTCATCCCCCCTTAGGATTTTCGCTCGCTTTCACATAATTCGACTACACATGCAATTAGCTACTCATAATTATGCTAATAACGGAATAAAGAACGGAAACTAAATTAAAAACAATAAACAAAAGGAAAGTCATTACCATATAACTGCTGAAAATCAGATCCAGAAAATATGAAGAAATAGTTGCATCCAAAAAGTTGAATCTTTGATCTTGTAAAATAAATCTAAGCTATAAAAGATGTGTAGAATGAAAGGAAGTTATCTAGGGAATCAAAAGATCAAAGGATGTTTAATCTACCCTAAAATCGCTCAAGAGAAGTCCAAAGTCGGCAGAATATCCGTAGGGGCTGAATGAGCTGCGTATTTATAGAGTAGGTCGAAATCTGATGCTGTCGGTCGCAAACGCCCGTTTGAGTACCTCCTAACGCCCGTTTGCCTGCAAAAATATGATGATATTAGGGTTTCGTCTTCAGTGGACGGGCGTTTGCATTTCTCTGAACGCCCGTTTGCCAAATCATGTCTTGAGGGCAAACGCCCGTCTGTGTATCAGGGACGCCCATTTGCCTTATGTGAGCTTTTTACTTCGGGCTGAACCCATCCAAACGTAAGTTTGAGGGTTATTGGGACGACCGTCCAGCTGAAAACCCAACTTTTTGAATAAAGTGTCACTCTGTAAACGCCCGTTTGATATGGGCAAACACCCGTTTGAGGTAGGCTTCCTGCAAACGCCAGTTTGGGTATGAAAAACGCCCGTCTGCCTTGACTTCACTCCAAACTTGGCTTTTCTTCCACTTCCATTCAACTCTCGTGCCACGAACATGTCTCTTAGTCCATAACATCGCCTTCCGGGTCCTCGAGTCATCTAGGTCCTGCAATAACATAAACGAACAAACACCACACGTAATTCCGCAGAACAAAAGTGCTCGGAAAAGAGTCAAATATCGTTAAAAAGGTGGAGTTTACTATCGATATGACAGTTTAACTCCCCGTGCATATAACTCTCGATATTACACTCAAACATGTCTAAATCAACCCAAAACATGCCAATAAAGTGATAAACGGGGGTTAAACTGCACACCAAAGCACAGTAAAGTTGACTCCCATCAACCACCCCACACTTAGCCTTTGCTCGTCCTCGAGTCAATTAGGCGCTCTAGAACAGACCATGGGATCAACTTTACGAAACATGCATAGCACTATCGAATCCCGTGACAGCCTCGTGGAAACGAAACCCAAAACTCTAACAAGACAGAAACTATGCAACACATGCATGGGACTTGGTCCTCGTGCCAAAATATCGAAAAGGGATAAGGGGTATAATAGTATGAAGGCCCTGTCACGTCAGAAAACTCAATACGCAATTGTAACGCACATATTGGATTGCTATAGATGGATAAATAACTCAAACGGGTAAAGCACAGAACATCTACGCATAAAAGAAAAAACCACAGAGGCTTAACATATAGAAATGATCCAAAATGCGTACATATAAAAGCCAAAATCCAGACGAAAGTATGAACGTGCCTTAAGGCTTACAAAACCCATCATAAAAGTAGCAGCTCAAAACCGACAGTAGCATCAAACAACAGTACAAATGAAGCACATGGGATAGACAGCTCCTAAACAACCCTCACACCCGATACAGACTACAAAAGGAACAACATAAAACAAATAGAATCACGTCGGGCCGGGTGCTACACCATCACCAGTAGTAGGGGCACCGTCTGTATAGCATCAGTGGGAGCTCCGGTCTCTGGCTCCTCAGTCTCTACCGTCTCCTCGTCAGACGGAGACGCATCCTCAGCCACAATCTGTGTGATGGCCAGCTCAATATCATCGGAAAAGTGGTAGTCCATATGGCTCGGGGCAAATGCTGCCGGATCCCTCGGTAGTCGACCCTCACTCATCAGCATTAGGAGAGTCAGAATAATGTCTTGCGTTTGCTTTTGATCCTCCATCCAGTTCCTGAAACTGTTAGCCATACTCAACTTCATCCTAACCGAGGGAGAAAAAGAAGAAACTGGCGGTGCCTGAGTCGGGGCCGAGGATGAACTGGGCTACTGTGATGCCAGACGCTCTAGCTGGGCCAGGGTCCTAACCTTCTCTCTTTGCAACACCCGAGGGTTCTTAGGCCGGTGATCCTCCTTATACTCCGGGACCTTAGCATCCTGACATAAGCTATAAATCAGATGGGGGCATATCAGACAGTATGTGTAAATCTTTTGGTTGGTGGCCAACTCGTCATAAATGGCCTGGCCCACGTCCACATTCAGTTTAAAATTGAGGGCATACAACATCCCCAGATCGTTAATGTGGAAATGAGTCAGGTTGTTCTTAGGAAGCAACCGGTTTTGGATAAATCGGCATTGGACATTCCAATCTTCACCCCAAGTCGATGTGACCAACTGCTTTCTCACCCCACCGTCTCCAACGGTCCAAGGCACTTCCGGGCAAACCAACAGCCGGAGGTCCTCTAACGGGTCCTCACCCGCATCCTGTCTCGCTTTGATCGCCTCCTTATAATCCAAACCCTCGAAAGGTGCCAGCCCATACTTAGCATTGATCGCCTTGGCACTAAACGGGACCTGCACTCCCCGAACCATAACCATCTCCGTCTCTAAGCTCGACTCGGAAAAATTTGCGTAAAATTCACGCACCAAAGTTGCATTCACCTTCACCTCCGGGGTTGTCATCAAGGCTCCCCACTTTCTATCAGTCAGGTTTTTCACAAAGAGCTTGTCAACATTAAACTCATGGAACGCTCGCTCTATAAGCATCGTGCGGGTCAAGTAATGTTTGTTGTAAACCTCTAAAGCCTTAGGATTGACAAATCTCCTCTCAAACGGGATCGGGGGTCCTACAGTTTACCTCCTCGGGGGTCGACTAGGTTCCACAATTGGCTCACCCCCTACAGCTCTAACCTCAGGTGTAGCCCTAGGTTCTCTCAGAATGTGCTCAACCCTAGGCCCCGGCTCAACTGTTTTCTTTCTCACCAAAGGCTCATCATCCGTCTCAGACTCCGATTCATCTCTCAAGGATGCCCTAGCTTGGGTCTGGGCTGCCCTAGGAGGGTTTTGTCTCTCTCGGATCTCGATCCCTCGATTGGGATTGACCGGTCTAGGTTCAACTACCTTCTTCTTTTTACCGGCGTCCCTAGCTATCTCCTTTCCAAATCGTTTCTGCCCCGAAGTGCTATCTTTACCACCAGTACGTACCATTATAACTCAAACTAAACACCAATAGCAACCCCAAGCACAAACAAATCAAACAACAACCCGATTATCGTCCAAACGGGATTTCCCAACAAAACACCAACCAAACCACACCAAAACCGACCCAAAATCGTAATGCAGACGTCCACCACCAATAAACAGCACCCCCAGATCATCATCAAAGGAGAAACAAAGCAAAACAGAGAAAAATAAGCCTAATCAGTGGCGGTTCGTTTAAGGGTCGAGTGGAAAATCGAACCCAAAAAAACGTGAATTAAAACAAGAAAAGCTTAGTGATTCTTACCAATCAGGATGCTAGGATGATGATGGAGTCGACGAAACGTCCGGATGATACACGGATTAACCAAAAATCGAACCTTTGTAAACTTGAAAACCGCCGTATGTAGGGTCTCAAATCCGGCATAGGGTTGGTGAAATGAAAAGAAGAGGTCAAGAGGTGTTTGGGGCACTTGAAATCGCTCCGATCGGCTTAAAAACAAAGAATCTAGGTGAAAAAGGGTGTGAAAGGTCGGGTTTTCGATTTGGAAATCTGATTTGAAAAGTTATGAAGAGGCTGGGGGTATTTATAGAAGAAGGTCAAACGTGCGTTTGCCCTATGGCGAACGCTCGTTTGCCTAAGAATGGATGAACTGGACGAGCGTTTGAGGCTTTCCGAACGCGCGTTTGGACTATGCATAATCACGTACAGAGTTGGGCTATTTTAGACGAACGGGCGTTCGACATATTCAGACACCCGTTTGGGGGCATGCTTGGACGGACGCGCGTTCGATGTGGACAAATGCCCGTTTGACACCAGTGTTATGCAAAATTCAAAATTTTCGATCCCTTTTGATTCTACCTTTGTTTCAACATCTTTATTATCAAAAACCTCAGAAAAACTTAGATAATTGTGGGTTGCCTCCCACTGAGCGCCTTTGTTTTACGTCGTTGGCTCGACAGATGACTTATACGGTACCGGTTTTTTCAAAGTTATACTACCGGTACGAACGAGGAAACGAGGATAGAATGATGTGATGGTGGAGTGATAAAATCAGAATTGCCAAAGTTTTAAGTCTATGACGAGACTCAGAATCGATTGATAAAGGCTCGGGATCAGTTAAATGCACAACCTCGAGGGCCTCATCGAATGGTAACTTCTCATTCTTTTTCAGATGAAGACCGTTCGTTATGAACGTCCCGTGCTTCGGATGAGTTACCTCGATGGCTCCCGAATCGAAAACTCTCAATACCTTATATGGTCCCGACCACATTGACTTAAGTTTGCCCTGAAAAAGATAGAGGCGAGTATTATAGAGAAGGACCTCATCACCTACGCTGAAAACACGCGGTTTGATCAACTTATCGTGAAGCATCTTGGTCTTCTGTTTATATTTCGCCGAACAATCATAAGCTCCTAGGCGGAACTCATCTAACTCGTTTAACTGGGCCATCCTTCTCTCACCGATTAATGCGTCATCCATATTTAGATTCTTAATCGCCCAATATGCCTTATGCTCTACCTCTACGGGGAGATGGCAAGCCTTGCCAAAAACAAGCATGTAGGGTGACATACCTATGGGTGTCTTGAACGCAGTTCGGTGTGCCCAAAGAGCATCATCTAACTTCTTTGACCAATCCTTAAGGTTGGAGTTGACAGTCTTCTCTAAGATTCTCTTGATTCCCCGATTGGACACCTCTACTTGGCCACTAGTCTGGGGGTGATAGGCAGTGCCTAACTTATGAGTGACCACATACTTCATTAAAAGCTTATCGAATTCTCTATTTGCAAAGTGACTGCCATTGTCACTGATTATTGCTCGAGGTACGCCAAAACGGGACAACATGTGTTTCTTAAGAAACCTTATGACTACATGTTTGTCATTAGTAGGCGAAGCGATTGCCTCAACCCATTTCGAGACGTAATCACAGGCAACAAGAATGTACTTATTCCCGAAAGAAGACGGATATGGTCCCATGAAGTCTAATCCCCATATGTCAAAAACCTCACACACTATTATTGGTTTATGGGGCATCTCATTTCTCTTTGAGATCCTTCCTGAGCGTTGACAGGTGTCACACGTCTTAACATACGCATGTGCATCCTTGAAGATAGTGGGCCAGTAGAACCCACTTTGTAACACATTCAACGCTATTCTCTCGCCCGAGAAGTGGCCACCGGCCTCTTTATCATGGCAGAACGAGAGAATACTCACTATCTCACTGTCATAAACACATCTCCCCCAGATTCCATCTGCACATAACCTAAAAAGTAAGGGGTCTTCCCACACATATCGGTTCACCTCACTATAGAACTTCTTCTTCTGGTTCTCATCAAACTCGGGATCTACGAACCCACACTCATGATAATTAACAAATGGTGCATACCATGGATTCCCTTTCTTCCCTCTCTGTATAAAATTTCCTCGCTTAACCGGGAACATCGTATCCACTACGAACAACTGCTCATCCTGAAAACGGTCATCAATCTCAACTTTTGTAAAACATCTCTCCTCACCCGGCTCTATCCTACTCAGGTGGTCAGCTACCACATTCTCACACCCCTTTCTATTTCTAATCTCTACGTCGAATTCTTGAAGGAGTAAGATCCACCTCAACAAGCGGGGTTTTCATCCTTCTTAGCAAACAGATATTGCAACGCAGCATGGTCCGTATGAACATTACTTTCGATCCAACTAAGTACGACCGGAACTTATCGAAAGCAAAAACGACGGATAGAAGTTCCTTCTCAGTGGTAGCATACTTTTGTTGAGCCGAGTTCAGGGTATGACTCGCATAGTAGATAGGTCGAAACAGCTTGTCGACCTTCTGACCTAGGACAGCTCCTACGGCATAATCACTCGCATCACACTTTACTTCGAACTCCTTGGACCAATCAGGTGCCACCAGGATAGGGGCCGAAGTGAGACGTTTCTTTAGAGTTCTAAAAGCATCTAGACATGCTGCGTCAAAAACACCGGGGGCACCCTTCATCAATTGAAGGGTAAGAGGTCTAGCAATTTGGGAAAAACCCCGAATGAATCTACGATAAAAACCTGCATGACCCAAGAATGACCTTAGAGTCTTCAGATTTGTAGGCATAGGAAGCTTAGAAATTGCCTCTATCTTGGTTCTATCGACCTCTATTCCCTTCCCCGACACCTTATGTCCTAACACAATCCCCTCAGTTACCATGAAATGACATTTTTCCCAATTTAACACCAAGTTTGTATCCTCACAATGCGCAAGCACCTTATCAATGTTAGACAAACACTCGTCAAAAGTATCACCAAAGACACTAAATTCGTCCATAAAGACCTCCATGAAACGTTCTATCATATCAGCAAAGATGGCAACCATGCATCGCTGGAATGTCGCGGGTGCATTACACAACCCAAACGGCATTCTTTTGAATGCAAAGGTGCCATAAGGACACGTGAATGTAGTCTTATCCTGGTCATGTATATCGATGAATTTGATAATAGCCACTAAAACCATCCAAAAAGCAACAAAAAGCATGACCACTTAGACGCTCTAGCATTTGATCAATAAAGGGGAGGGGAAAATGATCTTTCCTAGTCTTATCATTCAGCATGCGGAAATCAATACAAACTCTGTGACCAGTAACTAACGAGTAGGAATGGGCTCACCTTTATCATTAAGCTCAACTGTGATGCCTCCTTTCTTGGGCACGACTTGTGTGGGGCTCACCCACTCACTGTCGGAGATCGCGTAGATTGTCCCCAATTCAAGCATCTTTACTACGTCTTTCCTCACCACTTCTTGAAAATACGGGTTCAGCCGTCTCTGAAACTGCCTGACCGGCTTGGCACCCTCTTCAAGGATGATCTTGTGCTTGCAGATATCAGCACTAATCCCTTTTATGTCAACCATCTTCCATCCGAAGGCCTTTTTGTGTTTCTTCAGAACGTGAATCAACTTAGCTTCCTTCAAAACGGTTAGTGCAGACGAAATAATAAGAGGAAGTAATTCATCAGGTTCTAAAAACACATACTTTAAATGCTCAGGAAGCGGCTTTAGCCCCAGATCAGTGGGTGGTTCCTCGATTGACGGCTTTGGCAGCTTGCCAGTCAAACCGAGCTCTAGCTTTTCTTGTTCCATCCTGCGTCGACAAAAGGAGTTGCCTCCAAATGATATACTTGAACTCTCATTCTTGGATCATCATCCTCTGTGGTGCTTGACTTCATCAAGCATTCTTCCATCGGTTCTTGGTATCCCTGCAGGTTAGTGTGCTCCAAAATACAAGGATATATAGCATCAATAGAAAAACAATCACTCTTTTCATCCTCAGGATGCTTCATGGCATTATAAACATTTATGGCCACACTCTCTTTCCCAACTCGTAGTATGATCTCTCCCCTTTTTACGTCTATCAAGGTCTCTCCTGTGTTCAAGAAAGGCCGACCTAACAAAAGCGGGGTTTTGGCATCCACATCCATATCCAAATCTAAGACTACAAAGTCAACAGGGAAAACAAACTTGTCAACCTGCACTAACCCATCTTCAACTACCCCCATAGGTTTCCTAACAGACCTATCTGCCATCTGTAGGGTCATCCCTGTTGGTTCTAACTTACCCAACCCCAACTTCTCATAGACTCCTCTAGGCATCAGGCTCACAGAAGCCCCTAGATCACATGACACATTTTTTAACACTGTCTCTCCAATGGTAATTGGGATGGTAAAGCTACCTCTATCCTGCAACTTGGGGGGTATCCTATTCTCAAAGATTGCAGAACATTCCTCACTCAAATGCACCATCTGTTGCATCCACTCCTTACTCGACAACATTCCTTTCAAAAATTTAAAATATGGGGGAATGCTCGAAATTGCCTCTAATAGGGGAATATTCACCTCTACCTTTCTTAAGAGATTCAGAAATTTCACCTGACCTTGGGTCAGTATGTCCTTTCTGGGTCATTTAGGAGGATAGGGTAAAGTATTTACATCAAAAGCAGAGGGAGAGGGAAGAATTCTGTTTTTCTTACCTTTTTCTTTAGGTGGTGAGGGCTCTTCTTCTTTGATGTCCAAGACCACATAGTCTTTCTTCGGTGTTACCCCTTCCAATGCTTTTTTATTTGCCTCAGCCAATGCTTTTTTCGTGGCTTCCATTCTTTCCTCATTGCAGCCATTTCTTTCTCAACACTGCCAATTTCCAAATCTTCAATCTCGACTTCACCATACATAGCCCCTTCACGGTCAACTGCCTTCTCTTTCTTAGCCTTTTCAGTTTCTGCTTTCTCGGCCCATAATTCCTTCTTCTTGTCACTTGGCCTGACCTCTTTACCGCTTCGTGTGAACACAGCATTCATACCCTTTGGGTTCCTCTTAGTGTTACTCGGAAGCCCACCACTCAAATTTGTCATCAGAGTGTCAGTTATTTGACCCACTTGGGTCTCCAAGTTCTGAATGGCAGAATGTGTGGCCACTTTTTGTTCTACAGCATTTTTGTTTAACTCAGAAACAGTCCTATCTAGTCTTTCCAGGAGTATCTTAGTGGGCGTCTTCTGAACACCATAATTGTTTGATTGCTGATTATTTTGATTGTTCTGTGCAGATGAGCATTCGGGTGCTGATAGGTGCCAGAGTTATTATTTCTCGGATGCTGGCTCGCTTGCTGATTCTGATTGTTTTGCTGGCCCTAATTCTGATTCCATCCTTGATTCTGGCCCTAATTCTGCCCTTGTTGTTGCTGTTGGCCTTGTGACTGAGACTGCTGATTCTGACTATTCTGATAGTAGCCTTGGTTCTGATTCTGGTATGAACTCTGATTCTGGGAATTCTGGTTCAAAGGTCGGTTGTATGAGCTTTGGTTTTGCCTAAAACCTTGGTTCTGATTATTGTTACGATTCAGGGCCGATTACGCCTTGATTCCGACCTTGATTCTCGCGATTACGATTCCACGCTCGATTCCCTTGTCAAACATAGCTCACATCATATTTTTGGGAATCATCACCCATACCATATTCTATTTGCGGCTCTTGCTGATTGTTAAAATTCTGATTCCACTGCCCCTGGCCAAATCCTTGCTGATTCATGCTCATCTGCCCCATCGCATAGACATTCATTCGCTGTTGGTCATTCTGATTGCCAAACTGTTGTTGTACTGGAGTAGGTGTCAACTTTTGTGGATAAGTGGGTTTTTTCGATGATGTACATTCCATGGCAGAATGTCCACCTCCACAAAGTTGGCATTGTTGTACCTTCTTTCTTTCTAACTCCATTCAGTCCATCTTTAGTACCATTTCGTGCATCTTGTCGTGCATGGCAGATTCTAGATCGAGTTCCTCTTTCAGTGACTTTACACTTTCCATTGGGGCTTTCTTCTTCTTTCTACTCGACCCCCAATGTCCTTCTCCTTCTGCCGTATTCTCAATCTGTCTCATAGCTTGTTCTGGCAGCAGATTCATGATATCTCCGCCACTGACGGCATTGAGTTTGTTTTGGTCCATTGGCTCTAAGGTCCTGAATAATATAATGACTTGCTCAACAGTGGAAAAACCGTGTGGAGGGCATCTCTTCAGAAGACCCCTGAATCTCTCATATGTCTCTTTTAGTGTCTCTCCCTCGAGACCGTCAAACGAAGAGATTTTTTCTTTCAGATCTAAAATCTTCACCGGAGGAAAGTAATTCTTTAAGAACACTCTGACCACATCTGCCCATGTATGCAATGAATCATTGGGTAATGAATCGAACCAATCCTTAGCGGCTCCTCTCAATGCAAACGGAAAAACTATTAGCTTTACCGCCTCGTCACTCACCCCATTATATTTCATCGTTCCACAAATCTGGAGAAAGTGATCCAGAAAGCTGTTCGGCTTCTCTGTCGACTTCCCATGGAACAAGGCGTGTTCCCCCAACATGTTCAGAATATTTTGCTTGTTGTCCATGTTGTTCGCATTAATCGGGGGCACTCTAATTGGATTGTGCCCTATAACTTCCTGTGGGTTGGTAACGTAGTCTCGACAGACTCTCGGTCTCTGTACCTGCTGAGCCATATATGGCTGATAATTCTGCTGTTGTTGTTGTTGATAAAACTGCTGCATAGGGGGTTGCTGAGGATACGCGTTTTGGAACCCCTGTTGATTTCCTTGATTATCTAGCATCTGTAGTAATCGGTTCACAGTTTCCAGTCAAGTTCTGGTCTAAAATTCTGGGCATTCTGTCTCTCATTGTCCTGTCCAATCCCTATTCTCTGATTGAATATTGGGGTACAAAGCTGCGTAATATCTTGTCTTTGTCTCCCCTAGTCGATCTTCACGAGGTCCTCGAGTGGAGTTTGCAATTGTAATGTTGTATTACCACCAGTAGGGTTCGAAGTTTGCCTTGGTAAGTTTTGTTCATCAATAGGATCTTTTCCATTCCGTCGAGTCGTTATGTCATCCATTTCTGCAGAGGAATCCGAAAGTGATCTTTCTACGGTCCCTTTTTCTTCAAACAAAGGGTTCGGACTAGCTGCCAGGATCTCTCCTCGGTGCTGACTGTTTCTATGACGTGCGTAAGCTTCAATCTCTTGAATTGGCTCAATGAGAGGTTCTTTAGAGCTTCGGGTCATTCACTGACAAACAAGAAACAACAAGAAAACAAAATAAAAATGACCTAACCCCAAACTTTCGGTCAACTTACAAGATATCAAACGTTACACCCCGGCAACGGCGCCAAAAATCTTGATAGCAAAATACTTAACCGCTAACTTTATTCGACAGAGTATTGGGTCAACGGTAGTATAGTGGTTTCAAGGTCGAATCCATAGGGAGTAATGTCTAAGTACCAAAGTCAACTTAGAAATTAGTTCAGGTCAAAATAATGGTGGAGAGAAATTATACTAATGCAAAAGTGAAGATTATACTAATGAGTTTACTTCTAGGTATTAAAAGGTATAGCCGAACTATGATCCCATGAGCTACTTCTACCTCTAAGGAAGGACTTAACAGGGAACGTGTCTTAACCGACCTACCTATCCAATGTAGTTTAACGACATCCATGGGTGCCAACTCCTAATTCTGGTGTTAAGGTCTGAACAACTCTCGCTTAACACCCCACGCCAGGCTAATTAACCCTCCCTTTAGAAAATTGATTAACCTAACATGATTAAGCTCTAGAGTCGCTCGAACAATGATGACAAACCTCTGTATTGGAAACGGACCTAACAACTAGGCCGAATCTACGCAACGATCCTAAAACCCCTTATCCCACATCTCACCGCAAAATACATCTATAAGTTCAATGTGTGTGACAGTGAACTAGGTGATCAATCTAATTCAAAGATATTAAAATAAGTTTTAGGACGTGAATTAATCGTTTAAACATTCAATTATGCACTACACGATTCCCAATCTCATCCCCCCTTAGGGTTTTCGCTCGCTTTCACATAATTCGACAACACATGCAATTAGCTACTCATAATTATGCTAATAACGGAATAAAGAACGGAAACTGAATTAAAAACAATAAACAAAAGGAAAGTCATTACCATATAACTGCTGAAAATCAGATCCAGAAAATATGAAGAAATAGTTGCATCCAAAAAGTTGAATCTTTGATCTTGTAATATAAATCTAAGCTATAAAAGATGTGTAGAATCAAAAGAAGTTATCTAGGGAATCAAAAGATCAAAAGATGTTTAATCTACCCTAAAATCGTACCAAAATTGCGCAAGAGAAGTCTAAAGTCGGCAGAATATCCGTAGAAATTTGAATGAGTGCGATTATTTAGTAGAGTAGGTCGAAATCGATCTTTGTCGGTCGCAAACGACCGTTTGCCTGGAAAAATATGATGATATTAGTGTTTCATCTTCAGTGGACGGGCGTTTTCATTTCTTTGAACGCCCGTTTGCCAAATCATGTCTTGAGGGCAAACGCCCGTTTGTGTATCATGGACGCCCGTTTGCCTTATGTGAGCTTTTTACTTTGGGCTGAACCCATCCAAACGCCAGTTTGGGGGTTATTGGGACGCCCGTCCAGCTGAAAACCCAACTTTCTGAATGAAGTGTCACTCTGTAAACGCCCGTTTGAGGTAGGCTTCCTGTAAACGCCAGTTTGGGTATGGCAAACGCCCGTCTGTCCTGACTTCACTCCAAACTTGGCTTTTCTTCCACTTCCGTTCAACTCTCGTGCCATGAACATGTCTCTTAGTCCAAAACATCGCCTTACGGGTCCTCGAGTCACCTAGGTCCTGCAATAACATCAACGAACAAACACTACACGTAATTCCGTAGGAAAAAAGTGCTCAGAAAAGAGTCAAATATCGTTAAAAAGGCGGAGTTTACTATCGATATGACAGTTTAACTCCCCGTGTGTATAACTCTCGATATTACACTCAAACATGTCTAAATCAACCAAAAGCATGCCAATAAAGTGATAAACGGGGGTTAAACTGCGCACCAAAGCACAGTAAAGTTGACTCCCATCAGGATACAAATGACCGACTGCTGGTCGCCTCTTTCATGGCAGGTCTGCGAGAGGGACGACTGCACGCAAAGCTGAACAGCAAACTCCCTGGGTCAATAGAGGAATGTCTAGATGTGGCCTATAAACATTGCCAGGGCGAGGAAGCAAATCGACTTAAAAGAGAAATGGAAAAAGGTGAGGGCAAAAAGAACAAGCCCGAAGATAAGTCTGATAAGAAAAGTAAGTCAGTCTGGGATTGGGTAACTGTGCCCATCTCTGATCAGCTAGGGAATAAAGGGGCTCTGCAGGATAGAGACTTCATTCCCTTGAACAGATCTCGCGAGCAGGTTCTCACGATCATGGAAATGAAAGGCATAGACAGGGTCCCACCGCCAATGAGGGGGCGTAGAGAAAAAAGAAATCCCAACAAATACTACAAATACCACCAGGATGTTGGGCATGACTCAGAGCAGTGCAAAGACTTGATCCGAGACATTGATGCTGCATTAATGGAAGGAAAACTCGATGAGGTCGTAGATCGGTCTCACCAGGCCGAACCACTATGACGGTTAAAATAGTCTATCCTACAAAATCAACATTCTATCCATTATGAGCTGAAAGTAGTTGTTTTGACCTATAAATATGAACCATTTACGTTGAATATCATATGTCGGGTTCATGAGTCAAGACATCTGCACTTAGCGTTTATTTTCCCTATTTTGATATTATTTCGTGCAATATTTGATGATTTTCAGGATACAAAATATTGGGCTGAGCATGATGGAGGAATCTGGAGTGGACTGAACGAAAAGAATGGGCCTAGGGTATTCCAGAACAATCCTAGTTAAGTCACCTGAAGAAAAAGGACAAAATACCCTCGGTTTACCAAGAGGCAGTGCCGACTTACCGAGCTTTGAGAATCTTCAGAAACATGTTTTCTTGGATGAGGGGTAGAACTAGATGTTTCTAAGTCGGTTTAGATAGCTATAAATAAGAGGCTTCGCCTCAGAACACAATGTACCCAAATTACTCAAGAAAATTATGCAATAAAAGTTCTTTGTTCTTTATTTTATTTATTTTATGAATTCTGGTTGGAGAGACGACGGAGTCGCCGCTTAGGGAGAGATCTGAGGGAGATCTACGCTCATTTTCGAGGGTATGATTTCTATCTTTTCCAAGACGTAGATCTATCGTTGTTCTATTCGACTAGTATGTTTTAATTGCTTATTTAGTTTAATTATATAGTAGTTAGTTTATTTTACCCCGTATGTTATAGATTTGATTCATTGGTGAAGAAATCATGAAATAGAGATTGCGTTCTTCAGATCTGCGACGGTCTATATCGCTAGATCTGAATACCTAGTAAATTACTAATTCATGATAATCGGCGCCAGCTACGTTGATCGATAGATTTAATTTACATGTCTTTAGTCTGATCAACTATTTGCATGTCATCGTAAACTATCATGAAATATGAATAGTGAAGTGTTATGTTTGGACATTATCTAGAATGGACCCTAGGAATGTGCTGATCAATGTCGACAGTTGTCTAGGCGGGTTTGCGGTATGAGTTAGCGCTCAATATCGACAGCTCTAGTTCTTTATGGGTATGGGCTATTACGGACCAATTAAGGAGGGCAGCTTGCGTATAGATTGTTTATTACCATTGTCGGAGTAGATAGGGTTAGGAGCTGTACCCGTAGCTGAACAATGAATAAATTCACCAATGGGGATGACTGTTGCATGTGTGGGGGAATAACAAATTACTCATAATTGAACTAATACATTATAAACTTGTTTTTGCTTCGTGTGAACAAGCATAATCTTGTTAGTTTGAGGCACCAAATTTACTACTGTCAATATTATAGTTGGTCGTAGACCGTATTCGTGACAAGCTCAATCTTGATAATCAGACGATCTTATGAGGATCTGTGGGATCGACCTTGACTCGCCAGTACTCTACTACGATAGACCTAGTCATATTGCTAGTAAGTGCTTTGCACGCGATCAAGATTTTTGGCGCCGCTGCCGGGGACTCGTGTCAAGAATACTTTTTATTTAAGATTGAGTTTTCTGTATATATTTGAGTCTGTTTTATAGTCTATTTATACTGGAGTCATACAGGGTCGATTTTGTTAAAAATCTGGAAAAATAGCTTCCGGTTTACCGAGGGTATACCGCGGTAAACCGAGAGCCCTAGTTTTAGCAGAATTGTTTCTGTTAGTCAGGAGTCAGAGTCTGTATTTTTTGAGTCTGCCAGGCGTGTGTAACAGCCGTCGAGGCAAATTACTAACCTTTTTATTTTTTTTTGTTTTGTAGTACGCTACACGGAGTTCAGCAACCAAACTCGAGAGATTCATACCTGAGATTGAAAAGTTTGCTAGACAAAAGAGAAAGGAAACTCGTGAGAGATCTGTTAGGCTGGCGGACAACTTGAGTACGCACGAAGGAGATCACAGCGAAAGGGAAGAAGAAGATACATAAATCAACATGGCACAGAACGGACAGAACGGACCGAATGGACAGAATGGAGCAGGAGTTGTGGTACAAGCAGATAGGAGAACTCTATAGAGTTATTCAATGCCAACGATTGAGCAATTTGTGCCAGCAATTGTTCAGCCTGAGGATGCAGCTGAGGTATTTCACCTGAAACCGAATGTGATACAAATGGTGACTAACTACACTACCTTTCATGGAGTAATGAATGAAGATCCTAGTGTACACGTCACCAACTTTCTAGAGATAGTCAGCACAGTCAAGCCAGAAGGAGTACCTGAAGACAACTTTAAGCTGAAATTGTTTCCATTCACTCTAAAAGACAAAGCAAAGATATGGTTATTGTCTCTAGCACTGGGATCGATCCAAACTTGGACCGATCTGTTGCAAAAGTTTATGAATAAGTACAGCCCACCTGGGAAGTCAGTATAAATGAGACAAGACATAATGAGCTTATGAAATCCATGACTGAGCTGAATACAAACTTCACCACATATTGTCAGAAGAATGATACAAGACTGACCAATCAAGAAGCCTTAGTGCAGAATCTGTCGCACCAAGTGGGACAGATTGCAGAACAAGTGTCAGCCCGTCCTCCGGGAGGATTGCCAAGTAATACTGAAAAGAACCCGAAGGACGTAAACGCAATCATGACTAGAAGTGGAAAGGAACTGTCTGGACCAGTTATACCAACTGTTCAGGAAGAATCAGAAAGCAGTCAACAGCCGAACACAGCAGAATCTGGAGAAAAAGAGGGACCCGTAAACCGGGACACTACTCTGGTATACCTAAAGTCTGAAAATTCAACAGACAAGCAGGCAGAGCATCAGTTGTCAGCAGGTAAGTCTTCACGAACTATAAATATTAATCTTGCTACTTTACCCTATACTCCTAGGAAATATAAACCGAATAATGATGATGCGCATTATAAAAAGTCTATAGAGATGTTTAAAAAGTTACAAGTGAATATACCTTTGGTAGAAGCTCTGGCCGGAATGCCGGAGTATGCGAAATTCTTGAAAGAAGCAATCTTTACCAAAAGGAAGTTATTAGACCTTGAGACTATTTGCCTTAATGAGGAATGCTCGGTAGTTTTGCAACGTAAACTGCCTCATAAGTGTAAAGACCTTGGGAGCTTCCTCATACCATGCACAATTGGAGGAGTATGCCTGAACAAAGCATTCTGTGATCTTGGAGGCAGTGTTAATCTAATGCCACTCTCCATCTTTTATAAGTTGGGCATGAAAGAATTAAACGAAACATCTATAACTCTTCAATTGGCAGATAGGTCAATGAAGCAACCGTGTGGAGTGGTGGAGGATGTTTTTGGTAAAAGTTGATAAGTTTGTATTCCCTGTAGACTTTGTGGTGCTAGACATAGAAGATAACCACGATGTTCCACTGATCTTAGGAAGACCTTTCCAAGCTACGAGTAAAACATTGATAGATGTTCATAAAGGTGAGTTGATTTTGAGAGTGAATGAGGACAAAGTAGTATTTAATGTGATGAATTCAATGAAGTATGCATAAGATGAAGAAGAAGCATGCTACATGCTAGATTCCATAGACGAACTTGTGTTGGAACTATATCAGCAAGTGGCACTAGACCCTGAAGTAGCAGAGACTTTACTCCTGAAGGAAGAAGAAAGCTATTAGGAAACCTGGCCAGGGTGTAGCAAAGGTCAAGCGCGAGAAATAGAGCCTATATCTTCTATGGATTTAGGCGGAACCATTCACAAACCTTCGTGGCACAAGTTCTTTGACCTACAATTGACTGGTAAGCTGTTAAGATCATCGTTAGAAGAGCCACCAAGGAACTTAACGTTAAAACCTTTGCCATCTCACCTGAAGTACGTATACTTACAAGATGATACCCTTCCCCTTATAATTTCATCGTTATTATCACCGTTAGAGGATGAGAAACTTTTAAGAGTACTGAGAGAGCATAAGGGAGCATTTGGGTGGACCATTGCAGATATTAGAGGAATAAGCCCTTCAGTGTGCATGCATAAGATCTCTGTAGATCTTGAGAAGAAAGCGGTAGTACAACCACAAAGGAGGTTGAAGCCACAACTGAAGGATGTTGTTAAGGAAGAGATCATAAAAATGTTGGAGATGGGAATCATTTTCCCAATTGCAGATAGTGAGTGGGTGAGCCTGATTAATGTGGTGCCCAAGAAAGGAGGATTCACTGTCCAACCTAATGAGTTTGATGAGTTGGTCCCTGTGAGGCTAATTACTGGACATCAAGTTTGCATTGACTTCAGGAAACTGAATGATGAAACTCGTAAAGATCATTTTCCCCTACCATTCATTGATCATATGCTGGAAATATTAAGTGGTCATGCCTTTTATTGTTTCTTAGATGGATATTCTGGTTATTATCAGATCCATATTGCCCTCGAGGACCGAGAAAAAACAACTTTCACATGTCCTTATGGAACATTTGAGTACAATCGCATGCCGTTTGGTTATGTAATGCACCAGCAACTTTCCAAAGGTGCATGATGTCATTATTTGCGGACATGGTGGAAGATTTTCTGGAGATTTTCATGGATGATTTCTCTGTATTTGGAGATAGCTTTGATACATGCTTGGATAATTTGAGTAAGGTGCTAAAGAGATGTGAAGAGACCAACCTTGTACTTAACTGGGAGAAATGTCATTTCATGGTTACAGAAGGAATGGTGTTGGTTCATAAGATTTAAAGGAAAGGAGGGCAAAGATAGAGGTAATAGAGAAGTTACCCCCTCCAACGAACTTAAAGACGTTGCGAGCCTTTCTTGGCCATGCAGGATTCTATAGGAGGTTTATCAATGACTTCTCTAAAGTTTCTAGACCTTTGATAGAATTACTTGCAAAAGATGTACCTTTCGTATTTGGAGAAGAATGCAAGAAAGCATTCAACACATTGAAGCGAATCCTTATAACCGCCCCAAATCTGGTAGCACCAGATTGGAACAAACCTTTTGAGCTTATGTGTGATGCAAGCGACACGGCAGTTGGAGCAGCTCTAGACAAAGGGAGGATAAAATATTAAGCCTATCTATTACGCCAATCGTACCCTTAACAGTGCCCAGAGGACTTATGCGACTACAGAAAAGGAACTTTTAGCTGTCATATATGCGTTTGACAAGTTATGACCTTATCTGCTAGGATCGAAAGTCACTGTATTCACTGACCATGCAGCTTTGAAATACCTTTTAATTAAGCAAGACTCCAAGCCGAGATTGTTACGGTGGATTCTACTCTTACAAGAGTTTGATGTAGAAATCAAAGATAAAAAGGGAACTGAGAACCAGGTGGTTGATCACCTGTCAAGATTAACTTTGCTGGAAGAAGAACAACCGACTGAGTTAAGGGAAAGCTTTCCTGATGAATAACTGTTTGTCGTCTCAGTAGTAGCTCGAGTTGAATCTCAGACCTAATATCATACATCAAGAGTGGGTAAGGTATACCCTTGGTTTGCTAACATTGTCAATTATCTAGCAGGCAGATACCTACCACCAGAATTCGCGAATGCAGATAAGAAGAAGTTCTTTACGTATCTAAAGCATTATCATTGGGACGATCCCTACCTATACAAATTATGCCCTGATGCCATTCTTAGGATATGCGTCCATGATGACGAGATTCCAAGTATTTTGCACATGTGTCATTCTAGAGAAGCTGGAGGTCACTATGGGCCAGACAAGACAGCAGCAAAGGTACTGCAATGTTGATTCTATTGGCCAACAAGGATCATCAAAACACCAAACCATCCAATGTAAAGACGGTTTTCAGTGCTAGTTATCCAGTTACAGAAGCGACCCCATAGGCTTGCGAAATCTGCTTACGAGTTTACACGAGCCTGTTATTCCTATCAAATGACTGGTAATATTTCTAAGCAGAATGAGATGCCACTGCAGAGTATCTTAGAAGTGGAGTTATTCGATGTGTGGGGAATTGATTTTGTTGGGCCTTTCACATCGTTAGAATCAAATCGTTACATCCTGGTAGCGGTTGATTATGTTTCCAAATGGGTGGAAGCAGTGGCTTCACCTACTAATGATGCTAGGGTTGTCCTGAGGTTTCTTAAGAAAAACATTTTGACGAGGTTTGGAGTGCCAAGAGCCATAATTAGTGACGGAGGGAGTCATTTCTGTAATAGGTTGTTTGAGAAGTTGATGATGAGATACAGGGTTAGACATAAGATTGCAGCAGCATATCACCCCTAGACAAGTGGACAAGTAGAGGTCACGAACATAGAGATTAAGAGGATCTTAGAGAAACTGTGAATCCTACGAGGAAATATTGGTCTTTCAAATTAGATGACGCTCTGTGGGCGTACAAAATAGCTCATAGGACCACAATTGGGATGTCACCATATATGATAGTATTTGGAAAAGCATGTCATTTTCCGGTAGAACTCGAGCACCGAGCGTTGTGGGCTACGAGATTTCTAAACATGGATGAGAATTTAGCCGGTGAAAGGAGAATGCTAAAGTTTAATAGATTGGAGGAGTTTAGACTTCAAGCGTATGAAAATGCGAATATTTACAAGGAGAGAATGAAACGCCTACACGACAAGAAGATTCTGAACCGCACATTTCAAGTTGGAGATAAGGTGCTGGTATACAATTTGCGTCTTCGTATTTTTCTTGGGAAGTTGAAGTCTAGATGGTATGGACCACATGTAGTCATGAAAGTCTTCAATCCAGGTGCATGTGAAGTTAGACATGAATACTCTTGGCAAACTTTCACAGTTAACAGCCACAAGCTGAAACATTACCTAGAGCACAAGTATAACCCTGAACTGGAAGTCTTTACGTTGACAGAGCCAGAATATGAATAGAGGAGCCCTATTAGTACAGTCGAGTTGAAACTCAGAACTATTTCTAAACCCTTATTTATTTATTTTTTGTTTATTTAGGTTATTTTGAGTCAATAAAGTAGCATGACAATCGCAAGGTTTTTTTCATCACATATATCTTCGGTCATCTGGCAAGAGATATATGTGGTTTTTTCCTTCACGATTCTCATGTGATACCCTCGTAAAAGTTTTCGCATCTTTCTTATGTCAATGAAAGAATAATGTGGCTTAAACTGTTTTTGCGCATTCCTCCAGTATGCACAATTACCGCCACCTTATTTCCTTGTTGCCCTTCGCATGTTACTCACAGTTTTTGGAAGACTTTTGGAAAGCAGGTAACAACTTGGAAGAGCAATGACCTAGGCACTAACGATTCTACTCCGGGTTCGTTTTGACTCAGCCGAATTATCCAGATCTAAGTACCTTTTCTTTTCTTTATTATTAGTCATTGGGGACAATGTCTATAATAAGTGGGGGGTAGGCGTCTTAGCTGGATGATAAAATGGAATACTTTTGAAAAATTTAACACTGTTTTTAGCTTGCTATTTGCACGTTTTCGAGTAAGAAATCGGTAGAAAAGGAGCCCAAGTTCAATTTGAAGTGAGCTATAGCATATTCAATTTAGTATGGAAGAATGAGCATATGTTGTGTTGCATAAAGTAGTAACTTATTAATTATTATTCTATCATTGCACTCAATATTTAAGCACATAATCTGAGTGAGAAGTGTTTAAGATCAGATGATGAATTCTTTTAGCCGGGAATCCTTATTTGTCTGTCTATATACTTCAACAAATTGATGTAAGACAAGGGAAGCAACTTGGATGACGAAAGGTGACTGGGATAAACGGAGTTGTGAGAGAAAGAGAAAAAAGTGAGGAAATCTGCCAGAAAAAGAAATGAAAAAAAATGAAACAAAACAAAAAAATGAAAATAGATATGCAATAAAGGCAGTGAGGGAAACGAACTCGTGTAAAAAGGGCACGACCCTCGCATAAAAAGAAACATACGAGGACTTAAGAGCAATGCTCAGTCCCCGAGTCTGCCCGACCCAATTAAGGTACCATGTTGTGTAACCAAGTCTGAAAGCAAGATGAGCGAGTGTATGCGCAGGTAAGTTAAGATTGTGGGGTTAATACAACTTGATTCTCTTCACGAACGCACTATCACGACTGATTAATCACACGACACATTTATGCATGATAAGTAGTGATTAATGGTGAGCTTATGGATTGTGGCTTGATGTATGTTTCTGCCGGAAATCATGATTGAATATGTGGTAGCTGATGGAGATTGTTCTTGGAGGTACATTCCGCCTTGATACACTGCTCGCGGACAAGCAGAAGGCTAGTGGGGGGTTAGTTGATGACGGTTAAAATAGTCTATCATACGGCATCAACATGCTATCCATTATGAGCTAAAAATAGTTGTTTCGACCTATAAATATGAACCATTTACGTTTAATATCATACGTCGAGTTCATGAGTCATGAAATCTACACTTAGCGTTTATTTTCCCTATTTCGATATTATTTCATGCATTATTTGATGATTTTCAGGATGTGAAATATTGGGCTGAGCATGATGGATGAATCTGGAGTGGAATAAACGAAAAGAATGGGCCTAGGGTATTCCAGAACATTCCAAGATAAGTCGGCTGAAGAAAAAGGACAAAAATACCCTCAGTTTACCGAGAGGCGGTGCCGACTTACCGAGCTTCGAGAATCTTCGGAAACGCATTGTCTTAGACGATGGGTAGAACTAGATGTTTCTAAGTCGGTTTAGATAGCTATAAATAAGAGGCTTCACCACAGAACACAATGTACCCAAATTATTCAAGAAAATTATGCAATAAAAGTTCTTTGTTCTTTATTTTATTTATTTTATGAGTTCTGGTCGGAGAGACAACGGAATCGCCGCCTAGGGAGAGATCTGAGGGAGATCTACGCTCATCTTCGAGGGTATGAGTTTCTATCTTTTCCAAGATGTAGATCTATCGTTGTTCTATTCGACTAGTATGTTTTAATTGCTTATTTAATTTAATTATGTAGTAATTAGTTTATTTTACCCCATGTGTTATAGATTTGATTCATTGGTGAAGAAATCATGAAATAGCGATTGCGTTCTTCAGATATGCGACGGTCTATATCGCTAGATTTGAATACCTAGTAAATTACTAATTCATGATAATCGGCGCCAGCTACATTGATCGATAGATTTAATTTACATGTTTTTAGCCTGATCAACTATTTGCATGTCATCGTAAACTAGCATGAAATACGAATAGTGAAGTGTTATGTTTGGACATTATCTAGAATAGACTCTAGGAATGTGCTGATCAATGTCGACAGCTGTCTAGGCGGGTTTGCGGTATGAGTTAGCGCTCAATATCGACAGCTCTAGTTCTTTATGCGTATGGGCTATTGCGGACCAATTAAGGAGGGTAGCTTGCGTATTGATTGTCTACTACCATTGTCGGAGTAGATAGGGTTAGGAGTTGTACCCGTAGCTGAACAATGAATAAATTCACCAATGGGGAGGATTGTTGCATGTGTGGGGGATAACAAATTACTCATAATTGAACTAATACATTATAAACTTGTTTTTTGCTCCTTGTGAACAAGCATAATCTTGGTAGTTTTAGGCACCAAATTTACTACTGTCAATATTATAGTTGGTCGTAGACCGTATTTGTGACAAGCTCAATATTGATAATTAGACGTTCTTACGAGTCTCTGTGGGATCGACTTTGACTCGCCAGTACTCGACTACGATAAACCTAGTCTTATTGCTAGTAAGTGCTTTGCACGCAGACGACGTGAGTTTAAGCGTCGAAATAACGACGATAGAGCGAACATGGATGAATATTGAAAAAGAAAGGATCACTTACCAGATCATGATGGTCAAGTAGACAATTGCCCTGTGAACACGATCAATACGAGCTCAAGAGGGCCGAACAGCTCAAGAAGAACTGAAGACACGAGCAGTAGCAGGTCTACTGCCCCCACTTCTGCGAACAAAAGACAAAGAATGACAGGAGAAGTGGTTTATGGTCCAATAGATTCACTACCATTGGTAGTTAAGAACGAAGGATTAGTAATAGAAGCGGTGATTAGCAAAAACCGAACAAAGCGAATGTGCGTGGACACATTCAGTGCTGTGAACGTCCTTTATTACAATGTATTCACAGCGATGAAGTTGAGGGATGCCGATCTCACTCCCGTTTCAGCTCCTCTGTTCGGCTTCGCTGGACCCCTAGTTCATCCGCTGGGTGTGATCAAGCTCCTCACTACTTTTGGAGAAGGAAGCAAGGGCAGGAATGGTGGATTATGTGGTGGTGAAGGCACCATCGGCTTACAATGTGATAATGGGAAGACCAGCACTTATCGATCTTCGAGCTGTAATTTCACCGGCCCACGTCAGTATGAAAATTCCAACGGAAGAAGGTTCGGTGGAAATCAATGGGGATGTGGAAACAGCCAGGAGCTGTTACACTGCATTAGTAAGTGGAAAAATGATGGATCAGCAAGTGAATATTGAAGAACTACTTCCTGAGGATGAAGAGAGCTAGTCATCTGAAGATCAGACGGAGGCTGTTCGTCTATGGGCCAAACAGGAAGACTCAACAGTTAATGTGGGGGCATGGATCCCAGCCTCACACAAAGAATCTCTGATAAACCTTTTGAAAGAATTCAGAGATGTGTTCGCATGGAAAGCAGAGGATATGCCAGGATTATCTCCAGAGCTGGCAGTTCACAAGTTGAACATAGATCCGAACAGAAAGCCTGTTCGCCAAAAGAAAAGGCACTTTGCCTCTGAGCGCATCTCAGCAATTAAACAAGAGGTGACCAAGTTGTTGCAAGCCAACATAATCAAGGAAGTTGTATATCCAGAATGGTTAGCAAACCCAGTACTGGTCAAGAAGCCAGATGGGAGTTGGAGGATGTGCGTTGATTTCACTGACCTCAACAAAGCATGTCCGAAGGATTGTTGTGCTCGGCCCAAGATCGATCGACTAGAGGACTCAACAGTAGGGTTTGAGGTCTTCGCATTCTTAGATGTATACAAAGGTTACCATCAGATCATAATGAACCCGGAAGATACAGAAAGGACTGCCTTTATAACGGAATTTGGGACGTACTGCTACGTCACCATGCCCTTTTGCCTAAAGAATGCCGGAGCAACCTATCAGAGGGCTGTAAACACAATTTTTGCCGATCAGATCGGAAGGTGTATGTAGGTGTACGTGGACGATCTCCTGGTCGAGAGCAGATCTCTTTTTCAAAACATGAATGATGTCAGGGAAATGTTTGGAGTTCTAAGGAAAACTCAGATGAAGATCAACCCAAAGAAATGCACATTTGGGGTCAGATCAGGGAAGTTTCTAGGGTACATGATATCCAGAGACGGAATTAGAGCAAACCCAAATAAGATCAATGCATTGAAGACTATGTCCCCGAAACATCAAGGAGGTACAGTGTTTAACGGGACGAATAGCGGCCTTGAACCTGTTCCTGTCGAGATCGGCACAGCGTGCCTTACCTTTTTTTCAAAATTCTGAGAAGAGCTAGTCCTTTTCAGTGGGATGAGAAAAGTCAGAAGGCCATTGAAGAACTGAAACTGTACTTGGCCGAACTGCCCACCTTAACGGCTCCTCAGGTAGGAGAACCACTGCTCGTTTACTTGGCAGTATGTGAAGAAGCGTTGAGCACAGTACTAGTTAAAAACCATGGCGGACAGCAGATACCGGTGTTCTTTGTGAGCAAAGCACTCCATGGACCAGAAGTCAGATATTCAAATGCGGAAAAGTTAGCATTGGCATTAGTGCATGCCTCAGGAACATCCGATTACAGTAATCACTAATCAACCGCTACAATAGATTTTAGGACGACCATAAACCTCAGGAAGGTTAGCGAAGTGGGTCGTCGAACTGGAAGAATTTGACATTGATTTTCATCCTCGAACTGCCATCAAAGCATAGGCTTTAGCGGACTTCCTGGCTGAAGGGGATAGTTGTTCGCCTAGAAGACGATCAGCCGAAACAGGAAGAAAATAAATGGAACTTATATGTTGATGGTGCAGCGAGCAAAGACGGAGCAGGGGCAGGTCTCCTTCTCGTTAGTCCAAAAGGGGAAGAGTTCCCCTACGCCTTAAGGTTTGATTTCAAGGCTACTAATAACGAAGTTGAGTACGAAGCCTTAATTACAGGGCTCAAGTTGGCGAACAAGCTTGGGGCAGATAATCTACATGTGTACAGTGACTCACAACTCATTGTAAACCATATAAACGGGGAATATGAGGCTAAAGAGGAGCCCATGAAGAAATACTTAACAGCAGCTAGAACTCTGTGAGAAAATTTTCAATAGGTCCAGGTAGACCAAATACCCCGAACTAAGAACAGAAGAGCGGATGCCTTGTCAAAATTAGCCTCAAACTTTGTATCAGAGAAGAAAGTGCTGGTGGAGCTCTTAAAGGAGAGGAGTTACGATCAGCAAGTTGTTCAGCTGATCAGACAGGCCAGTACGTGGATGGACCCTATTGTGTCTTATCTCAGAGATAACATCTTACCTCAAGACAGTACTCAGGCTAGGAAGATGAAACTCTTAGCGACCAGATATTCGTTGCTCGAAAATGTTCTCTATCGCAGGTCGTATGTTGCACCATGGCTTAGATGTGTAACAAGTGAAGAAGGGAAGTACCTCTCAGAGAGATACACTTGGGAATCTATGGAAATCACCTTGGAGCTCAGACCTTAGCAAGGAAATTCAAGTTGTTCGGATACTATTGGCCAACAATGTTAGAAGATGCTAAAGAGTTAGTGGAAAAGTGTAAATCGTGCCAGGTGCACGATAATCTGTCGCATCAGCCGTCCCAAGACATGGTTCCATTGGTATCCCCTTGGTCTTTTGATCAGTGGGGGTAGACCAGGTGGGGCCACTCCCAAGAGCTCCAGGCAATGTCCGATTCCTGATCGTAGCAGTGGACTATTTTACCAAACGGGTTGAAGCCGAACCACTGGCTACCATAACAGGGAAATAGATACATAAATTCCTATGGAAAACATAGTATGCAGGTATGGAATACCCAAGAATTTGATCTCAGACAATGGGACTCAATTTGATGACAAGGTTGTCAAAGAATGGTGTGCCGAACTGCACATAACCCAGCATTTTACTTCTGTGGGCTATCCCCAAGCCAATGGACAGGTCGAACAGACCAACAGGCAGATCAAAACTGGGCTAAAGAAATGCCTAGAGGAAGAATGAGAGAATTGGACCGAGCATCTGCCCAACATCTTATGGGCTTATCGAACAACGCCCAACTCGGCCACTGGAGAAACTCCATTCAGATTAGCCTATGAATGCGAAGCGGTGATTCCGGCTGAGATCGGCCTATCATCACCAGGAGCAGTGCTCTACTCTGAAGATCAACAGTTTGTTAGGTGTAGTGCCCGAAAGACAATTTGTGTAATTGTTTTTAATAATGGATGACAGAGTTTATCTCACCTTATTACTTGCTTTGTGCTTGTAAAGTAATACATTGCTGCAAACCCTAAGTATATCAGTATGTAACCGCTTAACTCAGTGTATTGATTACACGTGAGGATTGAGTTAGTGGTGAAATACTTAAACTGTTAGTCCGTGGTGAACTTAATCAGAGTTTAGGGTCTCTTGATTAAAACACCAATAATGCGCCCAAAACACCTTAGGGTGTGATAGTCTTATCCGGTTTGTCGGTAGAGGGTACTACGTGGGGCATTTATATATGATGGCATTCATATAGGATGGACCGATTTAATCGAATTTCTCGATATAATTCCGTAATCGAGGAATCTTATTAAATCATTAGATGATCATATATGGATCAACCTTAATCTGAGGTGATCATAGGGTCTTTGCTTGTCTCGGGGTAGTGTTTGATGTGTTGAATTACGGTTCACTTAGATATGTGTTCCAAGCCACTTCTCATTGGCACTATCTCACGATGAGTGAGTAGTTACGCTTTTCACAGACATGGAATCCATTCCTTCCTCGGGAAGTAGAGTGTGATCCCTTATTTGTTAGCCCTAAGAAAGTGATCGATCTCGGAGTTCACATTTGACTAATTAGCTACTAGTCAGATATGTGCACTAATTGATCATCAGGGGGTTAATGGTAAATAAGGATAAGATATTCTGAGTCGGGTTCACGGAGACTTCCAACTCAGAATGGACAGTCTATGGAGGGTTAACCCGTATGTAGTGATTATATCAATGGACGCTTATTCACTCTATGGGTTGAGTATAAGTATATATCTATAATTGGTAGAGTTCAGTTTCGGGTTTATGGTGGCGTAATCCCGGAATTAATAATTATATATATTTATTTTGTTCGATGAATATTATATTTAATTATTGGAGCTACTGGTTATAGGTCCATAGTCCCCAATGTGGCTTCTATAATTCGGGCTAATATTCTTGTTTATTTTGGGCCTCAGAAATAATTAATTGGTTGGGCAATTTAATTGATTGTTGGATCGATAATGCGCAAACACACTCTAAAAGGGGGGGTTGAATAGAGTGTGGGTGATTTTTAACTTCTTTTTCGAACTTAACACAAGTACTAGCAACTAAGTGCGGAAGCTCACTTAATTAACTATTCGTTTGTGTTATAGTCCTTAGTGTTCAAGATAATTAATTTTGTGATAAAAACAAATAGAACAACAGGTTTGATCAAATATCGAACAGAGACTAGGTCAAACTTATCAAATAGTGAAAACTCAAACTTATTGAATAAATTGATCAACACAGCATGCAGCGGTACTATGACTTAGATAAAAGGTAATGTGCAGCAAACAGATTGTGACCTATATACCTTTTGATATGAATAAAGTAAATATATATATAGACTGATGTTATAGCAAATTTAATTCACAACTCAACAAACTCAAATAAAATCTCAAATATAAATTATCAAACTGAGTTATTTAAACAGGTTTGAAGGATTTACAAAAAGAAACTGAATCAGTGATTGAAAGTAAGTTACAGTTGAGACTGATCTAACAGAGTTCAACAGGATACAAAAACTGATGAAAATTAATTCTAAGATCAGTCAAGGGCACTGCTCAGACTGAAAAATATCAGATGTACTTTAGTGATGATAAACACAAATAACTTTGAAGTTTATCAGCACTTAAATACAGCTGATTTACAGAGGTTTCAGTGAGCACAACAAGAAGGACCAGACTAGATCGATCAATCGGCCAAAGATCGGCGAGGGTCGATTAGAGTTGTACCTCTAATCTGACTGTCAAGGTCAGTATTGGAACTGGCCACAAATGATCAGCAGGTCCAAACTGTGGCCAAGGTAAAACCTCAAAATAAAAACCTATTACAAGGTGCTAAATTGAAAGTTCAGATTTCTCAACAGATGTACAGGCCGCACAGATTCAGCAAATAAGCACAGTAGAGGGGCAGAATTCCAGGGTGTAAATCACAAGGATATACACACTGAAAATTCCCAGCAGATATGGGGAAAGAAAGACTAGACAGAGCCAAGTGATGCACAGATTCAAACTTGCAAGGAGTCAGAGTATCAGTCTGTGATGCCTTATTCTCAAGGCTGTGTGCACTTACACAAAGTACAGATCCTGATATTCTGATGTGCAGCAAGATGAGTACTGTGACAAGACTTGTACAGACTTTACAGCAATGGACAAACACTCAATCTGAACAATAGGAATACACAAGGTCAGATTGATACTGAAATATGAGCTATAGGCCGAAATCCTCTCAGGGCCTTTTTGCTAGTTCAAGCTTTCAAGTATCAATTTCTGATCTCAGAAACCGACTTTATTCAGGTTCAGAATTTGACAGACTCAATTACAGATACTACTCAAGTATGGCTAATTGAGACACACAACAAGAACAGGGATACTGCAAGACTTGATATGAATTCCTGAATGACACAAGATCAGAGATGGTTTGAAGTCAATGTCTGAATTTGCCAGATCCTCACCTAGGCAATCTTCAGACTTAGGTCCTTCAAAGTCAATGATCTTATCACAGGGGTGCTTCAAATCAAACAAGCAGACCACAAAACAGTTTAAACAAAAGCAAAGTTTAAAGGGTGTTTTCTGAATTGATTTACCTCTTTTAAAAAGACACAATGCAGACAAACAGAGAAGTTGATCCTGTGTCCTGTGTATAGCTTTGCCAGTCCTCAGGCTATACACACTCCAGCAAGATTCCAACTGATTCACTATCACTTCAGGCAAGTGATAGGGAATCCAGACCACAAACTTCTTCTTGCAAAAAATGACTTAGAGAAATTTTTGAAAAGGAGAAAATGTAGTATTTGCTTAAGTTGTAAAACTGATAATGAAATAATTGAATGAGGGTGGCTATTTATAGGACTTGTAAAGTGAGAGGGCCTAAGACTTAGCAGAATAAAACCCGAAGCACTAGACCACTCGGACAAACCACTTGATCAACCAAAGCGATTACAAGTAAAATACAAGGTTGATCCGGTGAATTAAAAAAGGTTTAATTCAGGACGACCACACAAAAAGGTCTGAATTGACTTGACAGACCAACCAAAATCAGTACAAACCAAGGTTGGACCGGTTTGGATGACTTGTTTGGCCATCATTGGGTTTAATTACCCTCAGCAGGTTACAATTCAGTGTCATTGGGTAAATACCCTCAATTGAATTGTCTTGACAGGACTAGGGTACAAGATTTAGCCATTTTACCATAGCAATTCGGGTGGTGATCCACCGAATCAATTCTCACGTGCCGATATGAAGAGATTGCCTTGCTTAACTCTCAAATTAAAGCTGCAGATCCTCCAAAATCACACATGTGGTCAAAAGCACAGATCTTATGCCATTTGAAGATCCAGAACGGTCAAGAGGTAACCTGTAATCAGCCAGTAAAGGAAAGATAAGGCAGAATCGCAATTCAAATCAGAAAATAACTGAGGATACGATATTTAATTTGAAAAGATATGACCTTTTAAGAGTCGAATTTGCAGAGAGGCCTTCACGGTAATAATTTGAATTTGGGTTAACACGAATTCAGAGAATCACCCTCTTAATGACTCGTATCAGTCGAAAGTAACCTTCAAACAGCACAATAGCACAAAATCAGGGCAATTAAGTGTTCAAATCAGAATAATAACATTCGATATTAACGAGAAAAGAAAGAATCGACCTTTACTACTATGAAGACTTCACAGAGTGGGCCTCTATGTTTCTTCAATCAAATCTCAGCGAATCGATGTAGTAATTGCTTTGAAACCTTCTTAATCAGATATTCGTCACGTGGTTGCAACTGGAGGCTGATTCTGTGAGTGAAAACCTTCCTAAATCAATGGTGGCTTAAATCAACACAGAAACGGGAATAAAGATGGTGGATTTTCAGAGAGAAAAAGGATCGTCATTGAAGACGATCGATTTTGGAAGTAAATGAGAGGAGTTGCAGATAGAAGAAGAAACGGCTAGACTCGACAAATAGGTTTAGGTTTTTTGTTTAGAGAGTTAGATAAGGAGAAGGGAGTTGGGCCGGACCAGAAAAAAAGGGGCCAGACTTATTTTGTTTTAAAAAAAAAAGGGGTCTGTCGAATTTTTTGTGATATACATATATAAGTAAATAATTTAGATTGATTAATCAAACTTATAAAATCAAGTAAATTAATTTTAATCTAATCAAGCAAGTTAAATAGATAATTATATATTTTAATGATCCTGCAAAAAAAAGATTAAACACAAAAGAATGCCATATGATGTAAGTGTTAACTTCATGGCAGTTAGTGGCATGGATATTTTAGTAAAATCACATTTGAGGGGTATTTTAGTAAATTAATCAAACTTAAATGCAACTGGGGCTCATAACTTAACAATCTCCCCCTTTTGATTAATTTTCAAAATACATCATACGCTCCCCCTTGATTATAGCTCCCCCTACATGCGTACTTCTCCCCCTTAGTTTGAAAACTAAGCAAAAGGAATCACAATGGTACCATATGTAGGTCACTACGCAACTTTTCGAACGAGGCCTGGGGTAAAGGCTTCGTGAAAATGTCAGCTACCTGATGCGCAGTTGGCACAAACTCAATAGATATCGTTCCATTTTGCACGTGATCACGTATGAAATGATAGCGAATATCTATGTGTTTGGCTCGGGAGTGCAATACTGGATTGTGTGCAAGGTCTATTGCACTGGTACTGTCGCAATAAACCGGAACACAATCTACATACATGCCGAAGTCTGCTAGCTGTTGTTTGATCCAGAGGAGTTGAGCACAGCAATTGCTCAAGGCCACGTACTCAGCCTCAGTAGTGCTAAGGGCAAAACTAGGTTGCTTCTTAGAAAACCAAGAGATGAGACGGTCCCCAAGTAATTGGCAAGTACCACTTGTACTCTTCCGTTCAATACGACAGCCACCATAGTCGGCATCATTTGTAGCGATAAGTGTAAGTGATGAGTCTCGAGAGTACCAGGAGACTCAATGTGGGTGTGCTGAGATATCGGAAAACTTGCTTTACAGCTTTGTAATGCGATATCTTAGGGTTAGATTGAAAGCGTGCACATAGTCCTACGGCAAACTGTATGTCGGGTCTCGATGCGGTCAGGTATAGAAGATAACCGATCATAGATCGATAGAAGTGAGAGTCAAACGGCTCACCATCTTCATCAAGTGTAAGTTTGACTGACGAGCTCATAGGAGTCGTAGCAGGTTTCAACGCGTCAAACTTAAACTTGGTGAACATATCTCTGATATACTTAGTTTGACTTATGTGTGTGCCGGACTGTGTTTGCTTGATCTGTAAGCCGAGGAAGAAACTTAACTCTCCCATGGCTGACATCTCAAATTGAGAGGACATCAAAGTCTCAAACTCAGTGCATAGAGCCGGGTCGGTAGAACCGAAGATAATGTCATCGACATACACCTGTGCAACCAGGATGTCAGAGCCGGACTTCTTTATGAATAAGGTGTTATCCACCCTACCCTTAACGAAGCCATTAGCTAAAAGCACTGATGACAGCTTATCGTACCATGCTCTAGGCGCTTGTTTGAGTCCGTAAAGTGCTTTCTTGAGACGGAAGACATAATTGGGTCAATTAATTGATATGCATGAATATTATTTAGTTGGGCTAAATAATATAATACACAGAAAAGACATTTTCGTGGGCACAGTGAGCTTAGTGTGGCGCCAATATGTCTTGGATTTTCCAAGAAATTAGTTTTCTTGGATAATGACATATTGTGTAATTAGTTATTTATTTGTTAAATAATTAATTGGATAAATAAAAGAAAATAATTTATTTATTATCTATCTCTTAACTATAAGGATAATTATATTTTCTTATTATAAGATTATAATTATCTCTTATTTTTATTGGATAATAATAATTAGAATTATCTCTTTTATTGTGTTAAACCGATTGGGTATAGGTTTTCTCTCTTGGATTTTGCCTATAAAAAGAGAGTTCTCCCCGAGCCCTATGAGAAGAGAAAGCCACGAAATTCATAAAGAAAAAAGGCTAAGGAGTTCGATCCTTAGCTCCACCCGGTTGGAGAAAAACTTAGGGTTTTCTCGGTTGCATATCAAGGAGGTTCCAATTCCAAGAATCGGTGTCCACCAACCACCGTTTGGAGAACACATTGGAAGATCAAGGCTTCTCATCCTAAGATTAAAGCTTTTCTTCCTTACTATTGGTATGTTTTTCTTAACCCCTTGTAGTAGTTTAAGTCCTTTAATTATGTATTGTGATGTATAAGTTGTGATCCATCCGCTGCGCGTAGATCTAACTCGTTTAGATCTAAGATCCTACATCCTTCACAGTTAACTTAGCTCAGGCACTCCAAGGATGACCTGGAAGAGGCTCGGAACGTGGCCTTCATAAGAATGGCCCAGAACAAACAGAGAATTTCACAATATAACAACTCCCGAGTTAAACACTCGTACTTTAAAGAATGAGACCTGGTACACAGAAAGAATGAGGTTAGCCGGCAAGGACCTCAAGGGAAACTTGATCCGAACAGGGAGGGACCATATAAAGTGGTCAAAGTGCATGGAAAAGGGGCATATCAACTGGCTTATTCAAATGGAAAGACTGTACCACGCAGCTGGAATGCCTCCAATCTAAGAAAATTCTATGTCTATGACAGGTTCCAGAATTTATTTATGCATTGTTACTTTTCATGTTTCAATAAGATGTATTCAAACATCGAGATATTAAATAAATGTTTCTTTTATGCATGTGCATTATTTATTATATATATATATATATATATATATATATATATATATATATATATATATATATATATATATGATGGATCATACCGAGCCATGAGTCGGACTCAGAGAAAGTTAGCAAAAGACAAACTTCATTTAGTCTGCAGGACTGGCCCGATGAACTGAGCCGCAGGTCGGACTCAGAAAAAGTTTGCAAAGAACAAACTCCATTTAGTCTGCAGGACAGACCCGATGAACTGAGCTGCAGATCGGACTCAGAGAAAGTTTGCAAAAGAAAAACTCCATTTAGTCTGCAGGACAAACACGATGAACTGAGCCGCATGTCGGATTCAGAAAAAGTTTGCAAAGAACAAACTCCATTTAGTCTGCAGGACAGACCTGATGAACTGAGCCGCAGGTCGGACTCAGAAAAAATTTGCAAAGGACAAACTCCATTTAGTCTGCAGTACGGACCCGACGAACTGAGCCGCAGGTCGGACTCAGAAAAAGTTTGCAAAAGACAAACTCCATTTAGTCTGCAGGACAGACCCAACGAACTGAGCCTTAGGTCGGACTCAGAAAACTCTATTAGTCTGCGGGATAGACCCAACGAACTAAGCCGCAGGTCGGACTCAGAAAAGGTTTGTAATAGCCAAAACTCAAAGTCTGCAGGACAGACGAAATGAACTAATAATGCGAACTAAGCTGCAAAGCAGACTCAGAAAGGTCTGGCATCTCCAGACTAAACTACAAGTAAAATGATAAGAACTTAAATACTCAGAAAGTTGAAATACTCAAACTTTCTAATTCAGCAGGACAGACGATCAGCACTTTCTATAATACTTAGAAAGTTGAAGTAATCATACTTCCTAAGTCTTCAGGACAGACGATCAGTGCATACACTGAAGTACCTCATTCCAAAACAAAGCTTTAAAAAAGACATACTTCAGGGGGGGTAAAGGACCCTAAGCTAAGCTTGAAAAACAAAAGCCAAAAAAGTAGCAGCAAAAAGGCTAAGTGCCAAAAAGGCACAAATTGTCAAGAACAGAAAGTAACAACAGTTGGAAATTATTAAAAAAAATTCAAAAAAATTTCAACAAAGTTTGTTCAAAGTAATAAAGGCATGATCCTAAGAATTGGCCGCAGAATCCTGAGTGCCGATCCGAGGGCGCATCTTTATGGCCCGAGTTGAAGGCGATTGGCGTGCTGGCGGCAAAGAGTCTGCGACCATACTTTGCGGCCAGATCTTCACCGGCTTGAAACTCTTTGAGCCTAGCCGCATAGACTTGAATGCATCCAGCCTTGCAGAGCCTACCATGTTGAATATTGTCAATGATCAGCTGGGGGCATTGCTCTTTGGCCTGATTTACGCCCAGGGTATACCCTTGGCTTAAGATGGAGCCAAGCAAAACCTTCAAAGCCCCAGTGAAGTGAGCAGAGCTCTTGTACTCGTGGATGGCTTGACCGATCCGAGCAGGCATCTCGGCCTCAAGTCCCTCATGATTAGCCCGGAGTTTGGCCAAGGCCTCCTCCCGTTGGGCGCTAGCAGTGCGCAGCTCCTCCAACTCAGCATGCTTAGTGTGCATAGTCTTTTCCAGATCAGTGATCTGGGCATCTTTGGACAGAGACTCGTCCTTGTGCTTGTAGAGGCTGGCCGAGAGGTCAGCGATCCGCTTCTCCAAAGAAGCTTTCTGGGAGGAAAAGCTGTCAAGCTTGTTCAGAATCTCCTTCCCAGCCCGCACGACCAGACAGAAGATAAGCAGGGGTCAGTACGGTAAAGAATAGTAAAAAGAAAAGCAAGTATGAAAGTATGAAAAGACATACCACTGAGGCCAGATCCTTGGCCGGCATCTTGGATAGAAAGTCACCTTGGGGAACGGATCCAACCAAACCATCCTGATCTTTCTGATCAGCTTGGCCTCTCTTTCAACCTGATCAGGAGCGCTGTTGGAGTTGCCTCCCAGAATCAGAACCATCAAGGATGATCAAGCTGGCATCCTGCTGGTCAGTAAGCTGCACAGCAGCCAAGCCCTCTTGTTGAAGACCCTCCTTAGTATGGGGATCTTCAGGGTTGATCTCCTCATCGACCAGACCAGGCTCTGGTTCAGCACCACCCCCAGGAGCCTCTGGGTTTAGATTTTGTTCATTGTGCTCAGGTACAACCTCTTCCTCTTCAAACACTTTCTCAAATACATCAGCAAAATCAACCACTGAAAAAGGAAAAAGTTTGTCAATACCAGCAAACAAAAATGCAAGCAGCAATACACAAAGTTAAAGAAATAATAGCCAAGATGAAGCTCCTACAGGTGTCATACTCCTCTTGAGTGAGCCTCAGGTAAGGCTCAGGTCTGGAATCGGCTAAGCTAGCTGCCTCGATCAGTGTGGCTGGCCACTATTCATGATCCAAGGAAATGCCTGAAGCGGCAATGTTCTCCAGCAGACCCTCATCAACCCCAGTGGGGCACACATCGGCTGGGAGCTGAAAGTAGTTCTAGCCACTCAGCTCAGGGTGTCCGCCATGGCGGATGAAGAAGAAATGGTTCTTCCACTCGTGTATAGAGGTCTTCCCCTTAGACAGTATGGGGATGCTCCTCCGGTGGTCTGTACGGTGCGGGAAATAGTACCACCCGCTGTGATTCCTAACCTATTTGTGCTGATAAAAGGTCCTAAACAGGTCTACGGTGAACTTAGTATCCATCAATCTACAAAAGATAGCGATCCAATAATCGCCCTAACTCTGTTATTAGGGGCGATCCGAGCAGAACTCAGATGGTAATGCCTTAAAAATGCCAGAAAAGCTGGGCAGAATGGGACCCTCAGTCCACAGGCGAAGTGCTCTTTGTACATAGTACAATACCCCTCAGGGGGCTGATGAGCGTACAGATTTTCTACCCCAGGCAATTGGGGAGCGTACTGGTCCATATCGATGTGGTATTTGTTGCAGGTTTCCAGGATATCATCCTGAGTGATTTTGGATCTAACACCGAAACAACCTACAGCTGTCTTAGCATTCATATGGGTTCTAAGGCTTTGATTTAAAAAGGTAAATCCGAAAGAAGAATGGGGACTAGACGGGTTAGCAGGTTGTGGATCCACAACGAACTGCTCAGAATGGCTACGAGCAGAGATTGTGTTAAGGGCAGGAATATCTATTGGACCCCCAGGTTGAATAACTTTGGTTTCAGACTCAGAACAAGACTCAAACTCTGTATCAATTGAACTGCTAGATGCATTTCTTGCTGGATATATAGAAACCAAAATCCGGAACCGATCCATAATTGGATCGGCAGATCCGATTCACAGCACCGATCGAGACACTCGATCTTGCACAGCGAAAGCTACGAATTAATTCGTATGCGATTTTACCACGACTTAATTCACATAATAAATTAATCAACTACAAGAAGGTTAGTAGATTTACCCAAACCGGAGAGAGATGAGAAATCGACACAAGGGAGATGTCGTAGTCTTCCGGATTGTATCTCCTAGTGACGACTGGTGGACGTCAATCCTTGCCGTAGAACCTCCTCGAATATGCACAAGAAAAACCCTAGGTTTTTCTCCTCTTAATGACTAAGGCAAGAAACTAACGTTTCTTCCTTTTTATTTATTTTGTGGCGCCAATTTCAATGTATATTTGTGTTGGGAGGAACTCTCTTTATATAGGAAAATAACTAGTAAAGAGAGAGTTATCATTTTCACAAAACAATTACCTTTTCCCATAATGAAAAGATATTTTCCAAAAGATAAGAGATAATTCCCAAAAAATCAATCTCTTATTTTTTCCATTAATTATCCAAAACAAAAGAGTCTCCAGGACCTATTGTTAAGAATAATGAATTACTATTTTCATTAATAGCATTTAACCAGCCGGGCAACCAGATGTTTCGACCCGCATTGAATGTTGGTCCACTTGTTGAAGATAAAAGTACATCGAATGAATTCTACTAATGATTCAAAAGTTGTTTTCATTGAAAAAAAACACAAAATAAACAAAATGGATTAAAAAAATTTGAGAAAAAATGCCCTTTTTCTAGACTGACTAATAGCTGTTTTACATCTTCACATGTGACATAATTTAGGAAAATTTCTTCTCCTAATTTATCTACATGTGAGGCGCCACTTTCATCATTTTTTAATAGAAAATGTCTTTTCTATTTTACATACTATTTAACAAATAAATAATATTTCATATTCATTAAATAGATCAACTATTTAATTTATTCTTGAGGTTCCATAAAACGAGAAAACAATCGCGTGTTAGGAGCCAACCCGGGGACAATGGACCTATAACCAGTAGCTACAATAAAATGAATAAAATATTCATCGAAAAGAATATTTCTACTCAAGTTATTAATTCCGGAATTACGCCACCATAAATCCGAAACTAAACTCTATCGATTATATATATAACTTATTCTCAAAAACGTCGAGTCGAGTCGATAAGTGTCCATTGATATAATCATTACATATAAACTAACCCTCCATAGACTATCCGCAATGAAGTAGGATTATTTCCGTAAACCTTCTTCAATACATCTTAACCTTATTTACCATTAACCCACTAGTGATCAATTAGTTCATAACCAATACGAACTCCGCGGATCGATCAGTTTCTAGGATCAACAAATAAGGGGATTGTCTTTCTACTACCCGCGGGAAGGAATGGATTCCATATTTGTGAGACACACACTTCTCACTCATTCCAGAATAGTCCCAACGTGAAAGTGATTCGGACCGCGCCTCTTAGCGATCCTTAACGAACACATCAAACCCCATCCTGAAACAAGTAGGAGTTTGTAATCACATCAGGATTAAGGTTAATCCATTTATGATCACTCTCAATCATGGAATTATATGAGAAACTCAGATTAAATCGGTCCAGTCCTATATGACTACATCATATATAAATGCCCCACTTAGACAACCAATGTCGACGGTCCGGATAAAACGGTATGATGACGCTCAAAATGGTACCGATATTTATTCCTATATTCACCCCGAATTCCGCTCAAGAGAGGATAGATAGGCTCGTTATTTCTTGGAATATATGTTAAAAGCTATGTGGGTGTTTCCAGGACCATAATTCTGTATCTACGTTATTTCCCCGAGGTTTTGGTACTGTTTTGTCTCGTTTTGCGTGTTTTATAGGATGTACCGAATCTGGAGCATTGGAGAGTGGATCTGGACCAAAAGGAATGCATTGGGTTGAGTGATTGAAGACCAAGAAGAAGCCTGCTGAAGAAAAAGAAGAATAGAAGGCCCGGTAACCCGAGGGTTAGGCCCGGTAAACCGGTGACTTATTCAACACGGAATTTATTCTGCCGCATTGTCAAAGTCGGTTAGGGTTTTAGAGAGTCTTAAGTCGGTCATTGTATCTATATAAGGCCGCATTAATAGAGTTCTTCATATGATTCATAAGTTATAATAAGCTTTTTATTGATATTACAATTACATTACAATATTATTATGCAATAAAGTTTTCTTGAGCTTTGGAAAGCTGTTTTTGGTTTCCTCCCTTCTTCCACCATCTCTAGCTTGAGTAGATCGAGCTAGATCTCTATTGTTGAAGGTATGAAGCCTTGAACATTCCTTTATTGTCTTCAATATGGTAGATCTGTTCGTATTTATGTGTTTTACTTAATCTGCATGTTTAACAACCCCATAATTTACTTATTTTAATCGTACTGAGCAATGTAGATCTAGAAATTAGGAAAAGCCGCCCCTGGTAAACCGGCGGTCTATACCGGTTTACCGAGGCATGTTTTAGAAAACCTAAAATGGGATTCACTACTGCTATGTTGATCGGCAGAAATAATTAAAACGAGTAATAGGTCTGGCCAATCTAGTATTCGTAATTCGTAAATTAACATGAAAGACCGCAAGTGAAATGTTAATTAGGACATAGTCTTGATGGACCCTAGGAACGTGTTGGTCAGTGTCGACAGCTGTCTAGGCGGGTTAGCGGTATGAGGTAACTCTCAATATCGGCAGTTCTAGTTCTTTCTTGCGTATGGGCTATTACAGACCAATTAAGGAGGGTAGCTTGCGTATAGATTGTCTACTGCCATTGTCGGATTAGATAGGAGTAGGAATTGCACCCGTAGCTGATGAATATGATAATAATGAAGCTCGCGATTAATATAAGAAAATTATGTGGGGAAGTAAACATAATGATTAACTAAACCAAGTTAGTAGATAGGTAAGGAGAGGGAGAGAATACCAATGTTTGTTTTCTTTTATGTTATTGTTGGTCAATGACCGCCTCTTTGTTGCTTCTTAATTAGGTTAGAATCGTTTATATGTATAAGTTGCATTGTCTCTGTGGGATCGACCTTGACTCGCATTTACTATACTACGATGTACCTAGTATTCTTGCTAGTAATATCGACATTAGTGACTTACACGCGATCAAGATTTTTTGGCGCCGTTGCCGGGGAAAATGGCTAATTTATAAATATAAACACTTTAATTCTAATTAAGAAGTCGTTTTTATTTTATTTTATTTTATTTTGGGTCTTGAGTCATTCTGTATCAATCCTGCACATGTTAAACAGTTAGAATTAGAAAATTCAGGGCTGGTATCCCGAAGGTAACCTCCGAGTTACCGAGGCCTGGAAAATCGATTTCTGAACAGTTCCTATTATTCTGTGTTATTCCCTATTGATTTTAGTTAGTAGATCCGCAACAGTTGGGATCAAACCCAGCTGAAGCGGAAGTTGCTAACCTTTTCTTTGTTTTACTTTGTCTTTTTGCAGATTGATCAAAACACTTCAAAAATTTGATAAATTCGGAGTTGAAAAAGCACACACAAGTCGAACAATATGCCTAGAACAATCTTGAACATCACACCGATTTCCTTGTATCCCGGAACTGAAGCACGAGAGCATTATGAAGCGGTAAAGCAACGGTTGGAAAAATAGGACAAAACGATCAAGCAAGAGCCTGAAGATGACCTGAAGAAGTACAGCACATATCGCCCAGATGAGTTTCCTTGCGAATTAATTGAAATATCATCTTCAGATTATGATTCTGATGATCCTGAAAAGGATCCTGTCACGATGTTTTCTGAGCCTAAGGATCACCCAGACTCAGACACCGTGGTGAAGTTAAGAGACCCTGGCATGTTCAGACTCCCAATTTCTGTTAATGGAATATCCGTAGAATTAGGTCTCTGCAACTATGGCTCGAGTTGCAATATTCTTCCCTTTTCCCTCTGTCAAAAGATCAAACTTCTGGTTGTGATGAATCAAACCAGAACCATGACCTTCGTAGACAGAACCAGAGATATGCCAGCTGGTTTGCTTAAGAAATGCTCAATCAAGGCAGGACGATTCATGTACCTTATTGACTTTACGGTCATAGATGTACCTGAAGATCTTAGTGCCCCAGTTCTTTTAGGACGACCTTTCTTAGCGACGAGTAGGGCGGTTATGGATTTTGATAAGTGGGAGATTACTCTTAGGATGAATAATGATGCTGTATCTTTTAGGATCTTAGAACCCCTTGAAAACCGGCCGGAGAGTTGTAAGATGACGTATGCTTCAGGGAAGGTGGAGATCTTGGAAATCGAAGGGCATAAACATAGAGAGGTTGTCATAGAAACCGTTGAGCAGGAGTTTATGAGATTAATGCTGAGAGAAAGAGAAGACAGGGACCACGACAAGATGCTCACGGATGCCGGTCCTTCCGTGTTGCATAGTGAACGAGTCGAGCTAAAAGTAGAAAGCGTGGAGTCCTTGGGTTTAAAGGCTACTTTCGACATAGAGGCAGACCTAGCACACAAGCTAACAGAGAGGCGTGCTAGGAAGAGGGCTCAAAAAGGTTCCTTAAAAGTGCAAACCTCCAGAGCAAAAGTTTGGCGAGTTAAGGCTCCAACCCTTGATTGATCAGAGATCTGAAGAAAGTCGAGCTGGCGACTATAAACTCAGAACTATTTCATCAAACCCTTTGGTAGATTAGGATTGAATAAAAGTAGCCAGATGAAGGGACGTAGTTTTTTTCATCCTACCACAAAATTAGGCTTGAAACTGAATGGTTGTGGAAAGGTTTTTTTATCTCGTTGTGGATTCTAGTGAATTAGGTTAGGTTTTGAGTCGGAAATAGAAATTGGAGAATAAAAGGGTAGTCAATTTGAGGTCAAAACTGAGCAAAGAGGTTGAGTACAGTGTGCAGAGAAGGCAGATAGAAAAATCTGGGGAAAAATACCCCCGGTTTCTCGAGGGTAACCTCCGGGTTACCGAGGCTTGATTTTCATATTTCTGAACGTCAGAGTGTAAAGTTGAATTTTTAGAGGCACGTGGAGGACACACATTGCACCAGGTACGATCAGTCAGTAGAAACCGTCCTATCTTCCCCCTCATTTCAAATTTTTCATCTTTTCCCATACTCCACCATAAATCCACCTCAATCCCATCAATCACCTCCTCAAATCCCTCACCCTAATAACTTCTCTGCCCATTATCCTACTAAACCGGGCCATTTCCCCATCTACCACTTTTGAGATACTCAAATTCCCCAACTACCACTCCATTCCCCAAATACCACTCCTATTTTCGCGTTTTAAGTGTTTTTGGAACCAAACTAAACCCTAATTGGGAAGGGGAACCCCAATAGGGGATTTGAGGACCTTAAGATCGTGCACATTTGTGAAAAAAATAGGAGAAAATCGCGTCCCAAAATTGTTTTTTTTGCCTTGGGTGGTAGTTGGGGAATTTGGAGCAGAAAATGGTGGTAGATCAGGAAAAATACCCTACTAAACCATCCACATTCATTCCATTCTTCCTATTTAAACCACTCCTTCCTCACCATTATCATCATTCTATTCATTTTCATCTCTTTCATTCATCAAATTTCTTCCATTTCTTCTTCTTCATCTAAAATCCGGACGCCATCACCACCATCACCACCATATCACCACCAAACAGCCACATTAACCAAACCAATATCCTTCCATTTTCCAAACCCTAAATACCATTTCCTACCCCTATTGCTGAGTTGTATTGCTGCTGCTACAGTGAGGTGCTGCCATTCTTCTTCTTCCATCGTCAGAGGCACAGTCCAGAAAGAAATCCAGAAAACACAGGCCGGTAAACCGAACACTACCTCCAGTTTACCGAGGGCTCTTTTCTTAGAAACAGCGTCTGTATCAGGTCCTATACTCATTCAGGATGGGTCCTAAGCGTCAAAGGTCAGCTGTTCGTCCAAGTGGTTATCAAACAGTATATGAAGATGCCAATCCGTTAATCGACGGGGTTGCACAGTTCCATTCTCTAGCTATTTACGAGTCGTTCCGAGGACATTGGAACGCAAGACCAGTGGCTCGAGAACGAGGGGTAGATTTGGATGACTGCGGGATGATATTGCCGGAGGCCTTACAAGAACAAGATTTATTGGATATGGCTGAGGCACCGGCAAGGTTCAACGCCACGGTGGTAAGAGAGTTTTATGCTTACGTTTCGCAAAACCTCAGGGCCACATTTGCTATGGTTCGCGGTGTTAAGGTTGTTTTTTCTATCGAACGGATCAATGCTCATTTTGGGGTTAGACATCCACCAGTAGGCCCAGATGAGTACACATCCTCGAGCAACAATGTTGATTTCGAGAGGATGGATATGGTTGCTGATTTCTTAGGGGTGCAATGGAAGCGCAATCCTGCAGGAGCCCCCACCATCTTCCCTTGAGAATGATTTATCTTGTGACCGGAAGAAGGTCAATCGATTTGTCTGTGCTCGCCTTCTTCCGATGAAGCACACTGTTTTTGTCACCACTTCGAGGGCAGAGTTAATGTTTTACCTAGAGACGGGTGCCTCGATCAACATCGGTCTGTTGATGCATAGCCGTATCCATGAGCTTGCCGCCACTTCTGAGCGAGTGCTGCTACCTTACGGCCGATGATTGATATGTTTGCTCTAGAGGCCGAGGTGAAGATGCTTGTGAGTGATGATTGGGAAGATCCTGAGCCTCAGCTCAGTTCGCAGTCAGTTTCGTGAGTTCAAAGACGGGTTAGAGCAGAGAGGGAGCGTACTCCGGTGCATGGTGCACCGAAGACTCAGAGAGCCTTGCTTGAGGAGCACTCGCGAGAGATTGCGAGTCTACATATCAAGATGGATAGGATTATTGAATTCTTTGGCATTCCTTCCTCTACCCCGCCACCCAGGACTGCCCCACATCATAGAGCATCATCTTCAGCCGCCGCCGCCTCGAGTTCTGCACCACCTCCCGGCTTTGAGCCTAGAGACCACTGGGAGGGTGATTCCGATGAGGACTAGATTTTAGTTCTTTTTATTGTTGTTTTCCATTTTTTTTTTCTTTTCCTACTTAGTTAATGTAGCAGAATAATATTAATATAATGATTTTGTCGACTTAAACTATTTTGGAGTTATTTATTTTCTCTTTTACTGCCGCATTTTTGTTATACAGTTTTTTTGTCACCACTATTCTTCTTGGTTTTTCTTGAGATATTTAGCACAGATTCTTCATGGACTACTTCCGTGAGCCCAATGATTTATCCGATGATCCGTTTCTTCTTTGGTTCCGCTCTTAACCGAAGCTAAGTTCCTTTTCATTTTTTATTTCTCATCTTACACATTGAGGACAATGTTTCGATTAAGTGGGGGGTAGAGGAACATCACTTAGCTTTTTAGCATTATATTCCATGAATTGCGGGTTTGTTTTGATTATCTTTGATGCACGATTCACCCCTTAGATTTTGATTCATTTCGACAGAATTTCGAAAAAATAGAATATCTTTGATCTTTTCAAGTTAATTGACTGCATCTTTGTTTTACTTTGCACGAGTAAGAGAAAGTGTCCACTTTTGAAGTAGTGGCGTATTAAGCGCATATTCTATTATGATCCACCATTTTAAGCGCGTATAACTCACTTGCCTAAGTATGTAGTCGATAGCATATTGCTTTGACTAGAGTTGACCCTGGCTTTATCACGAATCATGTTTCACTTACGCTTAGAAAGGCATTGGAATTTCGGATTCGGTAGTTTATCAAGAGTGTGACCGTGACGATAGTTAAATCAATGAGAGTTATGTTAGGAACATTTTATTATGTTTTGATGATGGCCATACTAGCTGTTATAGCTAGCCTGAAATAAGTTAGAATTCTCTGTATAAGTCTTTACTTAGAGTCTGACATTTTGTATAAGTTAAGTCAGACAAGTATTGTACTAGTTGGCAGGACGGCTAAGTGAAACAGATGTTCGGCAGAGTGAAGCCAGCCAAGCACCAGCAGAGAAGCAATGAAGACTTAATGGTATGACTTATAACCAAGGAAGTCTGTGATGACCTTGGATAAATCTAAGTTATGTTTCAAGCAATGAAACTTAAATATGGTGTACACTGATCTCACCCAAATCAATGATCAGTGAAGTATAAAGATTCTCCTTAAACTGTTGTAAATGGCAAAGTCAGATGGATCACTCGACCGTTTAAAGTACGGAGAAGTAATCCTTATCAGAACAGAATTGAAGTATAATGAAGATTCAGAGGATCATGCATTTAATGCACAATCAATAGAGGATCAATCAAGAACGGATTTTTTGCTATACATTTGAAGGAAAAATCCGATCACTGAAATTAAGGAGAATATAATTAAGGGGGAATCAAGAATAAAATCAAGGATTATTCCCCTCATAAATATAGCCAACGGACGGAATTTCAAATCAAGGATATTCAAGGCTATAAATAGAAGGCATTGACAGACAGGTAAAAATAATGATCTGAAAAAGAAAATCAAGCAGAAACTCTGTCAATTTGAAAAGCCTTCTCTCTGAACTTACAAGGATATATCTAGAGATTAACTCAGACATCAGAACTATGATTTTATATTCAGCACTGAGATTGATCAATCAAGTTTGTGAATCTCATTCACAACAAACTGAACCAACTGAATCAGAAGTCATCTGAGAAGGAGTTGTGCTTGTGATAGCTGCTAAAGGATTTGATCTCAAGGAGCAGTGAAAGAGACTGAATCACTGAAGCTGTTGCAGTCAAGGAGTGATAGTCTTGTAGATTGTGAAGCTTGGGAAGCCAAGGACAATCATACTATTGTATCTGTGAAAACAATAGTGAATTCCTCCAATCATCACAGAAGAAGAGTGGATTAAGGGATTACACCACCCTGAACAACTATAAACCTTGTGTCAATTTAATTTCGGCAATTTACTTTACTGCATTCATTTAAATTGCCCAAATCATAATCTATATCTGTGATAAACCAAACTACTTTGAAACAACATATTAAGAAGGGACTTATCCGCTGCCCAAAAGCTTTTAAATACTAGAAAGTTTTTTAAACTCCACTAGAGTCATTCACCCCCCTCTGACTATAGTTTTACCCTTCTCTGGGACTAACAATTGGTATCGGAGCAGTGTTCCTAGTATCAGAACCTGTTCAGATCTAATTTATGGTAACAATTAGATCACATATTTTCAAAGTAGTCTTCAAATCTGAGTTTTCTATTCATTAACATACAGATTTATTTTTAGTACTTATGGATTCCTCAAACTTTATGTCAAATGTACCTGTTTTCAATGTCAATAATTTTGATGAGTATAAAATAAGAATGCTCTCTCATCTTGTAGCAACTCATGAGGATATGCTGGACGTAATCAATGATGGACCAATCATGATCATGACTGTGGTATCCACAGGAGCAGATCAAGGAAAGGAAATAGACAAACCCAAGAAAGATTGGACCAAGGATGACAGGAGAAGAGCAAATCTTGACTTTGTTGCAAAAGATATGATCTTGAAGACTCTAAATAGCAACATGTTCATGAGAATCAAAGATTGCAAAACAGCAAAGGAGATGTGGGACAAGCTAGCATTAATAAATGAAGGATCTGAAGCAGTTAAAGAAAACAAATTATCTGTTGCAAAACAGAAATTTGAAAATTTCAAAATGAAGACTGGTGAATCCATTGATCAAATGGATAATAGATTCTCAAGCATCATCAGTGAACTGCAACAGCTCGGACACACATATCCCCAGAAAGAAGTATGCTTAAAGATCTTAAGAGGCTTACCTAGAAGATGGAAGACCATAACATCAGTAATCAGAGGAACCACAAACCTTGCAAACACTGACACTCTGACACTGATGTCCCAACTTAAAGCTCATGAATTCGAACTAAACGGTGAAGATGGTGCTCCGGCAGAGACACAAAAAGACACTGCACTGATTGCGCCCCAGCATAGTAACTTTGCCGATTGTATCAGCAAAGAGACACATGAACTTAAAGAACATGTAGCTTTATTAGTTAAACGTTTTGACAGGTTTAGCAAAAAGAAGCCATTCAAAGGAAACTCATCATCAACAAGAGGTCAAGCTCAAACAAAGACATGAAGAAGAAAGATGATGAATACAGGTGCTTCAACTGCAACAAGAAAGGCCACTTCAAGGCTGATTGCCCTGAAGAAAATGATAAAGATGATGAAAAGAAGAAATACAAAGCATCTGAAAAGAGGAAAGGCAAGAATGCACTCAAGGCTGAATCTAGCAGTGAAAAGAATGAAGAATCATCTGATAATAACTCAGATAACAGTGATGAAGAAGACAACTCAGACAATGAAAAAGTATGTCTATGCCTCATGACCAAAGAATTAGATGAAGATGAAGGTGATAGCTCAAACATTGAGAAAACAAGTCTATGTCTGATGGCCAAAGAATCAGATGAAACTGAGGTAACATCGAGCTCTTGTTCCTCATCAAATGCATCCACATCTAACACTGCACAATCTTCTATTCTCCCTTTAGATCTAGCAGACCTAGTCCAAAATCTTATGACTAAATTTGATGAAATTGAGATGAATCATGAAATTTTAGAAAAGGAATGCAAGGATCTAAGAAAGGAAAATAAAAGACTAAAGAAAGAACTGGAAAAAGCAAAAGTTGAATTAACTAGTAAGGAGACCTACTCAAATGATCAACAAACAACAGATGTTCATACATACCGTTGTTGATGTAACGATTGAGAAAATTCCCCTACCAGCTTAAGATAATAAATGAACTAGATTTACAAACCCTCAAAAAGTTTGGATCAGATCGGTCTTGGCTATAACGATCCAGGATGAGAGTAGAAACAATGGTCAACACGATTCGAATCCAGGATCAACATTGAACCAAAATTCGAAGGGACAGACCATAGTTTCAACCACTCATCCTGTACCGGTGAAGTCAAAACCCAGGCTTGAAAAAACAAACAAACTAAATCATCAATCAAGTCAATCAAAAGCAAGGACTTTCTGAAAGGTAAAGGAAGACTTTATCCTTCAGAGGATGATTGGAATGTTGCACCTCCAAAATACAAGAAGAAACCATTCCATAATATGCATCATGTGCTTAAGAAAAATCAAACTAAGCATGTTCCTAGACACATGAAGCAAGCCAGGTTTCCCACTGCATGTTGGAGAGTGAAGAGGGATGTAAATGCACCAAAAAGTAGAGAAAAGTATCAGAATAACTTCAGTAGAAATACTAGAAGCTATTCTGACATGCCTTATATATATGAAGTTGATGACTTTAACTATCCAAAAAGAAGATCATTTGGATATACACTTGGAGTCGAAGGAATGACTGCTAACAGGTATGGACCAAAACAGTGTTGGGTACCTAAACTTAATAAATTTGTTTTGTAGGATGTCTGGTACATAGACAGTGGATGTTCCAGACAATGACAGGAAACAAGAGATGGCTCACTGACTTAAAGCTTTTGATGGACCCAAAGTCACATTTGGAGGCAAAGAAAACCCTGGAAAGATTAAGGGGGAAGGCACAATGCTTAAGAACAATTTGAAAATTCAAAATGTGGCATATGTCAAGGGACTCAATTTCAATCTGATGAGCATCAGTCAATTTTGTGACAAAGGCTACAATGTGCACTTCAACATGGAAGGATGCAAGGTCATTCATAACCAAACCAACACAGTTGTACTTGTAGGAAGAAGAAAAGATAACATGTATGTGGTGGATTGGAAGACAGCCAAAGCAGAAACATGTTTGTTTGTCAAAAACAAACAGTCAACTAGATGGATTTGGCATAGAAGACTAAATCACCAAAATTTCAAGACCATCAACAAATTATCAAAGAACAAGTTATTTGAAGGCCTGCCAGAGATCACATTCAAGAAAGAAAGTCTATGTGATGCATGTCAGAAAGGGAAACAAATCAAAAGTTCCTTCAAGTCAAAACCCTATCAATCAACAACAAGAATTCTACATCTATTGCATATGGATCTGTTTGGACCAGTCACACCAGTAAGTGTAAGTGGTAAGAAATACACCCTAGTTGTGGTGGATGACTACTCAAAATACACCTGGACCATCTTCATGAACAAGAAGAAAAAGACACTCAAAAAGCTGCCAGATTTGTTAAGAAGACTCCAAAATGAGAAAGAACTGAAGATCATCAAGATCAGATCATATAGAGGCAATCGAATTTCTTAATGAAATTATCGTAACCTATTGTGAAGAAAATGGAGTCTCGCATCAATTATCTCGCAGCAGCATAGAACCCCACAACAAAATGGTGTAGCAGAAAGAAGAAGCAGAACTCTCAAAGAAGCAAATCAGAACAATGATTTGAAGCATGATTGCCAAAGAGATTTTGGGTCAAGCAAACAAAACACAAACATGCCATACACAAAACAGATCAATTATCAACAAACATCATGGAAAGACTCCATATGAAATATGGAATGGTAGAAAACCTAATATCTCATATTTGCATATGTTTGGATCAAAATGCTTTGTTTTGAACAGAACAATTGCATGCCTTTGATGAAAAAAGGTCGATGAAGCAATCTTTATGGGATACTCGGACACCAACCAAAGCATTCAGAGTACTCAACAAAAAAACATTGGTGATTGAAGAATCAATACATGTAGTCTTTGATGAACCAAATACAAATGGTGAAAGCCTTCAAGAAAAAGAAGAAGAAGAAGCACAAAGGAAAGTGTATATGAATACAACAGTACCAGCAACCATTCTGCATCACAACTTTGGAAATCAAGATGAGCCACAAGTCAATACAACAGAAGATGCACCAGAACTTGAAACTCATGTACAACATGAAACTACAGAAGCACCAAGTGAAGAACAACTTCAACCTGACCTAAATTGGCTAAGAGACCATCCTGAAGAACAAGTTATTGGAGATATCCACACAGGAGTGAGAACCAGAAGACAACTGGAGCATATGTTAACATGTTTTCTATCACAAGTGGAACCCAAGACAATAGATGATGCAATTCAAGATGCAGATGGATCACATGACCATGCAAGAAGAACTAAATGAATTTGAAAGGAATGAAGTGCAGGAACTTGTTGATGAGCACGAGATATGGCCAACATCATTGGAACAAAATGGGTATTCAGGAACAAGATGGATGAACAAGGAATTGTTGTCAGAAACAAAGCAAGGCTAGTTACAAAAGGCTATTCTCAAGCAGAAGGAATAGATTATGATGAAACATTTGCACCAGTAGCAAGATTGGAAGCAATCAGACTCTTTCTAGCTTTTGCTGCACACAAAGATTTCAAAGTCTATCAAATGGATGTCAAGAGTGCATTTCTGAATGGACTCTTGGAAGAAGAAGTATATGTGGAACAACCTCCTGGTTTCCAACTCAAAGGAAAGGAAGACAAAGTATACAAACTCAAGAAAGCTCTTTATGGACTCAAACAGGCACCCAGAGCCTGGTATGAAACACTATCACAATTTTTGATCAAGAATGGATTCAACAAGGAAACTATAGATAAGACTCTATTCAAACTAGAGGAAGGGACAAGCACATTGCTAGTACAAATCTATGTTGATGACATCATCTTTGGATCAGAGGATGAAAAGTTATGTGAGAAATTTGCAAATCTGATGAACAGCAAATTTCAGATGAGCATGGTGGGAGAATTAAATTATTTTCTTGGCCTTCAAGTAAAGAAAATGAAGGATGGAATTTTCATCAGTCAAGCCAAGTATACAAAGGACTTGATACACAAATATGGTATGGACACAAGTGGCACAGCAGATACACCAATGTGTGCAAGAGTCATTCTTGGAAAAGATGAAACTGGGAAGGATGTTGATCAGAAAACGTATAGAGGAATCATTGGATCCCTACTATACTTAACTACAAGTAGACCTGATATAGCATTTGCAGTAGGAGTGTGTGCAAGATTTCAAGCTCAACCAAAAGAATCACATCTTCTAGCAGCCAAAAGAATAATCAAATACTTGAAAAACACTATCAATGTAGGAATTTGGTATCCAAAAGATGGAGGATTCAAGTTGACATCATATTCAAACTCTGACTATGCTGGATGCAAAATAGACAGAAAAAGAACATCTGGAACTTTTCAAATGCTAGGCAGCAGACTAGTTTCATGGTTTAGCAAAAGCAAAACTCCATATCTACATCAACAAGAAGGCATGCTATATAGCGAAGAGCGCTTGTTGTGCACAAGTACTTTGGATCAGACAACAGCTAAGGGACTATGGAGTGAAGGAGAAAACAATTCCAATCATGTGTGATAACACAAGTGCAATATCCATCACTGAAAATCCAGTGTTGCATTCAAGAACAAAACACATTGATGTGAGACATCACTTTATTAGAGATCATGTTGAAAAATGAGTTGTCATTCTAAAATACATACCCACTGAAGATCAATTGGCTGACATCTTCACCAAACCACTCAGTTATGAAAGATTTAGCATGTTGAGAACTGAGTTAGGAATGATTGAAATCGATTAAGTACCAAAGAGCGGCTAACTGGAGTAATCGGCTAAGTGACTTCAGATGAAGCTGATTAAACCTTTGCCGTTACAGGGGATGTAGCAGGTAAGGCACTGGTGTTCAGCGAAGTTGTCTTTAACTGATTGTTAGGAACAGGCAAGCAAAGCAGCTCAGTAAAAGAGTCACTACATCGGCTAAGTGACCAGCCAAGGCACTTCACCGAAATAAATATTGGAATCATGGGTGAATAACAGTGTGAACAAAATCTACTTTTTTACACGTGGAGAATAAGGAAGTTATGGAAGATTATCCTAAGGATTATTACACACGTGGAGATCAATTTACAATTATGGAGGTAATTATATTATTTTCGAATTATAAACGCCTCGATTCCCGGGCTTTATCATTACTCGCCACAATCCACTACCACCACTCCACTCGAATATCGTGTTTTACTTACACAAAATCACGCCATTATGTCATAAAATCCTTCCATATTCAAACCACGTTCACACTACCCAAATCATCCTATATAAACGATACTTAGAGATTTTCAGAAATCTTTACACTCTTTTGCAAATCATACACTCCATTGCAAAATCGCCTTTCATCTTCAAAAATTTCTCTAACTTCCACAAATGGCCTCATCCTCCTCAACCACCCAAACTGGGTACGAAAAATCAATTGCCACTGGATCATTCTTCCAAGAAGAAAACTACTTAAAGCTTTGTGGAGATGATGAAGAAGCAAAATGACTGGCAACTGGATGCAAAAACCTAAAATTATCCACCTTCCTCAATCCCCCAGTAACCGGAGTCTGCTATGAAAGTCTAATTTCTTTCTGGAAATCTGCAAAACACGTCTCTGGGCTCCTTGCAGAACAAGGTGACGAATGGGAAGAAGATAAGATTGTTGCATCTGTCAACGGCAAAGACATAGTGATTACAGAAAAGGTAATCCAAAAACATCTTAAACTCTCAAATAAAGGTCAGGCAAAAGTGACTTTGGTACCACAAAACCTAGATGATTTATTGGTAACCATCGCCAAAACAGCAAACCCAGGGTGTAAGAAGGTCAATTGTCTTAGATCCGCTTTAAAGAAACCAGTCAGTGAATTCAGTGCCCTAATTGGCAAAACCATTGAAGGAAAGTTGGGAGCAAATAATGCCATGACAGAAATCAGAATGCGGTTAATGGGAATTATCTACAATGGTCTGGAGTTCAATTGGGCAAAATACTTCTTTTTAAGACTTAAGGAACAAATCCAAGGTGAAGTAAAAGCTGCCAAAAAGGGAACAACAGAAGGAAAAGCGAAGAAAGGCCAATTCTGGGTGAAAAAGTCATATGGGATCCAGTTACACTATCTGATGCAATGTCTCAAAGTCCCTGTTGTACAACTTCACAAACTGCATGAGTCAAAGGTCATGTTTACCTATGTTAAACAGCCAAAACAATTCGGAGAAGGGAAGAGAAAGAAAACAACAACTCATCCCTACGGTCAAAGAAAGAAACAAAAGGTTCAACGCAATTTGGACAGGACAGCCTTTGGAAAATTGATTGATGAAGAAGAAGTAGACGAGGACTCTGATGCTGAGGCAGAACAACATGGTGAAGATAATGAAAGTGTGGGTGAACAATCTCTAAATGAGGAAGTCACAGGAGACACTGGAGATGATGAGGAATCTCCAGAAGAACCTGCACAATTGGCTGCAACAATATTGATGATCGAATTGCAGAATATCTTGAATGGAAAGAAGGCGATTCCAGAAATCAGATTCAAGATTCAGAACGCATGCTTGCTGAGGAAGCATGGCTCTTTAATTTTTTGGGAATCACCACTCTGGTTGGTGTACTTGATGAGTCTCCTCTCTGGGACTTGGTAGATCCAGCAAAGGCAAAACTGCCCCAGATCTCTAACAGCTTCAATGATGATTCAGAGGATGGTAGAGATGATGATGATGATGCTGATCAAGATGATGAAGATGATCAGGATGACAATGATAATTATGGCCATCATGCTGATCATCATGACAAACAAGGAAAAGAGGTTACCCCTACACCGGATGCAATTGATGATAACACTCTTCTACGCACCTTTCTACAGCCACATGCATCCAACAAGACAACAACACCAGCCAAGGCAATCACTCAGCCACTATCTGCTGCAACCCCGGCTGAAAGCACAAACATAGTGGACACTAGCTCAGCTGCTGCCACTCAATTCAAGACAATCCCCAGCACAGAGCAAGGGGGAACATCAGCTCAAGCCACACCAGCGTACACATCAACACAAATTCTTGAAGACTTGGATGTCCATGTGGATGTAACTCAGCACCAAGACAGAGGACAGCAAACAGACCCAGAACCAGCTGATATTCGACATAAACTCTCTCAGCTGGCCACTGGTATCTCGAATGAAACCTTTGAAAAAGCAGTCGATTTGCTGGCAGAAGAACTAGAGCAGCAAACCATGCACCTTAGATCCATGACTTCGGCATTCAATGACAAAAGCTACTCCATTGAATGCAAGTTTGAAGCAATTGCTGAATACATTGAGGCACAGAACATTGTTGTGCAATGCCAAGGAGATCTGATGAGACAACTCAACATTAACATCACAAACAATCTTGCAGGTCTCAGACAACACATCTCTCAGGAAAATGACTCTATGGCAGTGGCATTTGGCATAAGATTCCGCAGTGTCATTGAGAAACTGATCAGTCATGACAACAGATTCACTTCCATTGAATCAAAGCTGGACTCTCTGATTGGGACGGCAGAGGCCACAAATAGCATTTTACTCCAGCAGAAGGATGATGCCAAAAAGGGGGAAAATCAGGATAAGGCTGAAGGATCAACCATTAGACCCCCAAACTTCACTGAAGAACAACTGAGAGCAAGGGACAGAGAAATAAGGATCAGGAATAAAGCAGAAGAACAGCAAAGGAGGGCTAGAGAAGAAAGAGAAAGAGCCCTAAATGAACTACCATTCCAGACTTCAACAGACTCTTTGCCAAGAAAGTATTCAAGGGAGTATCTGAATACACTGCAATGGCATACTGGAAGTGGAAGTTTCTAGAAATTGATTGGAAATATATTGAAGAGGTTCAGACTACAAAGTTCAAGAGGTACAAGGCTGAATTAAGCAAAAAGTAGTTTGTAACAATTGAATAAACTTCTGAACTTATTGCCTATGATGAATGAATAAAATTGTTGAATTCTATTTTGTTAATTATTATGAAAATTTTGGCTTACTTATGGTCAGGCTTATGAGGGTTTTGGCATCATCAAAAAGGGGGAAATTGTTAGGAACATTTTATTATGTTTTGATGATGGCCATACTAGCTGTTATAGAAAGCCTGAAATAAGTTAGAATTCTTTGTATAAGTCTTTACTTAGAGTCTGACATTTTGTATAAGTTAAGTCAGACAAGTATTGTACTAGTTGGCAGGACGGCTAAGTGAAACAGATGTTCGGTAGAGTGAAGCCAGCCAAGCACTAGCAGAGAAGCAATGAAGACTTAATGGTATGACTTATAACCAAGGAAGTCTGTGATGACCTTGGATAAGTCTAAGTTATGTTTCAAGCAATGAAACTTAAATATGGTGTACACTGATCTCACCCAAATCAATGATCAGTGAAGTACAAATATTCTCCTTAAACTGTTGTAATGAAGGAAACAGTGAATCGGCAAAGTAAACTGACTTTCGGCAAAGTGAAGGCAAAAACAATGAAGGAAGATCTAAACGGCAAAGTCAGATGGATCACTCGACTGTTTAAAGTACGGCGAAGTAATCCTTATCAGAACAGAATTGAAGTATAATGAAGATTCAGAGGATCATGCATTTAATGCACAATCAATAGAGGATCAATCAAGAACGGATTTTTTGCTATACATTTGAAGGAAAAATCCGATCAACAAATTAAGGAGAATATAATTAAGGGGAATCAAGAATAAAATCAAGGATTATTCCTCATAAATATAGCCAACGGACGGAATTTCAAATCAAGGATATTCAAGGCTATAAATAGAAGGCATTGACAGACAGGTAAAAATAATGATCTGAAAAAGAAAATCAAGCAGAAACTCTGTCAATTTGAAAAGCCTTCTCTCTGAACTTACAAGGATATATCTAGAGATTAACTCATCAGAAATACAATTTTATATTCAGCACTGAGATTGATCAATCAAGTTTGTGAATCTCATTCACAACAAACTGAACCAACTGAATCAGAAGTCATCTGAGAAGGAGTTGTGCTTGTGATAGCTGCTGAAGGATTTGATCTCAAGGAGCAGTGAAAGAGACTGAATCACTGAAGCTGTTGCAGTCAAGGAGTGATAGTCTTATAGATTGTGAAGCTTGGGAATCCAAGGACAATCACACAATTGTATCTGTGAAAACAATAGTGAATTCCTCCAATCATCACAGGAGAAGAGTGGATTAAGGGATTACACCACCCTGAACCACTATAAACCTTGTGTCAATTTATTTCTATAATTTATTGTACTGCATTCATTTAAACTACCCAAATCATAATCTATATCTGTGATAAACCAAACTACTTTGAAACAACATATTAAGAAGGGACTTATCCGCTGCCTAAAAGCTTTTAAATACAAGAAAAGTTTTTGAAACTCCACTTTAGTCATTCACCCCCCCCCCCCCTCTGACTATAGTTTTACCCTTCTCTGGGACCAACAAGTTCACCCGCCAAGAAAGAGAAGTGCATTGAAATATATACATCTATATTCTCTTGGGCAACATCTTAGTCGATGGAGCGTAAGACGCACGACTTTTGCATAGACCGATAAACGTGTGCCTAAGAGTAGTACTCGGTTCTCGATCCCCCTTGCCTGCTCAATTAACTAATAAATACATGTTCGAGACTGGTTAGTTCGACTATAGGTTGACGTAATGTGAAATTGTCTGCATTTCTAAGCGGTTGTGAGAGTTATTGCACACACACATTGGCTCGTGACATGAATAAAGTTTAATGCGTTACTAATGGATATGAGTGGCATGATCTTGATCTTGACTTTGTAGAGCATAGTTGTTTTTAATTAACTTGTACATTGATCAGGGGTGTTGTTTTCTTTTCGCTTTTTTGCTCGGGATGAGTAAAAGCTAAGTGGCGGGTAGTTGATGATGCTCTAAATGGTACCGATATTTATACCTATATTAACCCCGAATTCTGCTCAAGAGAGTATATATAGGCTCGTTATTGCTTGGAATATATGTTAAAAGCTATGTGGGTGTTTCCAGGATCATAAGTCTGTATCTACGTTATTTTCCTAAGGTTTTGGTACTGTTTTGTCTCGTTTTGCGTGTTTTATATGATGTACCAAATCTGGAGCATTGGAGAGTGGACCTGGACCAAAAAGAATGCATTGGGTTGAGTGATTGAAGTCCAAGAAGAAGTCTGCTGAAGAAAAAGAAGAATAGAAGGCCCGGTAACCCGATGGTTAGGCCCGGTAAACCGGTGACTTATTCAACACGAAATTTATTCTGCCGCATTGTCTAAGTCGGTTAGGGTTTTAGAGAGTCTTAAGTCGGTCATTGTATCTATATAAGGCCGCATTAACAGAGTTCTTCATATGATTCATAAGTTATAATAAGATTTTTAATGATATTACTATTACATTACAATATTATAATGCAATAAAGTTTTCTTGAGCTTTGGAGAGCTATTTTTGGTTTCCTCCCTTCTTCCACCATCTCTAGCTTGAGTAGATCTAGCTAGATCTCCATTGTTGAAGGTATGAAGCTTTGAACGTTCCTTTATTGTCTTCAATATGGTAGATCTGTTCATATTTATGTGTTTTACTTAATCTGCATGTTTAACAACCCCATAATTTAGTTATTTTAATCGTACTGAGCAATGTAGATCTAGAAATTAGGAAAAGCCACCCCCGGTAAACCGGCGGTCTATACCGGTTTACCGAGCCATGTTTTAGAAAACCTAAATTGGGATTCACTAAAGCTACGTTGATCAGCAGAAATAATTAAAACGAGTAATAGGTCTGGCCAATCTAGTATTCGTAATTCATAAATTAACATGAAGGACCGCAAGTGAAGTGTTAATTAGGACATAGTCTTGATGGACCCTAGGAACGTGCTGGTCATTGTCGATAGCTGTCTAGGCAGGTTAGCGGACGAGGTAACTCTCAATATCGGCAATTCTAGTTTTTATGCGTATGGGCTATTACGGATCAATTAAGGAGGGTAGCTTGCGGATAGATTGTCCACTGCCATTGTCGGAGTAGATAGGAGTAGGAATTGCACCCGTAGCTGATGAATATGATAATAATGAAGCTCGCGATTAATATAAGGAAATTATGTGGGGAAGTAAACATAACGATTAACTAAACCAAGTTAGTAGATAGGTAAGGAGAGGGAGAGAATACCAACGTTTGTTTTCTTTTATGTTATTGTTGGTCAATGACCGCCTCTTTGTTGCTTCTTAATTAGGTTAGAATCGTTTATATGTATAAGTTGCATTGTCTCTGTGGGATCGACCTTGACTCGCATTTACTATACTACGATGTACCTAGTATTCTTGCTAGTAATATCGACGTTAGTGACTTACACGCGATCACGGTCACACCATAAAGTGTTCTGGGCGCATTAATGGTGGTTTAATCAATAGACCCCATACTTTGATTAAGTTCACAACGGACTAACATTTCAAGTGTATCACCATAAACTTAATCCCCATGTGTGACACACACTAAGTTATATGGCTACATATGATACGACTTGGGGTTTTCAGTAGTGTATTTCTTATAAGCACAAAGCAAATAATAAGATGAGAATAAATCTGTCATTTATTAATTATAAAAACAACTACATAAATTGTGTTTCGGGCGCTACTTCCAACAATCTCCCACTTGCCCGTAAGGACAAGCAACAATTGTCTATCGGGCACACTATATCTAACAATCTCATACTTGCCCGTAAAGACAAGCAATGATTGTTTTTAGAGCACCACACCCTTATTCTTTCTATCCACAACATTCTCCCACTTGCTCTAAAGCAGATGAGACATATCTCCCAATTTATACCCACCAAGCGCTTGTCAGTGACAATTGATGCCACGCGACTTGGTAAATTGATCAGCTAGGTTGTCGGCTCGAGGCGGTCTTTAGGACCGAAACGTCGCCTCTCTGCACGATCTGTCTGACCAGGTGGTACTTACTTTCAATATGCTTTTGACCTCTTGTGACTGCGAAGATCATTTTCATGAGCTAGCACTCAACCGTTTTCACAGTAAAATGGTATCGGCTCATCGAGACCTGGAATCACTTCCCGATCCAACAAAGAACTTTTCAAGCCATATTGCTTCATTAGCTGCTCCGAAAGCTGCTATGTATTCGACTAACAGAGTCAAATTGGCAGTGCTGGATTGCTCCAGACTGTAGCTCCATCACAATGAGTAAACACTGATCCTAAGTCGATTCACGATCATCCTTAATCCGACAATAAATCAGAATCAGTGTAGACAACAACACTCAGGTTCACACCTGAATACACAAGCACATGATTCCTCATTCTCTAAAGATACTTGAGGATGCACTATACTGCTTTCAATGCTAGAATCCAAGGCTCGACTTTTATTGACTTTTAATAACCTGACTTTCTCTATCCAAGAGAGAATCTGACAAAGAGAATTATTCCATGAGGGGTTGGGTAGGAAACTCTCGTTGAATTTTGCATACTAATATGCATTTTTATCTTAACCAGATGGGATACGGCCAACAACTTGTTCTCATGAATTCGACCGAATCGATTCTAAGAATATAGTCCACTTCTCTGATTCAGAGAATCTTGGCTTGTCAGTTCTGACTTCAGATAACACACTCAAGTTGTTCCCAACTATTGCAGTGTTATCCTTTATAAACACTAACGTCTACTACTTTACCAATATTGATTCTCTGGTTACAAAAGACTCATCAATATTCTGGTCAAGCCCATGTATTTCAAAACATGTGAATTTCAATGACCTGAAGGTTTACTTTAATCCACCAATGGATTTAAGCATAGGCAGTCAATCTACCATTGGCTTTAAGCTAAAACCCTTCTGTTCCGAATGAATTCAAGCTCCTTTGTACGGCAAGAAAGTTTCAGGGCATCACCCATGATAGTCTTTCTGATTTTCAGGGAGTCAAGCAAGGCTTAATGGTGAGAGAGTTCAGTGCATCACCCCTATTGAACTATCTATTTCTCAGGGAATTACCCTCAAGACCACTTGACTTTACTTAGAAAGTTAAACTTTCCCATTCATTCGACTCTTTTCCATGTAGATCCAATTACTCCCACTGGGCCTGAGACACTCAGGTGGTTCTACAAGAGTATGAACAGAACTGGAGTACCGAAACTCCATATACAGGTTTATGGCTTTAAACCAACCTCCTATTGTCAGAATCCTATACAGTCTTCCCAAAAAAGACCATAGGTGATCAATCACCCCCAGTAGACTGTAAAGTCTGCATGATCACAGTAGGGCAATGGTTAAACCATACTCCCACTGCATTTGGGTGGTTTGATATTCTAATCCAGTTCAGTAGTATTAATCAGTGTAATCCCCAACAACCAATGTTGGATGTGGTCTGATTAAATCAGATAGTAAATCTTTGAGTAACTGTACTTCAAGGTCCAAGGTTGTTATTTAAACATTCTTTTAGAAAGGATGTAACATTGTAACCGTCATGATCCGATCTCAAGAATCTTATAACCAACCTTTACTCATTGCATTAAGATATTTCACGAACAGTCACCATCTAAACGTGTATACAAAATTTCCAGTCCTACCTTCAAGCGTTAATGCTAAATGCCTCTATTTGCGGAAGTGGGGTAAATGTAATTCACTCCTTATCCACAAATTCATAGGCATCTTCTAGGTAGACTTATCAGTATTACATAATAATGTGAACCGTTATTTTGCGATCAATATCTTAATTGAGTTAAGAAGTGTAATGTAGCATATCAATAACTATACAAGACAAAACATGGTTTATCCTTTCAGTGAAATCGTTTCACTTGGAGGTATGCCAAGCGTTAGTGCCAAAACCATGCCATAGCATATATCTGAGCATGGAATACTCATTTCTCTGGTAATATCAGAGATTCCTCCAAATATTTTGATAAACTAATCGGCGTTTCAAGTAGTTATCAGACAGAATGTCTACCACTCAAAACCTCCCACTAGCTTGTATCCTTCATAAGACCCCGAAGGTCAATATGAACAAGCTGTGATACTTCTTCAGCTCTATTACCTTTCCAAGTTGAAAGGTTACTTAGTCACTTTTCCTTAGAGATAGTGTTCTTAGACTGGGAGATAGGAATCACCCTTAGCCAATCTTCAGATCTTATCTCTAGGATATATGCACTAATTTATAGATGCTGAAGAATTGTTTATCTAAATGCGGAAACCATTTGTCTTAATAGTTTATGATGTGTTACATATACCTTTTCAGCATTACTTAGTGGTATTGACTTTATCAGACAAAAGTCTGATTCTCAGAATCGTATACAAATTTCATATTCACTTTCTTTAAGGCAACTATATTATCAGTTTGAATGTGAATCCATTTGTTCCAACGAATCTGAAAATAGAAATTAAATTTCTGCGATATTCAAAGACTAAAATCCGAAATTTGTTTCCTTATATCACTCTCAATATCTCAGCTGAAATAACTGCCCATTGTCTACTCTTCATCATGAATGCCCAGCTACCTTGTTCTTACAAACGAACTTAGCTTCTGAGTCAAATTACTTGGTTAAGAAGGTCTCTAAGGATTTATAGGTTAGTGATCCGAAATCACTTTCCTTATCCTATGCTTTCTTTTATTAATCTTTCGGTTTAGCCTTTAACTTATTTAGTTTAGATGACTTACACTAGTAGACATTTACCTTCCCATTCTTGGCTTTCTTTAAAGGAAATGGCCTTGAACTAGCAGTTTATAAGAGTAGACACTACTCGTAAACTGTAGGATGTCTTGTGAGATTGATACAAAATCATTCTCGTCATCTTCGAACTAATTTTGGTTTGTCTCACGCTCAGCACGAGTGACAGCAGTCACATCAATGTCACTTAAGTTTGTAGGCTCAAGAGGAACATCCTCTTCCGAAGAATTAATTTGCATTCTCGATTATTGAGTTCAACGTTCTTGTTACTTTTCCACTTTTACAAAGTCGTTATCAGTCAATTTATCATGTTTAGCAGTTTAGATACCATGAGATAATATGCAGTTGTAGAAAATAAATAATGACAGAAATATTAATCAAATCATACACCACCACATATAATAAATTTTAGGAATTATAAACGTGATGTCATGCATGCAGTTTATCCTACCATTCCAAGGATTTAACCTCACATCATACTGCCACCGTAGGGTAGGTATCAGCACAATGATGGTTAAATTGAGACAATCTCTCTCAACAATTAAACTATTAAGAATCAGACATCTCCATTTAATTGTTGATTACCTTCCTTTTTCAACCAAGATATTTCCAAAAATATCATTGTGAGTGTGACCTACTGTTTCAGACCTCAAAGTATGCCCCGAGTATGCCGCTGCAGGGTCGGTCAGTGACTCGACGAGTACCCAAAATCCTATCCTTTCGGAAACCAAGCCTTGAATATTGATATGGGTGAAGGCCATCCGCAGGGGGGCGTAATCAAAGCGGCTCGAGGCGTCACCCTTCTCTCATGTGCTTGTGTCAATAGTAGAGGCCGTTGGGTCGGTTGTCACCTTCCCCGCTCCCACTCGTTATTTTGAAAAATAGGTAGTCTTATTAGGATTTCAGAATTCCTTCACAATCCAAAAACAATAAATCATGAATATTTAAGTTAATCCTCCCACTAGTTCATCGGTTCCAAATACCGTCTAACTAGTGTTACTATATTCACGATTTTCCAAGTTTATGGATTTATTAAAATACACAATTAATATTCACCAAGAATTTTATAATCCTAATACATTAGGACTTTATGAATTTTCTAATAATTCAAAAACAATAAATCATAAAATTTTAAGCTCCTACTAGTTTATCGGTTCCAAATACCGTCTAACTAGTGACACTATATTCATGATTTTTCAATTTTTCAAATCTTTAGAAATTTCTTGTGTAGACACTACACAACTAAAATTCACCAAAGAATTTAAAAGGTCCTAATTTTGTCATGATAAAAAGTTGGGATCGTAGAATTTTATCTCAATAATTTGAAAACAATAAATCTTGAAAAGCAATCACCGACTTATTGGTATTAAACCCTGGCTGAGCTTTAACCGAGTTCACCGAATGGTGCCGGGATTGGCAAAGCCGACCCGTTCTCTTCGTTGGTTCATATACGACTGCTGGATGAATCGGGCTAAGGCTGCCCCATTGAGCCGAAACTCGCCGGATAGCTTGACATTGCCGGACCCTCGACGCTAACGTCGCACGTGTGCGGGTGCTGGGTTGAAAATCGGGCTAAGGTTTCCGCATTGAGCCTCAGATCGCCGGATAGCTTGACCTTGCCGGACCCCCGAGGCTAACCCCGCACTTGGACGGACAAGTCGAGTCGAGCCGAAGCCCTGTTGACCGCTTGAACCAATTCAAACCTTTTACTCAGTTGGTGTCCAACTTTTCTAGATTTTCCAATTTTTCAATTAGTAAAATTCTTTTATGTAGTCACTACATAATTAAAATCCACGAATGATTATTAGATCCCAAAATTTAATTTACCGAGTAAATTTTATTTTATCTTGTGAATTTTATATCCCGATAAAATTCCGTTCATTTTAATTAATTTAATTAATTACCTAAATTAATCTAAATTAATTACGCCTCATACATGCCTAATTAATATCACGATTAATTATCTACATGTATGCATATCCTAGGAGTGGAATTCATAAATATAATGCATGTCATTGCATGGTTATCTCACATAAATTATCAAACATGAAAATAAATGCGTAAAAGTAGACCACTGAGATGGATCGTTGGTACCCCGTATCTAGTCTATAAATAAATAAACCCTAAGCATAGAAATAATTAATTTATCTACAATGAAGTGCCGCCACCGCTAGTTATCTGGTGCGTTTGTCTAATAGAAAGAGCTGTAGCCGAGTTGGTGCAGAGCTTTTCCGTCGGTTTGAATCCTTCCTGCTGCATGATTATTATTTTTTTCTTCAAAAGGGCATCTTTTCTGAAAAGATAGGAGTAAAAACGCGTCAGGGGCAGGAATTGAACTCCTGACGTCCAGATATGCTGCTGCGCTTCCATCCACCGCACCACCGCCTTGCTTTGTTGAAGTTCTTGAATATTTAATTTATAGAACAGTGCAGCCAATTCATATATAATTCTAATTACTAGGAAATTAAATCACAACAAATAAATTAAATAATTTCCTATACCCGGAAAATTTGGGTTTACAATAGATCTAACGGTAAACAGGTACCAACACCAATCCATCTCGTCAACCAAAACATTCAACCATGCATATATAAAATAAAATTCATAAAATATGCAATTTCTATTCAATTCCACTCCTTATTAATTAATTATGCAATCAAGATCGCAAAATCGCTTTAAACTTGTCTCTGATACCACATGTTTGATATACAGAAACCCGAATCCGGATCCGATCCATAATTGGATCGCCAGATCCGATTCAGCACCGATCGAGACACTCGATCTTGCACAGCGGAAGCTACGAATTAATTTGTATGAGATTTTACCACAACTTAATTCACATAATAAATTAATCAAGTACAAGAAGGTTAGTAGATTTACCCAAACCGGAGAGAGATGAGAAATCGACACAAGGGAGATGCCATAGTCTTCCGGATTGTATCTCCTAGCGACGACTTGTGGACGTCGATCCTTGCCGTAGAACCTCCTCGAATATGCACAAGAAAAACCCTAGGTTTATCTCCTCTTAATGACTAAGGCAAGAAACTAATTTTTCTTCCTTTTTATATATTTTGTGGCGCCAATTTCCATGTATATTTGTGTTGGGAGGAACTCTCTTTATATAGGAATATAACTAGTAAAGAGAGAGTTATCCTTTTCACAATACAATTACCTATTCCCATAAGGAAAAGATATTTGCCAAAAGATAAGAGATAATTCCCAAAAAATCAATCTCTTATTTTTCCATTAATTATCCAACAAATAGATAATTAATTAATTACACATGTGACATATCTAGGAAAATTTCTTCTCCTAATTTATCTACATGTATCATTTTTTAATAGAAAATGTCTTTTCTATTTTACATATTATTTACCAAATAAATAATATTGCATATTCATTAAATAGACCAACTATTTAATTTATTCTCGAGGTTCCATAAAACGAGAAAACACTCGCGTGTTAGGAGCCAACCCGGGGACAATGGACCTATAACCAGTAGCTACAATAAAATGAATAAAATATTCATCGAACAGAATATTTCTAATCAAGTTATTAATTCCGGAATTACGCCACCATAAATCCGAAACTGAACTCTATCGATTATAGATATAACTTATTCTCAAAAACGTCGAGTCGAGTCGATAAGTGTCCATTGATATAATCATTACATATAAACTAACCCTCCATAGACTATCCGTAATGAAGCAGGATTATTTCCGTAAACCTTCTTCAATACATCTTATCCTTATTTACCATTAACCCACTAGTGATCAATTAGTTCATAACCAATACGAACTCCGTGGATCAATCAGTTTCTAGGATCAACAAATAAGGGGATTGTCTTTCTACTTCCCATGAGGAAGGAATGGATTCCATATCACGTGAGACACACACTTCTCACTCATTCCGAGAATAGTGCCAACGGAAAGTGATTCGGACCGCGCCTCTAAGCGATCCTTAACGAACACATCAAACCCCATCCTGAAACAAGTAGGAGTCTGTAATCACTTCAGGATTAAGGTTAATCCATATATGATCATCTTGTGATTTAATAAGATTTCTCAATCACGGAATTATATGAGAAACATAGATTAAATCGGTCCAGTCCTATATGACTACATCATATATAAATGCCCCACTTAGACAACCAATGTCGACGGTCCGGATAAAACGGTCACACCATAAAGTGTTCTGGGCGCATTAATGGTGGTTTAATCAATAGACCCCATACTTTGATTAAGTTCACCACGGACTAACATTTCAAGTGTATCACCATAAACTTAATCCTCATGTGTGACACACACTAAGTTATATGGCTGCATATGATACGACTTGGGGTTTTCAGTAGTGTATTTCTTATAAGCACGAAGAAAATAATAAGATGAGAATAAATCTGTCATTTATTAATTATAAAAACAATTACATAAATTGTCTTTCGGACGCTACTTCCAACATTTCTTGCCCTCATTAAATGGGAAAAACAGAAGCAAAAGAGAGAAGAACTCAGAAAAAAACGAGAGGAAAGATGCTTACTTGAACAATGCGAAGTCTTGAGAGGAAATCTTCGATTTAATAGCAGAGGTGGAGAAGTGGGAAAGCCTAATACGAAAAGACAGGTTATAACCCCCTTCAGACGTGTAAACGACGTCAGTTATGGGGAAGAGGGAAAATGCCTCGTATCCCGCAAAAGTAATGATGAGCCGTTTAATAGACTGACACTTGGCAGTTAGGCCATTCGAAACGCGAGGTCGGATAAAATCTGGCCGAACCGCCAAATGGTGCAGATCTGACAAACTAAAGAATAATATCAGATCTAGAGGGCTTATGATGATAACCGACCCAAATTACGCCACGTGTCATCCTTTGAGGATGTATAATAAGTGATTAGTCCTTAAACATAGGGCATCAAGGGCCAGGGGCCCCAGGAACATAACAAGGGGCAGGTCCCTCACCCCAGGTGGGAGATCGGCATACATTCCTCCTCCAGCCACCGCAGGTCGGTCAAGGTCTGGCGAAGAGAAATTGCCCAGTTCGGCCATAGTGGCCTTGGGGGCTGTGCGCAGGACGCTCCTAGCAACCCGGCTGTTATTCCGCGTATAGGATAACTGAACTTAATTAAGGAAAGAATCCTTAGTCTTAATGACTGTAATATTGGCATTAAATGTGTCCATAATTATCTCTAAATTATAGGGATTAATATGTGTATATCTTTAGGGAATAATAATAATTTATAATACTTGCATAGCTAGAAATAGGGGCGAGAGGCCACCTATATAAGTAACCCTAAGGAACTACAGATGACTTGATTCTAATTCAACTATTGTATACGTAGTCAACTCACGAAAAATAACTCGAGAGCTCAGTCTAAAGAAATAACAAAACACGTCCCTCTTTACCAAAATTAGGGTTCTAGGGGTTCAAGATCTTTATCACAAAGGGAATTGACCCGGATCGTATAATAGACGGCTTCCAGCATCGTCATCCTCCCATACTCAGTTTTAGAAGGGGTGTTGAGAAATAGGTTATTGACTGATGATGTGGCTTAGTTGTATTAGTCCAAGTATATGGTGATGTGTCTTGCTTGTATTTGTCCACATATGTGGTGTTAGATATGGTGTACACATTCTGTTCCAGAATGTTGATATATGTTTTGTATCCCTGACATTTGACAACAGAATACATAGTTATTCTCTTTCAACTTTTCTAAGTCCGCCCAATAATTTTATCTAAAAAAATTGTTATATTATTATTGACACTTAATTACTTTCTTAATCCGTGTAAAAAAAATTACAATGAGGACATAGGCACGGCTCTCTCACTAACTAGTATTTATAATATTTGTGTTTTATTATGTCCGTTTTTGTACAAATTATTAAACACTATTCTGCGTTACAAAAATGATAAAGTATCCTCCCAGAAATTTCTTATATTACCAACTTCTATTTAAGGAAATATTACCAAACCTTTGATATCGTTTAAATTCCACCGTTACATGACAAAGGAATTGTTAAGTATGTTTTTCAATTCAACATACCAAAACGTTAAACTATTTCATAAGTTGAGATGGCTTTCCTAGGGTGGTAAATTAGGATTTTGTTTTCAAATTATTATGTAAATAAAATAATGTTTGTATACAATAGAATGGGTACTATAGCCTCGACAGATAAGTAATAGCCCATTGTAATTGTACAACAGAGTACTTAATGTGTGATTTTCGATTTCTTGTATAAAGCCATTCTGGTAATGTGAAGAAATTGTAATTTTTTTTAAAGTAACGATGTGATATCAACCACAACAGGCTTAAATTTAATATAAATCTCAAGTACTTAATTTCGTACAATAACTTGGTACCCACAACTATTTATAATTGAAAGGGCACACTTGGTGCATAAAGTTATGTTTAAAATACAATTGTATATAAAAAATTTAAACCTCCGTTTTGTGTTACGTAATAACCTGAAAACTCTATGGCTTTAGATTTATTACACAAAAGTTTTACTTATTGTGCCATTGAATCTGCATATATGTCTATCAAGGAAAAACGTAGCAATCCACCACTTGAATCGTTACTGTGTTGTATTGTAATCGCGAAATAAAATAAATAAAGTGTTGTAATTGTTCAAAGAAAAGTTGCAGGAAATAGCTATTATAAAATATTTTCCTCCTAGTCTGGATCTCTACCTATAACATCGTACGTCCTAGACATAAATATTTTGTGATTGTGAATGTATCTAACTTTTATTTTTTATTCAATAAAAAATGCATGATAAGAAAAGGTTGAGTATAATAAATATTAGGGAATATTAGGTTTTAGTCCACTTTCCGTCCTGTATATAAATTTTAATCCACTTTGTATTTTTTTGTTGATTTAAAAACAAAATATTTTTTTCAAACTATTTTGCCCTTTCTTCCAGTCAAAATTAATCAGAATCCTGCTAAGAGCAACCCCAATGGTGACTTTTTCCACCCTCTATAAGTAAATCTCGGGTGGTCTTGGTCTCCCTCAAAGCTACGATGGTCACCCGTAAGCATCTTCTATGAAGAAATTCTTCTAAACCAGCCTCGTAAAATAAAGGTTCTCTTTGGATGAACAGTACATAGTACCTGCTTTTCCTCTACAAAATCTTCACTTTTTGACTTCCTCTCCACCCATCCTTTTCTTTTCTTTCCATTTTTTTCAACTCGTATTCTATAGATCCCATAAATCTTTCCTATAGACCAAATAAATCTTTCGACTCATAAGCAGATTCATGTGCTCTTTAATTTATTTTTGAATTCCATTTCTGTGGGGATTTTTTTTTTTTATCTTATATTATTAATTATTGTTCCCAGTATGGCTCCACCCACAAGCTCATGGAGTGCGGTAACCTCCTAAAATAATTTTTTTAACAAACAATGGAGATTTTTTTAATAAACGCATCTATATATGCAGAATCGACTTTTATTTTTATCATCGATTTCTATTTTTTATATGTTATTCTATAATTTACGTATATAGAGGTAAATATACAAATATATGTGTGATCTGGGAAAAATTGATAAATTTCCGGCCTCTTGTCAAAATTCATGCAGCAATACTCTGATTGTTCCTAAAAGACATTGTGGTTCAGTGAAGAACCCCTGCAATAGTTGAAAAAGAAAGAAGATTTAAGTATATTGATGGTGATGGAATAAGATATGTATCGGGTGTTGTATCAGGTGTTATTGTTGGAACATATTATTTTTTAGAGGGATGAAAATGTGAAAAATGATGTGTTTAGAGTGTTTAAAGGGTGTGATTGAGCATAACCATTGAGGTTGCTCTAAGTATTTCGGCCTCCTCATCATCATTGAAACAATCTGAACGCACCTCTTTCCCGGCCTCTTTCTTCCTTTTTTCCTTATCTTCCCCAAACACCAGTCAAGAAAATAAAAAAATAAAAAAAAAAAACATTTCTTTGGCAGAAGCTAGCATAGATGGAAAACAGTGGTGGTGGCGCAGGGTCTCCATGTGGTACAGTCAAGTTTCTGCGGAGGTAGTGTGCAGCAGACTTCATATCTATACACTACTACAATTACACTCTTTTGGGACGACAAAATGTCGTCCCTAATAATCAAAAGTCGTCCCGTTTTTACGTTTAGGGATGACATGTCGTCCCTAATCTGTCGTCTCTAAAGGTTCGTCTCAAAAAATATGAGGATTTTTTTTTTGGGACGACATGTCGCCCCTAAAGATCAATCACTGACGTTGCAAATTTTTTATTCAACGCTGACGTGGCGTGCATTTTTTGGGATGACATGTCGTCCCTAATGTAAAATTCCGAAATTAATTTATATTATTTCACAAAATCAAATTAAATAATTTAATTTTTATTAGGGACGACATTGTCGTCCCTAAAAACCTTACAATAAATTTAATTTAATTTCCGAAAATGAACACATTAAAAAAAATTTAAATTAGGGACGACAAATGTCGTCCCTAAAGATCGGCTATAATTTTCTGGGAAATTAGGGACGACAAATGTCGTCCCTGTTTTTTTTTTTTTTTTTTTTTTTTTTTTTAGGCAACATTTGTTTTTGCATGCCCTCGCATGCCGAAAAATCGAAACGCAACATTAACATGAATCAAAAATCATCCAAATGAACCAAAACTACTAGCTAGGGGATGAATAAACATAATAATAATATGAAAATCGTAAATTCCATCGTAACGAACGGTTAACCAACAAAATATTTAAAACAAAGTTATAAGTTATGTTTGTGATCCATCGTGTATACCACAAATAATTTTCAACACAGGTTGTAAACCATTTCAATCCAAAATCAACAAACTATAAACCAAACTCCGGTTTCTAGCCTAAAATAACAATTCATTTTAATCCAATGCTCGTTACTCGTTACTTAGGAAATTGTTGATTTCAAACTCACATCGAAGAAGAAATAAGAAATGTCAAAAGTATTTTATATATATTGACCTTGAGAGTGAATATTACAGCATGAACTTCATTGAAATGCAAGATTTTAAAATCAAAGGAGTAAATAAATGGAAAACACTTACAAAGCGGACGGTCACCACAACTGTTAAAGCACAGATGCTTGCAAGAAGAAGAATATGTAATCTTGTTCTTGCAGTTTTCATGGAATGGAAAAGAGCTATATCACTATATGCATTGGAGAGCAAAAAGTACCACACTAAAACTATATAGACCTCAAAACACACGATATGTATGGTACATAAACACTAGAACTCGAATCGAGACAAAACCTACTCGTAAATTATTGTTTTCAATGTATTGTATAATCAAATGCACTGAATACACTTATATCTCTCGAGTATTTACCCTCCACGGTATAATATCACCATGTTATCCTTATATTTGTAAAATAAACGTATTTTAACAACTTAACGTGCAAATACCATCTATCATAGCTACTTCCTGAATGTGCAAATGTAGCATCGTGGTTATTGTTATATAATAATGATGATTTTTTAGAAGTAATCTTCTTGCCAGCACTTTTATACTATACTAATGGTTGATTATTAAATACTTTCAAACAAAGTAAGTCAAAAAAAAAATTGTGCACTTTAAACATTAAGAGAATATAGAATCAATTCCAAGTACCTTTCCAACAGATTTGGTTGTTGTGTTTTCGTTAAGTAAAGATTCATCTGCCACGGTATGAGAAGTAAAAGGTTGCTCGTTTACTACTTTCAGCTCATCCCAGTTTCCATATACCCAAGCTTGTGAACCGTACATATCTAAGAGAACAAAAGAGTGAAATTCACATCTGCAGATGCATTCAGAAGATAAACGTAACATAGTTGGCACATAATTAGTCTTACCTAGCGCTTTCATGATCTAAATCATGACGTGATATTCTTGCCTCTCCTCTTTCAATATTCTTCATGATCCTATCATAATCTGCACAAGGCACTTTGTTAAGAACATGGTATCGCCCAGAATCCCTAAGCACGGATATAGGTGTATATACTATATACTGACCATTCAATTCCTTGTATCTCTCCTTAAAAACTTTAGCATATCTTTCAACTTCCGCTACTGTTTTTCCTTCCATTTCTGAGGCAATGTTTTTTATATCATTGCGTCCATACTTCTCAGTTCTCACATGCCCTGATGAAGCTATTAAAGTCTCTTCTGCTCCATGTTGAGAATCCCTAAAGCCAAATATTCTGTTTTGATGAATTTGTCGACAATGGCATTTCAAAAGGCACAATAGTACATTAAGTCTCTTCCGGACAAGTCACCTTGGTTTATCAAACCAAGTGCACTTTTGAGGCGATTCTTTACAAGGATTAGATCAAATGAACACTAGCTATATTTTTCACACAAAGCTAACATCGACTACAATTTTAATCTAGCACACACATCATCATACACACAAAAGGAATGCTATAAAAGCGTAAAACAACAAGGCGAGCTTATTGATCAATAGGAGAGGTCAACACCAAATGTCCCACCTCCAATGCTCAAAACCAATACTTTCTAAAACAAAACTCAGATGCAATTGAAACATAAAACTCAATTATCTAAACAAAATTCACTAAGCTGAAAAAATAGTAGAAATAAAAACGATGACGATGCTTATTACCTTAATTGCTTGTTTGAGAATCATTCATGGCTCGGATCGAAGAGAAACGACGATACCCACAACCTCCGCCCCACCGTCGCCTGCGCTTTCCGGTGGTCGCAAAAGACGGAATCAATCGCTTCGTCGCCTCACAACAAAGAGAAGCTAAAACTAATTTGTATCAAACAAATCAACATTCTTGACAACTAATTAAAAGTACTTTCAGCAGCAAATCAAACCATCACAGTTAAAAAGCATATCAAACATAGAAAACAACAACAAAATTAAAAATAGGAAAAAAAAAATAAAAGAGTAAAACAGAATTAAGATTTCAAAAGAACCTCAGTTATTCGATGATATACGAAAGAAAGAATGAAAAACCGAGCGCCGGAAATCACCCCAAATTCGCCCAAATCGCCGGAGCTATGCCAAGGAAGAAGAAAAAGATAGAATGAGAGGAAAAATTTGGAAAAATTTGATGAATATAAGATGAAAATTGGTTTACCCAAGTTTATGAATGAGATTAGAGGTGATTGGTTGTTGAAAATCGTAAACCATCGCCGGAAATTGGGTGAAATCGCCGGAAAGATTGGAAGAAAAACCGAGAAGATCAAGAAAGAGGGAAAAAGATCGCGCTGACTATATTACTGTGGTCTTTTTTGGGACGACATTTTTTTGAAGGGACGACAAAGTCGTCCCTTAAAACCCAAAAAAAGTTTTGGCGGCTAAATTTTCCCTCCAAAAATTCATAAATTTTTTGACTTTTTGTTTAAAGGGACGACATTGTCGTCCCTAAAAACCAAAAGTCGTCCCTATAAACCCAAAAAAAATTTTGGCAAATTTTCCCCTCCAAAATTTCATAGAACTTTTGACTTTTTGTTTAAATGGACGACAATGTCGTCTCTTTAAATAAACTTTTATAAAAAAAATAATTTTACAAACTCTAATATTACATTTTTTTGATTAAAAACCTTAATATTATAAATAGAACAATATTTTCATTCATAATATATATATATAACACTATTTTCTTTGATAACTATAACGATCTAACTCCTTCGCTCGATAACGATCCATCGCGACATAGTATATATAGTACTATCACAATGATCGATAACGATCTAACTCATTTGCTCGATAACAAACCCCCGAGATTCAAATCGATCTCTTAATAACGATCCCGACTATTAACTCCTTCGCCGATAACGATCCATCAAGACATAGTAGATAGTACTATCACAATGATTGATAACGATCTAACTCATTCGCTCGATAACGAACCCCGAGATTCAAATCGATCTCTCATTACCGATAACGATCTAACTCGTTCGCTCGATATAATGATCGATCGAGCCATAGTAGATAGTACTATCACAATGATCGATAATGAACCCCGAGATTGAAATCGATCGCTCGATAACGAACCCTAACTCTTAACTATTTCGCTCGATATCGATCGACCGAGCCATAGTAGATAGTACTATCACAATGATCGATAACGATCTAACTCATTCACACGAGATTGATTGATCATTATTGAATTCAAGCCCGAGGCTCGTTACTTAGGCAATTGTTGATTTCAAACTCAAGATTGATTGATCAGTATTGAATTAACGAGTAGTGCTTTTCAAACCTTAGGCTCGTTAATTTTAAGTCAAATGTTGATTTCAAACTCGAGATTGATTAATGAGAAATGATTTTGAAACCCAAAGCTCGTTACTTTTAATCACAGCGAAATCTGCATATGCACCGTATTTCTGCTCGGAGCACGGTCCGGCGAGATTTGCGGTGATACACAAGGTAGAAAAGCAGATGGCTAGAAATGGAAGCGTATGATTGAAACTCCTTAAGAAGAAGATGGAAGATTTCGCTAAAGAAAGGGAATGGGAACGCTTTCACAGCCCCAGAAATCTTCTTCTAGCTATGGTATTTAATTAATTACCTCTTTTTTCTCCACATGCTTTTTCTGCTTAAGGAGCTTTCAGATGTTCTGCTTTACCCGGACGCACCCCCTCATTTTGATGGGGTGCAAACCAGGTGTTTTTATTCCTCATCCCTACTTCTGTCTTGTGTATACTTGTTGTTTACCTCACCCATGGTATGTTTGTGTGGCGTACAGACCACTTTCTTCTGGCTTCTTGAAGTTCACGCAGGACAGCGGCCATTGGATGCTTACTATTGGACGCACCCCTATCACAATGCTAGGGGTGCAATCCAGGTGTTTTTGTTTCATTCTCACACAAATGCTTTGCTTATTTCTATATTGGCGTATGACTTCATCTACTCTTGACCCCTCCGTTTCTGGATTGGAATACAGAACGCTTGCACTTGACAGCAATTTCGGAAGGATGTGGCGGCTCTTCTTGAGGACGACTGGCAAGCATCACCGATCCAAGACCTCTCATGTGAGGAGGCACTACGGTCGCGGGCAGCTTGACCATGGCGGCGCTTTTGTACTCTTTGCATTCCACCGTGTAATTACTTTTTGGCTAGGGACTTTTTTGGGGGTACATAGGCGAGTACTCTTCCTATGTGGTGGATTTTCCTACACCTGGGTTTGCCACACATAGGGTTTAAGGAGGCCATGCTATGTACCCTATCACGCAAAAGCGGGGCGGGCGGGATATGGCATCGACTTTTGTAGCTCTTTATTCCGATGTTTAATAAAATAAAGTTGCTTTAAAAAAAAAAAAAAATGTTACGCTTTACCTTGTTAGGATTCGACGATCGTGGCCGATTATGATCTCCAATCGTTTTTAGTTTTAAGCTTTAAAGTGTCTTTTTGGAGTAGTTCTGCGTTGCACTTAGAGTCATGTAAATGAACGTCAAGATTCGATTCGATTTATTTGTATTCGGCTCGAAAAAGCTCGATTCGAGTTCGATTCGAACCTTCAACGTCGAGCGAACGTTAGGTATTTGATATTCGTCTATCGAGCGAACCAGATCGAACACGCGTTCGCTCGAACTATTGTATATTTAAAAAAACTATATATATAAGGTTCGAACATGTTCGAACCGTTCAATATGTTCGAACATGTCGAACATGTTCGAACTTTCGAACCCGAGCCGAACCTTGCTAAACTAAGGTTCGATCGATTCGAGCCGAGCCGAACCTTAGGTTCGAACCTTTCGAGCGAACTCGAACCCGCACATGTTCGGTAGGGTTCGGCTCGTTTACAGCCCTAGTTGCACTCGCTCATCACTGTTAAAAGACTCGATTGTAGTTTGATTTTAGCTATTTATGGTTTTCATTTTCTCATTATTTGATCGACTATTGTTATTTTCCCGAAATACATTTTCTGAGTTTTTATCTGCTCATGTAATATTCTGATTTTCGGGAAAGGGCAGACGTGTCATTTTGCGAAAACGAAATATTGGGTTCGGTTCCTTTTATTCGGAGTTAATAATTTGGATATCCTTATATGTATTTTAGAGAGATATATATATATATATATATATATATATATATATATATATATATATATATATATATATATATTTAAGAAAGAAAATCGATTTAATAAGGGTGATTATGGAAAATCATGGAAATTAGGTAATTATGAGATTCTTCCTATTTAAGGAAAATCAACATAATCAGCCCCATAATCTTTTAATCATATTTTTCCACCTCTAAATTCATCTTCTGCGTGTGACAGAGAGCAAGTTAGGGCTGAGGGAATTTTCATCAGTTGTTAATTCAATCCTTGACGGTTTTCAGATCAGAGTCGAGCACCGGAATCGTTGTGAAGAGAGCAACGTTGTGACATCAAAAAGTTGAAGCTTTGATAAGAAAAGGATCAGTTTTGCTGCTATTTTTCTGAGTTTGGAGTTGGATTAAGTTTGTTTAAAAGGTAAGAGACTTTTCCTACAATTCTAATTATGGTTATTGAGGCTTAGATCAAGTTTTATGATGCGTAGATGCAAGAAAGTTGTGTTTTTTCGTTGATCAAAGGATCATAGATGTTTAGATATGTTTTCTACGTTTTACTATGTTGAAAACGAGGTTAATTAGGTTAGAAACGATTCAGAAATCGAGTTGCGAAGATTTTAGCGTTTTGGGAAAAACCCAGCCGGACGGGCGTCTGCATTAGGCAGACGGGCGTCCGAGACTCTAGTAACTCGGACGGGCGTCTGCATTAGGCGGACGGGCGTTTGAGGTCAGATTTTTGATTCAGGATGTAGCTGTTTTTGGCGGACGGGCGTCCAAGGTTAGTGGACGGGCGTCCATAGGGGTCCAAACGGGCGTCTGACCTGTTTTACCTTGTTTTCACTATTCTAGCACCTTAGTTTGGGTTTGACTTCATAATCATGTTTTCACTATTTTAAACTCTTAATCCTGATATGTTAACATTAATTAAAATATGAACAAGCTTCGATTGGACTTCTGATTCGTTCAGTTAAAACACCGAATGTATTCTTAAAGGGAGTTGAAGTTCGGATCCGTCGGAAGGACATGAAAGGGCTTGTGCTTTGATGAACTAGAGTTCATCAATGTTTGTGTAATTGTTAAGATGTGATGTCTAGCTGTCTAAGTGAGGGAGTAGTGTTGTTAAGGTGAGTTTTAATCTGAAAACACTTAGGTGGTTAGTTGATTCACACTAATAATTACATATGTGTAGATAAAAGATAAAACGTCATCTATTCTCGGTTAGGCACTGATTCAAATCGGCGATGCGATACGTTCATACAAAGGTGGACAACGCTACTGGCTCAAAAGGCTGAAGGGTAGTGGAGGAAATCCATCGAACGTATATGCATACCGGGGAGATCCCGGGACTACCGGTGCTAATCACCGTAGTTGGCAAGTATATCTCGTGGTGGAATTTTCACCATGCATTGTGTCCTTGAATAATGGTGTAACAAAGATAAGCTAAGTTAGAAACGTTTAGTCATGACATGTCGATGGGCATGGAATGAACCCTAGATTGAGTCGGTCTCACCAAGATAATCTTTTAATAATAACCTTAATTAAATTGTAGCTTCTATTTCTTACTTTGTACAAATGTACTTACCTCAAATGCATGTTTATTTATGTGTTTGGGGGAGAGAAGACGAACAGGTTAGTCAAGAATTTGAGGAGGACTTTGATGACGACGTTTGAGGACGCCGGACTTGAAGACCTTGTTTATTATTTATTTCTTTCATTTACTTCATAGACTTGGATCGCTATTGGATCTTGTTGTCACTTTTAGTACTTTTAAATTCGTAAAGATTTGGATTCGTTGGTTTCCTTTTGGATGTAATAAGTATTACATTTTCTATCTTTAGTTATTTCTATTCTTGGATATTTGGAAAAAAAAATATACCCGAGTCTTTTAGCTTCCGTTTTGCTTTTATTTGATACGGCGTAGTAGATGCTTACGTGTAATATTATTTATTTAATATTATGCGTGCCGAACGTTTCGATTTCCGGATAAAGACTCGGTGTCCGGGAACGGGGCGTTACAGCTTATGTGTTTCTTTCATGGCAAGTCTTATTTGAATCGAATTGAAGGAATTATTTGTGAAGACATATGTATTGCCGCTATGCTTTGCTGCTTTGATTATTACAACTTCACAATTGTAACATTCCGATTTTTCATAAAATGGTAAAATAGTCATTGGGTGTATTTACTATGACCTAATTATTATTTATCCTATTTACTTAATTAAAAAGGATTTAATTAAAAGGATTTAGTTATTTAATTAATGGGTTTAATTAAATGGCTATAAAAAAAATAATCCCAATTATTCCTCATAAGTTACACACGCAATTTTCTGGAAAAAATAAAAGATGCAACGGCGCTGAAGGAGAGCAACGCAGAAGCAGAGACGAAATAAAAGGAAGAACTGTGTGATCAATCCGTTCAACTGATCAAGAAGCCGCAGGAGAGAAAAGTGATCAGCGCGATGAGACGCAACTTTGGAAAATAACATCTCTCGATTTCGTAAGTTTTCAGTTTAGCCCTAGTTTTTGGTATTCGTAGAGTTCGATTCTTGAAAAATTCGTATCTTTTAATCCGTAGCTCTGTTTCGCAGCCATGAGTAGTCGAAACGATCGTCTTGAAGCGTAGAATAATCTAAAAATAGTTTTACAGCAGTAAACCCAGGTAATCTTCAGTTTTACTGGGTTTTTCAGTTTCGTTTTTCTGCAAAGAAATAGGATTTTAGGGTTTTTTGTTGATCACATAGGTTTTGGGGTTGAGGATCAACAGTTGTTGCAGTTGCTTGGTGTTTTGCTGTCGGTTTTGCAAGAAAATAAGGTAAGAGGCTCTTCCTATGATTCCAATTATCGTTTAGGCAGACGGGCGTTTGCGATCGTTGCAGCTCAAACGGGCGTTTGGGTATTCTGGACGGGCGTTTGAGGTGTGATCTTTGATTCAGGATGTAGCCCCTATTAACGGACGGGCGTTTGAGGTTAAGGAACGGGCGTTCGGTTTCGGATGGGCGTCCATAGGGTTTTAAACGGGCGTTCGGGGTTAGACGGGCGTTTAGGCTTTTCAAACGGGGGTTTGACCTGTTTTATTTGTTTTCACTGTTTTCACCGTTTCAGCTTAGTTTCAGGTTTTATACACATGTGTTTACTGTTTTAAACCCTTAAACATGATATATTAACATTGAATAAACATAAACAAGCCTGAATTGAGCTTCTGATTCGTTCAGTTAAAACACCGAATGTACTCTTAAAGGGAGTTGAAGTTCGGATCCGTCGGAAGAGCATGATAGGCTTGTGCTTTGATGAATTAGTATTCATCAATGTATGTGTAATTGCTAGGTCTTGTTAATGTCTAGTGGTCTAGGAAGAGTGTGGTTAATGTGAGGGAGATTAATTGAAAACACTTAGGTGGCTAGTTAATCATCCTAATAAATACTTACTTGACTAGTAAAAGATTAAACAAAGATGTCTCTCTTGGATAGGCACCCGTCTATATCGCGATGTATGCCTACCTCCGAAGGTGGAAGAACTCCGTGAGGTCAAAACCCCCTAAGTACTGAGAGGACTCACTGAGATGTGCGTACTATCGGAGTCTACCTTTTCTAGACTTCATGGATATTGGTGTGATCCACTAATATGTTGCCAAGAATATCCCCAGCTTGGATATGCGTAGTGCCCTTGAGTGCGGTTGTAACATAGATAAGTTAGGTAGAAACGTTTAGTCAATTCATGTTGATGGACATTGAATGAACCCTAGATTGAGTCGGTCACACAAAGATAACTAACTAAACGATTAAATATCTTTTCTTTATAAATCTTAATTGTTGTCGTAGCTTCTCACTTTTACTAAGTACTTTGTACTTACCTCCTTTGCATTTTCTTTTGTATGCATTGTGGGGTGAGAAGACGAACAGGTTGATCAAGTGTAAACGACGGCTTTTGAAGACTTAAAGTCTTGACGAAGCTTCTAGAATATTTTCTTTGTAAGGGTTGTACTAGACTAGTTGTATTTCTTCTCTTAGATTTGTTGTACTTCTACTTTTAAGGCATCGTATTGTATAAGTCTTTGGGTTTTTCATCGTTGTAATCTTAACTATCTATCTTTAGCATGGTTACTTTCTATTCATAGTAGCTTTTATGTTTTTACCCGAGTCTTTTTAGCTTCCGTTTGCTTTTATTTGATACGACGACGTAGAGGCTTACGTATAATATTAGATTTATTTAATGCTATACGCGCCGAACGTTTCTCTTCCGGATAAGGGCTCGGTATCCGGGAGTGGGGCGTTATAGTTGGTATCAGAGCGAAGCGTCCTTTCTATTCTAGGCTTCTCTTCCTCTAAGATAAGAATCCTTTAGACCTTCTAAATTTTGAGTTTGGTGGTAATCCTCGTAAGACTAAGAACCCTTAAACCGTGGTCAAGTTATCAGGACCTAGTGAGGAGTCTTCTGAGACAAAGGTTAGGTTGAGTTCTCAGTTCACATCTTTCATGTGATCACCTCAGGCTTGTTCCTTCTAGTATCTTAGTAGAAACTCTTCTTCTTTTGAAGTTCCAAACCGTAGCTTGTCACATAGGGTTAAGTGAAACCCCTTTTAAGTAAAGCTTTGGGATCGGAGTCTTATGCCTACACCTTAAAGTCGAGGTCCTCTTGGTTGATTTCCTTTTTCCTTACTTTCCCTATTGAAATCTCTTCACCTTCTCTATACATGAATGTCTAAGTTTACTTTTATCTTGGCCTAACTTTGTAGAGAATGATATTTGATTCAGCTCTACAAGTCCTCCACTTTCTCTTTTCACTATCACTTGGTTGAGTTCATCAACATTCTTTGACCTTTGCTTTGCTTGAGATGGTTCTACACGAACTCCATGTGTAACTCTATTATTTCCAAGTACTCCTCAGTCGTTTCAACTCATAGTGTTAAAGGTCTCTTACTTTGGCACAAACTTTTCATTGTCCTTGTGTTTGGATTTACCCAACATGAGTGAATGTTTTTGTTTCCATGTTTTTCCTCTAACATGAGACTGTCTTCCCCTACTCTAAAATTCTGCAAGTTTTCAGCAAAGTAGATTACTGTCTTATCTACAATTTCTCTTTTTACATCAACTCGATAATCATTATGGATTATTCAGAAAATTCATGTTTATACCAGACACTCTGCCCAGAAAATCTGCACCAGCACCTTAACTTCTTTTTCTGTTTTGAACAGGTTAAACATCTTCAAATGACCCGAATTTTTGATATGTTGCAGACAACAATTTTATCTACAGCTTCTATTTTGGAATTAAGTTCAGATTCTTTTTCGTTTGATCTTGATTTGCAATTCAACACAGTGTTTATTAATCTGGAAATTCGGGCAGCTTGTGCAATCGTCAGAAATAACTGTTGTTTTTACCAACTTATCTTCCTTCGAAAATTCTAATATTTTTATATCACCTGGAAAACTACGGTATCTAAATCTTTTCTCTTTGGATTGTGCTCAAATTCATCTTCGTTTGTTCTGTACAAATTGATAATGTCAGATCCAGAGTAAAAATCCTACACAGCAACCTAAAAGGAATATTCACCTCCTTGACTTAGAGATTGGGCTAAGAGGGTAGTAAGTAAAGACTGTTCTGTTTAGGAGTTCCCTGAAGTTTGATCTCTTCCTGAGTTAAACCTCTTAGTAGGATGCTTATAAAGCTAACATTATAGTTTCTTTTGCAGTGTTAAACGAGAACCAAGATGCTATCCTCCAGCATGCTATGTTTGATGTTCAGACCCTTTTCGTGCCCTTTTATAAATATACCTTTTCTAGTAATTTGTTTCTCATGTAATCTCTCATTTGAGATCTTAAAACCAACAAATCCTCTCTGCTTGGTGTCATGAATTATCTCCGAAACATATCTCCATAAGACCTTCTTTTGAACAAATTCATTCTTCCTTACTTTTCAAATCAAGAAACAAACTCTCTTTAAAATTCTACATTGTTGCACTCCAGTCATTTCAAATTCAAAGTTTGATGAACCTTCTAATGTCAGAACACTTTTTTTTACTTGTGTTTATTCTCAGCTCCCCTCCTAAGGGTAGTGTCGATATTGTAACTATTTCACCTAATGCTGCCTGTTTCTTTAAGGTATGCATATCTTCTTTCACTGGTCAAATTTTTAAGCCTATCATGACATTCCTCTTCAGTTACTTATCTTTAACCTTCTAGAAATTTATGCTAAACTAGTTTCAAGCAAAAGGCAGAATTTTTTTCAAGATGCCTTCCGAACTTATTTAGCCAACCGACGTTTGAGTTCCTAAACTTTTGATCTCCATTTCAGGTTATTGCACCTTGTACGCTTCAGTTTTAAATCTCTTTCGGGCCAGTTAGAGCCATGAACCGCCATATACATCATTTTGACTTTCCACTTTCTGTTTTGGCGTTTCTACTACAATTTTGGTTACACCGGTTGAAAGTCTATTTTATTTTAACCGTTTCATTTCCACACGAGGAATAACCTTGAGCATTTATTCCTTGGCAGTGTACTATTCCTCTCGAGTAGTGCAACCTTGAACCTTTTATTTGAGTTGTCAATGATCGTTTAAACTTCCTTTGAAGGTTTGAATTAATTCTTTGAAATCAAACATTACCCGACAATTCTAAAGTGTCATTTCCTCTTCACTCAAAATTTTGTTTGCCGCTTACTTATCCAAACTTTGGATATTCCCTTACAATTTCTTGGGGAAAATTTCTATTTTTATTTAAATCTCGTAATAACCTCTCTTTGACTATTGTAAACTCGGACACTTCCTGACAAGTGTTTAATCTCATTCTGAGACCTTTTGATGTGCTCGTTTTCCTTCCATAGCTACTTCATGATGAGATTCTTGCTCTCTTTTGATTTCTATCTTTCTAGTCCTTCTGGTGCTCGACCTTGCACCTTTACTTTGTTTTCCTATTGTGTGATGTTTCCCCTACGAAACTCATGCGAACTGAATATTTTTCCTAGTTCGCCAACATACATTTTTTTTTTCGTTAACCAAGTTTTTAATAATCAAGGTCACTTTCTTAATGTTCTCACGCTCGGTGTTCTCTTTTCATACATTGAGAATATCTTCAAGTCCATCTGGTGATGTTCTAACGTCTCCACTTTCTAAAGGCTTATATGAAAGCCTATTACCATTCTTCCAAGTTGCCTATGAAGTCCTTGTAGACCATCGTATCTTGCAGAATTCCACTCTCTTAAAAGAACTTCATCTGCAAGGTGTTCTTTTGTTTTCCTTCTGGTGGCTATCTTGTGTATTACGATACAATGCCTCATTCTTCATCCTGGAACCAACTTCAACTTTCCTCGACACGGAATCATCTTGCTTTTCTTGTAACCCAAGCAACCTTCCTTGTTCAAGTGCATTGTACCCTTCCTTGGCTTACCTAGTTGACATACCACCCTGGTACTCAACTTGTCCCTTTTCAACTCCTTCTACTTCCCAAGTTAACCCTATTTGGCATAAGGATTGAGTCAGACCGTCAGAGAGAAAGTATGGTAAATGCATGTTCCCAATCCCCAAGGAGTCTCAGAAGTCTTTCATCCGGGATCCTTGCAGTTCTTCAACAAGCTTGTGGTGCCATGATGGAAGTTGGGATCGAAAGAAGTCAAGTGTGCCAGAAGTGCTGTTTCGGTTGGGAAGATTCAGCTTTCCGGGTATAGGTCCGCAGGAGCAAGCAAAGAGTGTTGAACCGATGATTGCAAGATTCGAGGCAGTTGATGAGTTCATGAAGAAACAAAATGAAGATCCAGTTGTTTCCGGTTACAAGTGAGTGGCTGGAGCCCAACCAGCCATTGGTCACGAGTTAGATGAAGATAGCAACCGATGGTAGCGGAATCAGCTTTGGGATTCCGATTGCGGAAGATTGGGAAGGACAATGAGGAATGGAAACCTCGAGATGGCAATTGCAGTTCCTCTCAGAGCGACCAAGAAGTACAAGAATTGGAACAGTACTTGTTAAGGGTGATTTTATACGTTTTATAAGGATATGTTTTATATCAATTTCCCCCATATTCTTATGATTTATATAGAAATCGAGCTTTATATTGAAATATTGAGCAAATGGTGTTTTTAATAGTTAAATTGCAAAACGTAACGAATTATGTGCTTAAATTGTGATTTTACATTATTTTGGAGTTATGTTACGCTTTGGTATGTTTTACTATCTTTTAGATACATGTTCTCGAGCTAAAAAAGAGGATTAGAAGAGGTTGCATTCGGATTTTACGATGAAGAGAAGAGATAGGGATGAGAAGAAAAGGATAAAGATGAAGAAATCGGCTTCCAGGCATCTTTGGACGTTCGTTCATGTCCCGTCCATTATGGACGGGCGTCCATTGCATCATCGGTGGCGCCCAGGAGAAGAATTTTGAGCAGAGAGTTTGGGAGAGGTTGGACGAAAGCGCCCGCTGGCGCCCAAAGAAGTTGGACGAAAGCGCCCAGAAGGCAGACGGGCGTCCGCGGCCGACTTTGCTGGAACCGACTTATTTCTCTATATATAGTCGCGTTTTTCTCACACAAAGGATCACATATTCGAACCCTAAACCCTAGGGGCGGCTCAGGCTGCGTTTTTCCTTAGTTTTCCTTCAGTTTTATGCACTCAAATCCTAGATTAAATTAGTTAATTTTATGTTCTTTTCTCCAACAATTCAAGCAACTCGAGTGATGTTTAGAGGCTAAGGCTTCCTTGAACAAGCGTTGTGAAGCCATCCATCAACATATTGATTTCGTTTCCAGATTATCTTGTGAGTATTTTATTCAAGTTGTATCTTTATTATCGTTTATCATTGTTTATTGCAATTATATCGATAGATCGTTGCATGATTGATTGTTTGTTTGATTTGGATGAAAATCTTGTTAAACCCTAGAATCAACATAATAAAGATTAGATTTTTAACCTATAAAATAACGAGAGTTAATTAGGTTGAATTTCTAGATAACTAGATTGAGAAATCTTACACCTTTGCTTTGAAAGTAATAATCTTTAAAATCGAGAGATAGAAGATTAAGAAACGAACTTTTCTAAGAAATTAGGAGTTCATGCCTTTGATTTGGTGAATCACAACTTGGTTAGAAATCACAAGATAATCTAGATCGGAATTGATAGTTGTAGGATAGGTGGATCAATTGCTTGTTCGTTCGTAAATTATTGATTAAAATCCCTCGAACTTGAATTGTTTAGCTTAGTTAGTCTTTTTATTGCATATTAGGTTTAGTTTAGTTTGAATTGGTTCGCAACTATATTTTCCTGGCTTTGGATTGACAACCCTCTGTCCAGTTTATCTGTTTTGCTTTCGTGTTTAGTTTTGTTTTAGTAGTAGCAAATTAGAAGAGGTAATAAACTAGATTAAACAACCTCGATTCCCTGAGATCGACTCCGGTATTAGTCACTATACTACGATCCCTGCACTTGGGGAATACTGGATTTATAAATATTATTACATGTTTTTTTCATTAGATAAGATCCGTGACAAGTTTTTGGCGCCGTTGCCGGGGAAATCGGTACGGTTGTCTAGTTTATCAATTTTTCTGATTTTTTTGTTATAAGTTTGTATAAAAGGGTTAGTTAGGGCACACGGTAGTATTTTGGCCGTAACTTTCGGCTCGAGTGTCCGATTGGCGCGCAGGACCCCAATTCGGAAAGCTCTTTCCGACGCCGACGACGTGACGAACGGTCTATGGCCGTTCGACACCGTTTTTGAGGTCAAAATCAGCTGTTTTCCCTTCCATTTTGGCCCCAGAAGATTTCAACACGTTTTTTTTTACCGACTTAGTTTTTTTTTTCTGTTTTAAATTTTTCGTAGGTAGATATTAATTAGGTAATTAGGGTTTTAGTTAGGGTTTAAGGTCTTCTCTTTATAGTTCCCTTGTGATTAGTTTTTCCTTTCTATCTGTTTTCTGTTTTTCTGTTTTTCTCCCCATCTTTTCCTATTGTTTTTTCTCTGTTCCTGCTTCGTTTTTTCTGCTTCCAAACGGGCGTCTAGACCAGTGGACGCCCGTCTGTTCTAAATTTCTCAACTCTGAATCGTTTTTAACTTGTCGGACGAGCGTCCATCCAATTTGGACGCCCGTCCAGTTCATCCTCCAGCCAGACGCCCGTCCAGGACCTTGGACGCCCGTCTGTCCTTTTATTTTATTTTATTTTAATTTCTTTTCATAGGTTTTAACCTTTAGTCCTTAGTTTAACCTTTAGTTTTTAGTTATAGTTGTGCTTGAGGATCGGTTAGCTGAGGAGATCGAAGACATAGTCATTATGGCTGCAGAAGATAGACGTACGTTGGCTGACTACGCCATGCCTGGCGAAGTCAAAGTCAACCCAGCTATCGTCTTACCAACCATAAATGCACCTGCCTTCGAGCTCAAACCCGGGCTCATTCAAATGATGCAGCAAGCATCAATCTTCCATGGTTTTCCTTCTGAAAACCCTCATACACACGTACACACATTTCTGGAGATATGTGGTACGACTCGCATCCAAGAAGTCAGTGAGGATGACATAAAGTTGAAACTTTTTCCGTTTTCCTTGAAGGGAGAGGCAAAAGAGTGGTATAGCTCTCTCCCTGCTGAATCCATTACCACCTGGGCCGGACTCGAAAAGGAGTTCCTAAGTCAATATTTTCCACCATCCAAGACAGCCCAGTGCCTAAGAGAAATATTTAATTTCTATCAAACGGAAAACGAATCATTCTTTGAGGCTTGGAAGAGATTCAAAGCTCTTCTTCAGTATGCCCCCCCCACCACGGTTTGACTTGCAAAGTGGCAAGTCAACACGCTTTTTCGGTGGATTGACCGAGCTCACGAAGGGCATGGTTAATAGTTCTTACGGTGGGGCATTTTTAAGGAAAACACCTGAAGAGGGGTGGGCATTATTCGAGGATATTGCGAAATACAATTATGCCCCCTCGTATCAAGTTATTCAAGCACCACCTCCTCCTCCTAGGATCGAGGAGGTGAACATGCAGAGTGAAATCGCCATGCTGAAACAGCAGCTGGCTACTCTCACCACGTCTCCAAAGCCGAGTTATCGACTCCTCATTTCGCGAGAACTCTCAAGTTCAGATTGTGACAATTCTTTGTCAACCGCCACATGGTTGGCCAATGTCAATTCATTTCCCATCGACCTATCAAGTCAATGCCGCCCGAGAATCATGGATAAGACAATCCAATCACATGCCAGGTATGTGATGATATAGAACACACCGCCGTTTACGTCCCATGATTGGATAGAATGCGTAAATCAATGCTTTTAATGGCCAATGAATCGAGAGATTCAATAATCGTTCTACGGCCAGGAAATCTCCAAAACCAAGGGTTCAATCAGTCTTCAAGTTTCAATCCAAATTCTCATTTCAATCAGAATCAAAACTTCAATAGAAACCCTGGTTTTCCTCAGAACCAAATTAATTTTTCCAATTCTAATCAGAGGTTCAATCCAAATTGGCCAAACAATTCAAATCCTGCGTTTTAGAATAGTTCCAGCCAATCTTTCCCGCAGAGCTTTCAGAACTCTCAAGGCTCCTCGCACTTTAATGATCTTGAAGCTAAAGTGGACTCCTATAAGAAGGAGATAAAAGATGATTTCCAATCCTATCAGAAAGAGCAAAATAATAATTTCCAATTGTTGCTGAATACAATCAAGAATCTTGAGAAGCAGCAAGGGCAAAAGGTTGGTCAGATAACTCAAACTGATTTGAATTACGGCCAATGCACCGACACTGTTCCCTCAATTCCTTACGGTGGAGGAGAGGCCAGTGCAATGAATTTAAGGTGCAGTACTCAAGCTCAGTGGTTCCCCTCACTGTGGAAACCACTAGCCCTCTCCCGCCAGAGATAGGGTAGGAGGGGAAGCTGAGCACCTACACTCCCCTCTGTTGCAAGAGAAGACTCAGGAGGCTGATCCCCTGAGGAATGATGAGTCAAGTGAAGGTCAGGAGGCTGATCCCCTGACTAGTAAAAAGAATGAGAAAGGCTGTAAGGTGGAAGGATTTGGAAGACAAAGGCATCGGTTCATCCTCGAAGAAAGTCTTTTCGAGAGTGAATTGAAAAAGCTTCCTTTCCCACCAAGAAAGAGCAACATACCTTTGAGTGAAGATAAAAAGTATGAAAAGGTCTTTGAATCTTTTGAAAAATACTCGGAGTAAATCTTCCATTATCTCGAGGTCTTGGTTGAGATGCCTAAGTATACCAAATTCATCAAGGATGTTGTCTCTTCCAAGAATAAGTTATCGAGACATGGAGAGGTTGGTTGGTGAAGGCGCTCAATGATCAATTATGAAGACTTACCAACCAAGAGGGTGACCACGGGAAATTTGTGCTCACATTACTAATGGGAGGCCTAGTCTTCCCAAACTCCTTATGTGACTGGGTGCATCCGTCGGCCTCATGCCAATGTCTGTTTGCAAACAGCTGGGTTTAATTGATCTTCTAGAACCCACTACCATGAATCTGCAATTCGCTGATAGATCTTCTAAGAAAGCAGCGGGGATCCTGAAAGACGTACTAGTTCAAATTGATAGGTTTACCTTTCCCGTCGACTGGTACGTCTTAGACATTGAAAAGGATGAAAATGTCCCCCTGATTCTTGGAAGACCTTTTCTATCTACAGCTAGAGCCCTCATTGACTGCGATGGTGGGCGAGTGACGATACGAGTTGGTGATCAAGAGGTAAGCTATAATGTCTCTAGATCCATTCAAGTACCCTCTGGTCCTCCAACCGGCTTTTCCATTGAGGATTCGTCTGATGAATTCGATGATTTCATGGAAAAGCAAGTCATGGCTGTTGCAACAGAATATGAGCGATTGGTTGATAATTTGAATAATCATGGTGTGGTGAGTCTAGAGCGGTTAAAAGCTGAATTCGAGGATGAGTTGTTGAGAGGAGAAGCTTTGGCAGTGGGACCGCTAAGTAAACTCAGCGATATTGAGTTGAAAAGTGGAGATCTTAAATCAAGTTTAGAAGACCCCCCTGCAGATTTAGTGTTAAAGCCGTTGCCTAAGCATCTTAAGTATGTGTTTTTAAGAGAAGGTGACAAGCTTCCACTGATTATATCTGCCAAGCTTTCTCGTTTGGAAGAGATGAAATTAATCAATGTCTTGAAGAAGAATGAAAAAGCCTTTGGATGGCAAGTAGGAGATATCAGAGGGATATCTCCGGACATCTGTATGCATAAGATCAAGACAAATGAGGGTGCAAAGTGTATTAGACAGCCCCAGAGGAGGCTCAACCCTCATATGCAACAAGTTGTTAAAAAGGAAATCATCAAACTTCTGGACATGTGAATTATCTATGCCATCGCTGATAGTGAATGGGTTTCCCCAACTCAGGTAGTTCCCAAGAAAGGTGGAATTACAATTGAGAAGAATGAGAAGGGAGAGGAAATTGCATTGAGACTTGTCACTGGTTACAGAGTCTGCATCGATTATCGAAAGCTCAATGAGGTAACCATGAAAGATCACTTTCCCCTTCCATTCATTGATCAGATGCTCGAGCGTCTGGCGGCACACGCATTCTACTGCTTCCTAGATGCGTATTCAGGATACTTCCAGATACCCATTGATCCAGTTGACCAAGAAAAGACCACTTTCACCTGCCCTTATGGTACATTCGCTTACAGGCGAATGCCATTTGGTCTCTGCAATGCCCCAGCGACATTTCAGCGATGTATGCTAGCTATCTTTGACGGGCTTGTAGAAAAGTGTATGGAGATCTTTATGGACGATTTTTCGGTTTTTGGTCAGTCTTTTGATGATTGCCTTGACAATCTTAATCAAGTGTTATCCAGATGTGTGGAAAAGAACTTAGTGCTTAAATGGGAAAAATGTCATTTCATGGTTGATGAAGACATAGTTCTCGGCCACAAAATCTCAGCCAAGGGTATAGAAGTTGACAGGGCAAAAGTAGAAGCTATCAAGAAGAGGAGCTATCCCAAGAATGTGCGTGAAGTGAGAGGCTTTCTTGGACATGTCGGTTTCTACAGAAGATTCATTCAAGACTTCTCCAAGATAGCCAAGCCCTGTCTACTTTACTTAAGGACGACGTTGAATTCAATTTTGATGAGAGCGCAAGCAAGCAGCGTTTGAGGAGCTTAAGAACCGTTTAATCTCGCTCCAATTCTTATATCTTTCATTTGGAACTTACCTTTTGAGCTTATGTGCGGCGCATCAAACTATCTTTGTTAGTGCGGTCTTAGGACAAAGGCTTAACGGGAAATTCCAGCCTATCTATTACGCCAGCCACACGTTGAACCCTTCGCAAGTTAACTATACTACCACCGAAAAGGAATTGTTGGCCGTAGTTTTTGCTATGGACAAGTTCCGTAGTTACTTGTTAGGTGCTCAAGTGATTGTGTGGACTGATCACGCTGCTTTGCGATATCTGATGACTAAGAAAGAGGCTAAACCGCGCCTACTGCGTTGGATACTGACCCTACAAGAGTTTGACGTTCAAATTAAGGACAAAAAGGGAAGTGAAAATGTAGTGGCGGATCACGTTTCTAGAATGTTAAATGAGGAAAAGGATGAACCAGATGATATAGATCTTTACTTTCCTCTAGAAAACATCATGTTGATAGATGGCTGCGCTCCAGACGTCCCTTGGTACTCCTCCATTGTAAACTACCTTCATGGCCGTTATCTCGATCCAGAGATGTCTTATCAGGAGAAGAAAAAGATCTTCTCTGATTTGAAATATTTCGTTTGGGATGAACCTTATCTTTTCAAGATCTGTAAAGATGGTTTGCTTCGAAGATGTGTTCCTGAATCTGAGCAACGGGATATTATTGAGCAGTGCCACAGTGGACCCACAGGCGGTCATTTTGGTCCGTGGAAAACCGTTGCTAAGATCTTTCAATCCGGTTTCTATTGGCCTACGATCTTTAAAGATACAGAAGCTTTCTGTAAAGCTTGTGATAGGTGCCAAAGAACCGGTACTCTGACAAGGCATTTTGACATGCCTTTGAAACCCATCCTAGAATGCGAAGTCTTTGATGTATGGGGTATCGATTTTATGGGACCATTCCCATCATCTTGCGGTAACAAATACATCTTAGTCTGCGTAGACTATGTGTCTAAATGGGTGGAGGCTCAAGCCACTCCTCACAATGATCATAAGACGGTAATGAAATTTCTAAAGAAGAATATCTTCGTGAGGTTTGGATGTCCACGTGCCTTGATCAGTGATGAAGGGACGCACTTCTGCAACCGACCCCTAGAGAAAGTCCTTGAAAAGTATGGTGTCCGTCATAAGACAGGCACACCATATCATCCGATAACTAGTGGTCAGGTTGAAAGGAGCAACCAAAGTATCAAGAAAATCCTCGAGAAGGCAGTCCAACGATCATAGAAAAGACCGGAGTTTGAAGTTGGATGATGTACTTTGGGCATACTGAGGCGCCTATAAAACCCTATGGGGACATCTCCATATCAAATGGTCTACGGGAAGCCATGTCATCTGCCTGTCGAGTTAGAGCATAGAGCTTATTGGGCTACCAAGTTTCTGAACTTTGATTCCCAATCTTGTGGAAAACATCGACTACAGTAGTTACATGAGCTAGACGAATTCAGACTCCAGGCTTACGAAAGTGCCAGGATTAGTAAGGATAAGATGAAGCTACTCCACGATGCCAAGATTAAGAAGAGAGAATTTCAAGTCGGAGAACAAGTTCTTCTTTACAATTCTAGGTTACATTTGTTTCCTGGGAAGTTGAGGACACGTTGGTCCGGTCCCTTCGAAATTCTCCAAATTATTCCTGGAGGCGTTCTAGAACTACGAGGTTATGGTGACCAACCGTTTCGAGTGAATGGTCAAAGGTGCAAGCACTATATTGGTGAGCCTAAAGAGAAACCTTTGAGTGTCCGTTTCCTCGATATCCTCGGGTGTGGTGTTACGGAAGTCGAAGAATTCGACGAGTTTTCACCCGACCTGTTTTCAGAAGATGGCGGTAGTGGTCAATCTGAAGAAGTTCTAGCTGGTAGTTGGGACATGGAAGAGTTTGAGAGGGAGCGTCAGCTGAAACGTCATCAGAGGACTCAGAAGAAGAAGAAGTCGACCATGGGGAAGTTTAAACGTATTTGGAAAGCTATCAAGGATTTCACCCCATGCGTTAAGTGTTGTTTCTGCAGCCAAACTACCAACCCAAGCTTAGATGAGGTAGTGGCTGGCAGAAAAGTTAAATGGCCTGATCCAGGCTGAGCTTAAACAGTGTCGAGCTAACGACATTAACCAAGCGCCACTAGGAGGCATCCTAGATATCCCTTATTATATTAGGACTCTCTTTTCTGTTATTTCTTTTCTTTGATTTAGTTTTTATCTTAAGCCTAATTAAGATTATGTTTGTATCTGTCAGTTGAGCTGTGTTTTATTGTGGTGAATGATTACTCTTTTATCTTATTCGATTTTATCTTTATCCTTCTTTTTCATTTTTGAGTTAATATCCCCATTTGTTCCCCGAGATCTTGTCTGGTTTTTCAAGCGTGCAGGATATTTGCGATAGCAATTGTGAGCTTTCAGATGAAGCCAGTTTTCCGGTGGATGGTCCACAGTCTACTGATTTCTTCACGCATTTCTGGATATGACTTGCTACCACTTCCAGAATTGCCACTTTCGAATTACAATCAGCTAAGTACTTTTACCTTTTCTTTCGTTCTGCACAACATGAGGACATGTTGATTTTTTAAGTGTGGGGGAGGGGAATGTTTCGATATGTATCTACACATTTGCTTAATTCGTAGTGTTTCTATGTTTCTATGCAAAACGAGCTTAAATTTTTAATTTTTTTTTCGACACTTTTGTTTTTGTTTTGTCCCGAGTAGGCAATTCGATTCACTGTTCGTTATTTTATAGTCATTTAAGCTATGTATCATATGTTTGGTAAGTTAGTTGTTTCACCTGAGATCTATTTTTCACGAGCCATAGTGAATGATGAGCTATTTATAAAGTTATACCCCTTTTGGACGAGTGATTTTTGATTTTCTTATAAGTCATGTGCTTAGTGCTACGTATATATCTTGAGATTTATGATAGTCTGTATTTAGCTCCGAGTATGATATACTGTGAATATCTGAAGGTTTGAATGTGATAAGTAACACGTAACTTATTTTCAAATGAAAAAGTTGAGTTTAAATGAAGAATTATTGGGTGTGTCAAAAGCTAGTCGATGATTTGAGTGCGATAGGGTATACCACGTATGTCCTATACCACTATGATGACTAAAAGCTCACGAAAGTCAGGAAAAGGTGCCTTATGATTGGAGTAAGGTAGGGTATATCTCGAATGTCCTATTCTACTATGAGGGCAATAGCTTATCCTAATGTGTGTTTAAAGTGAAAAAGTTAAATCAACTAATGAAGTGTTATGAAATGTATATAAGACTAAGTTATCGTCTACCTTATCCCCAGTAGAAACTGACAGATATGTTGTAGGGATTATCCTCTGAGTAATTCAAAAAGGCCTTAGATATATTCTATCATCTTTTTCGGGATATATCACGTTTGTAGGGTGCATCTTATGAGTATCATTTATTACTAGTCTACGAGGGGGTATTAGCTAGTTTTGCTTTGAGTTTCTCGAGTTTGGACTTAGTGGAAGTTTTCTATGGCTTTGCACACACACAGTGGTGAACTTCTGATTTATTGGATCTATGTTATATTGTCTGAGATGTCTATCTTTTCTCGAGCCTTTATTCTGTCTGGTTTTGCTCGGGACGAGCAAAAGCTAAGTGTGGGGGAGTTGTTAAGGGTGATTTTATACGTTTTATACGGATATGTTTTATATCAATTTCCCCCATATTCTTATGATTTATATAGAAATCGAGCTTTATATTGAAATATTGAGCAAATGGTGTTTTTAATAGTTAAATTGCAAAACGTAACGAATTATGTGCTTAAATTGTGATTTTACATTATTTTGGAGTTATGTTACGCTTTGGTATGTTTTACTATCTTTTAGATACATGTTCTCGAGCTAAAAGAGGATTAGAAGAGGTTGCATTCGGATTTTCTGATGAAGAGAAGAGATAGGGATGAGAAGAAAAGGATAAAGATGAAGAAATCAGCTTCCAGGCATGCTGGACGTTCGTTCATGTCCCGTCCATTATGGACGGGCGTCCATTGCATCAGACTGGCGTCCAGGAGAAGAATTTTGAACAGAGAGTTTGGACAGAGGTTGGACGAGCGTCTGCCTGGCGTCCAAAGAAGTTGGACGAGCGTCCAGGAAGGCCAGACGGGCGTCCGCGGCCGACTTTGCTGGAACCGACTTATTTCTCTATATATAGTCGCGTTTTTCTCACAAAGGATCACATATTCGAACCCTAAACCCTAGGGGCGGCTCAGGCTGCGTTTTTCCTTAGTTTTCCTTCAGTTTTATGCACTCAAATCCTAGATTAAATTAGTTAATTTTATGTTCTTTTCTCCAACAATTCAAGCAACTCGAGTGATGTTTAGAGGCTAAGGCTTCCTTGAACAAGCGTTGTGAAGCCATCCATCAACATATTGATTTCGTTTCCGGATTATCTTGTGAGTATTTTATTCAAGTTGTATCTTTATTATCGTTTATCATTGTTTATTGCAATTATATCGATAGATCGTTGCATGATTGATTGTTTGTTTGATTTGGATGAAAATCTTGTTAAACCCTAGAATCAACATAATAAAGATTAGATTTTTAACCTATAAAATAACGAGAGTTAATTAGGTTGAATTTCTAGATAACTAGATTGAGAAATCTTACACCTTTGCTTTGAAAGTAATAATCTTTAAAATCGAGAGATAGAAGATTAAGAAACGAACTTTTCTAAGAAATTAGGAGTTCATGCCTTTGATTTGGTGAATCACAACTTGGTTAGAAATCACGAGATAATCTAGATCGGAATTGATAGTTGTAGGATAGGTGGATCAATTGCTTGTTCGTTCGTAAATTATTGATTAAAATCCCTCGAAATTGAATTGTTTAGCTTAGTTAGTCTTTTTATTGCATACTAGGTTTAGTTTAGTTTGAATTGGTTCGCAACTATATTTTCCTGGCTTTGGATTGACAACCCTCTGTCCAGTTTATCTGTTTTGCTTTCGTGTTTAGTTTTGTTTTAGTAGTAGCAAATTAGAAGAGGTAATAAACTAGATTAAACAACCTCGATTCCCTGAGATCGACTCCGGTATTAGTCACTATACTACGATCCCTGCACTTGGGGAATACCGGATTTATAAATATTATTACTTGTTATTTTCATTAGATAAGATCCGTGACAGTACTGCTGGCGATCTTTCAGGAAGATAGAGGTAGAAGAACACGAGTTTTTGGGATGAAGTGGAGCGACAACAGAATACGAGACCAGAGTTGATACAGCAAGCCAACAGAAAGATTGAATTAGATCGTCGCCACATCGAGATAGCTCAAGACAGGTTGAAGAGTTAGGAAGATGGAAGAAGAAGAAGACTGTACGAGCTAGGAGACGAAACGCTTCGCAAAGTCCAGAGTTCAAGTACCTCTCGGTTACATTCGTGTTTCGAGGACGAAACTCCTCTTAAGGGGGAAGGAATGTAACATCCCGACTTTTCATAAAAGGGTAAAATAGTCATTGGGTGTATTTACTATGACCTAATTATTATTTATCCTATTTACTTAATTAAAAAGGATTTAGCTATTTAATTAATGGGTTTATTTAAATGGCTATAAAAAGAAATAATCCCAATTATTCATCATAAGTTACACACGCAATTTTCTGGAAAAAAATAAAAGATGGAACGGCGCTGAAGGAGAGCAACGCAGAAGCAGAGACGAAATAAAAGGAAGAACTGTGTGATCAATCCGTTCATCTGATCAAGAAGCCGTAGGAGAGAAAAGTGATCAGCGCGAGGAGACACAACTTTGGAAAATAATATCTCTCGATTTCGTAAGTTTTCAGTTTAGCCCTAGTGTTTGGTATTCGTAGAGTTCGATTCTTGAAAAATTCGTATCTTTTAATCCGCAGCTCTGTTTCGCAGCCATGAGTAGTCGAAACGATCGTCTTGAAGCGTAGAATAATCTAAAATAGTTTCACAGCAGTAAACCCAGGTATCTTCAGTTTTACAGGCTTTTTCAGTTTCGTTTTTCTGTAAAGAAATAGGATTTTAGGGTTTTTCGTTGATCACATAGGTTTTGGGGGATCAACAGTTGTTGCAGTTGCTTGGTGTTTTGCTGTCGGTTTTGCAAGCAAATAAGGTAAGAGGCTCTTCCTATGATTCCAATTATCGTTTATAAGGTTTAGATCAAGTTTTAGGGTGTTTAGATGCAAGAAAGATGTGTTTGTTCATTGATCAATGATCATAGATGCAATGGTATGATTAGATAAGCTTTTCTGTGGTTTTTATGTGTTAAATTTGCTGTTATTTAGGATAGAACGGATTAGAAATAGAGTTTGAAGATTTTAGGGTTCTGGGCAAAACCCAGGCAGACGCGGCGTCTGTAGAAGCGAGACAGGCGTTTGCGATCGATCATGTGCCCAAACGGGCGTTAGGTAATTCGGACGGGCGTTTGAGGTGTGATCTTTGATTCAGGATGTAGCCCCTTTTGACGCACGGGCGTTTGAGGTTAAGGAACGGGCGTTCGGTTTCGGATGGGCGTCCATAGGGTTTTAAACGGGCGTTCGGGGTTAGACGGGCGTTTAGGCTTTTCAAACGGGCGTTTGACCTGTTTTATTTGTTTTCACTGTTTTCACCGTTTCAGCTTAGTTTCAGGTTTTATACACATGTGTTTAATGTTTTAAACCCTTAAACATGATATATTAACATTGAATAAACATAAACAAGCCTGAATTGAGCTTCTGATTCGTTCAGTTAAAACACCGAATGTACTCTTAAAGGGAGTTGAAGTTCGGATCCGTCGGAAGAGCATGATAGGCTTGTGCTTTGATTAGTATTCATCAATGTATGTGTAATTTCTAGGTCTTGTTAATGTCTAGTGGTCTAGGAAGAGTGTGGTTAATGTGAGGGAGATTAATTGAAAACACTTAGGTGGCTAGTTAATCATCCTAATTAATACTTACTTGACTAGTAAAAGATTAAACAACATGTCTCTCTAGGATAGGCACCAGTCTATATCGCGATGTATGCCTACCTCTGAAGGTGGAAGAACTCCGTAGGTCAAAAAACCCTAAGTACGGAGGGACTCCGCTGAGATGTGCGTATTTATCGGAGTCTACCTTTCTAGACTTCGTGGATATTGGTGTGATCCACTAATATGTTGCCAAGAATATCCCCACTTGGATATCGTAGTGCCCTTGAGTGCGGTGGTAACATAGATAAGTTAGGTAGAAACGTTTAGTCAATTCATGTTGATGGACATTGAATGAACCCTAGATTGAGTCGGTCACACAAAGATAACTAACTAAACGATTAAATATCTTTTCTTTATAAATCTTAATTGTTGTCGTAGCTTCTCACTTTTACTAAGTACTTTGTACTTACCTCCTTTGCATTTTCTTTTGTATGCATTGTGGGGTGAGAAGACGAACAGGTTGATCAAGTGTCGACGACGACTTTTGAAGACTTAAAGTCTTGACGAAGCTTCTAGAATATTTTCTTTGTAAGGGTTGTACTAGACTAGTTGTATTTCTTCTCTTAGATTTGTTGTACTTCTACTTTTAAGGCATCGTATTGTATAAGTCTTTGGGTTTTTCATCGTTGTAATCTTAACTATCTATCTTTAGCATGGTTACTTTCTATTCATAGTAGCTTTTATGTTTTTACACGAGTCTTTTTAGCTTCCGTTTGCTTTTATTTGATACGACGACGTAGAGGCTTGCGTATAATATTAGATTTATTTAATGCTATACGCGCCGAACGTTTCTCTTCCGGATAAGGGCTCGGTATCCGGGAATGGGGCGTTACAACAATAATTGTTGTTTTAAATAACTAACAAGTAACAACGTTTTAAACCCGAACACAAATTTTAGAATAGTGAACAATCAATAGTAAGATTCATGTTTTTTTCTTGCATCAATAATGTATCTGTAGGAAATGCTTCATGTTATTTTTTCCTTTTTATCGGTGTCCAGATACTGCCTGTAATGTGTGACTTCTATTCAGAGGTTAAGTCTCAGGTTTGTTTCTTCAGATCTTCCTAGTGGCTGGATTATATTGTAACTCAGTGCCTTAGTAGTTAATTGTGTTAATATATACACTTTTTTAATTTGTTATCTTTACATTCAGTACTGTTTACTAACTTTCAGGAACTCAAATTATCAGACAAAGACATTAAAAATGGTGAAACGGACTAACTAGAATAGAAGAGAAGATAAGAGGAGAAAGTATATAATAAACAAAATATGCAAACAGGGAAAAATGGGGGTGGTCATGGTTAACACATTACTTTGCTATTAATTTTGGTAATTAATATTTTTTGGGAGAAGCAAAGTTGAAATAGCAGAATGCATAGTTATAAGGCACAGATTGTCTTTTTTAAGTGTGCACACACAATGAGGATTGAGGTAATGGTGAATATTGCCAAAAAGATCACAACCAAAGGAATAAAGTTTATCCAATGGTAACTGTGCACATAATGAATGGAAAAATTATTTCTTGCATCATTATGTTCATGGAGACGAGGAAGGATCGAAATTCTGGAAATTTGCGTATTGAGTGTGTGTCGTTCTTCGGGCAACTGGGGTTGAGGGGAATCCCAAGGCATGTATTGAAACTGTCATGGTAGATATTGAAGCTACCATTGTCAACTCTTTTGATAACCATGGAGCTGAAACTAATAGTTCTGTTAAGAACACAAATAATGGTAAGTCTGTTGTGGTTGATAATATTGGTGATCCCATGGTTTAATGGTTGGTTTAAGGATGCATCTACGATGTTTTAAAAAAGATTGATTGTGTTTTTTACTTGGTTCATGTCATTAAGCTTTCTAATAGACTGGTGTTACTTTGTTAGTGTGTTACTTTGTTGGTGTGTTACTATTTTACTGTGTTACTGTGTTACAATTACTGTGTCATTTTCAGCCATATATAAGCCAAATATAAGGCTGAAAATTAGACTTTATGTTGTTGCCTTCTTCTACTTTCTTCAAATATACCTTTAAAGATACAATGTTGCAATGTTTGTTTTCAAAAAAGAATCGATAGTAGTGTGATTCAAACCCACTCCCTTACATTGGAAAGCATACTAAAGATGATATTTCAGTCATTAATAGATAAGAAATGCAATGGATATTTGTTTTATGTGGTTATTAGTACTGAAATGTATTTTGAGAAGTTGAAGAGGAAAACATAATTGTTGTGTTACTGTGATGTTACTGTGTTACTGTGGTGTTACTGTGTTACACTATTAATATCGCTTTGTATTGTCTGTATAAGGTGTTATTGCAGGCATATGATGTCTTTATTTGGTTTTAATCTTTCTTTGCATTCCACTATTTGTTGTGGTGTGGTTTTGGCCTAGGTGGTTGAAGGTTGTTGATTCAAATAATTATGTTTGTGTTTTTTTGTCTTTAGAATATTGGAGGAGCCTAGATTCTCTATTGAAGAGGCCGAGCCGATGCTATTTGATGCATTTACTTTACTGTCGTAATATTGGGAGATTCTTTGCTTATACCTTGCTATTCGAATGAAAGCAATTTCCCTATTTTCCTCCAGGTCGTCCTTTGCATGCCTGATTTCTGCTTCCATATCCATTCTGTCCTGAAGCTCGAGCCGTGGCGACGGCAGTCCGATCTCGGCGGGAATAACAAACTCGCTTCCATACGTCATGGAGAACGGTGTTTCTCTTGTTGCAGAGTTCGGGGTTGTTCGGTATGCCCATAGAATATTTGGCAGGTGCTCTACCCAACTCTCTCCTTCTTCTTCGAGTCTCTTCTTCAGGCCGAATTTGATCTGTCTGTTTGTTTGTTCGACTTGCCCATTGGCTTGCGGATAGCCTACTGAGGTAAAATGCTGGGAGATTCCTAATTCTGCGCACTAGGATCGGACACCCTTGACATCGAACTGTGTTCCGTTGTCTGATATTAGAGTCTTTGGGATTCCATATCTACACACAACATTCTTCCAGATGAACTTCTGAATAACCTTTGCGGTAAGAGTGGTGAGGGGTTCGGCCTCCACCCACTTAGTGAAGTAATCCACAGCTACTATAAGGAACTTGAAATTGCCTGGTGCTCGGGGTAGGGGTCCGACTAGATCGACCCCCCACTGGTCGAAAGGCCAGGCCGCGACCAGAGGTGTCATTTGTTGTGAGGCTAGATGAGGTATGTTGCTATGCACTTGACATGACTTACATTCACGGACGAGGTCTTCAGCATCTTGTTGCATGGTCGGCCAATATTATCCGAATAACCTGCACTTGTGTGCTAATGTTCGAGCCCCCGGATGGTTCCCATAGATTCCTAGGTCAATTTCACGGAGCAAATAGTTCCCTTCATCCTCTGTTACGCATCTGAGTCAGGGGGCGATGAAGGATTTTCTATACAGTATATTGTCGAAAAACGCGTACCTCGCTGCTCGGAATTTCATTCTTCTTGCTAAAATTCTATCGTTTGGCAGTGTGGCATCCCGGAGATAAGATACTATAGGGTCCATCCAGGTATCCTTTGGAGTGATGGGTTGAACTTCCTGGGCATCATAGCTTCTTTCCTGTAGCAATTCTACTAATACTTTCTTGCTAGGTGTGAAGTTGGACGCTATCTTTGAAAGGGCATCGGCTCGCCGATTCTGAGATCGGGGTACTTGCTCTATGAGGACCGTGTCGAACGCTTTAAGCCGAGCATCAGCTATGGCTAGGTACTTTTTCATGGGCTCCTCCTTAGCCTCGTATTCTCCTTTCACGTGATTGACTATTAACTGGGAATCACTATACACTTGCAAATCCTTTGCTCCAAACTTAGCTGCTAGGTTGTGTCCAGTGATCAACGCTTCATACTCGGCTACATTGTTGGTGGCCGAGAATCCGAACCGAAGTGCGTAGGGAAACTCTTCACCTTTTGGGTTGATGAGTAGAAGGCCCGCACCGGCCCCTTCTTTGTTAAAGGCCCCATCAACGTACAATGTCCAAGGTTCATCCTCTCTTCTTAACTGACTTTGTTCAATACTGATGGCCGTTTCCTAGGCGAGAAAATCCGCCAGCGCCTGTGCTTTGATAGCCGTTCGGGGACGAAAGTCTATACCATACTCGGCCAATTCTACTACCCATTTTGCCAATCGTCCGGACGTCTCTAGTCGGGACAGGATTTGTCGAAGGGGCTGGTCGGTGATCACAACAATCGGATGTGCTTGAAAGTAAGGTCTCAGCTTTCGGTAGGCGTGTACTAGAGATAGTGCTAACCTCTCAGCATCAGTATATCTGACCTCTGGGCCACGAAGTGCCTTGCTAACATAGAAGATTGGTTTTTGAGTATTATCCTGCTCCTTGACGAGGACCGCACTGATGGCTTCGCCGCACGAAGCCAGGTATATGAATAGGGTATCCCCCGGTTGTGGTGACGTTAGCGTGGGCAGTTCGGCCAAATACACTTTTAGGTCCTCAAAGGCTTGTTGGCAATTCTCATCCCACTTGAACGGGTTAACTTGCTTTAGAATCCTGAAAAAGGGCAGGGCTCGCTGCGCAGATTTCGACAGGAAACGCCCGAGTGCAGCCATCCTTCCGGTTAGTCTTTGTACCTCTTTGAGGCTTCTTGGCGTCGGCATAGACCTCAATGCGTCTACCTTGTCTGGGTTGGCTCTGATACCTTCTTGCGATATCATGTATCCTAAAAATTTTCCGTTCCGAACTCCAAAGGTACATTTTTTGGGGTTGAGCTTCATCTGTGAGGCTTCAAGTACCTCAAAAACTTCTCTCACGTCTTCCAGGTCATCCACGTATACTTCCATGCACTTCCCGATCTGATCCTTGAATATCTTATTGACAGCTCTTTGATAGGTCGCTCCAGCATTTTTGAGGCCGAATGGCATGGTTCGGTAACAATACGTGCCGTACTCCGTGATGAACGAGGTCTTTTCAGCATCGCGGGGATCCATAATAATCTGATGGTACCCTCTGTAAGCATCGAGGAAGCCGAATACTCCGAAACCTATGGTCGAATCTACCATCCGATCTATACGTGGCAGGGGGTAACAATCCTTTAGGCAAGCCTGGTTGAGATCGGTGAAGTCTACACACATCCTCCAGCTGCCGTCCGGCTTCTTCACCAGCACGGGGTTTGCTAGCCACTCGGGGTAGTTCACTTCTCGAATGATGTTGGCCTGAAGTAGCTTATTCACCTCCTTCTGCACGGCGTCGATCCGTTATTGGGCGAAGTGTCTCTTCTTTTGTCGGACAGGCCTTCGGGATGGGTCTGCATTTAGTCGGTGCATGGACAGACTTGGGGATAATCCTGTCATCTCTTCAATTGTCCAGGCGAATACCTCCTTAAATTCTTTTAACAAGGCTACTAGCCGTTCCTTGTGCGCGCTGGGGATCCATGCGCCTACCTCGATAGTTCGATTACTCCGTCCTTCCCATAGACAAACTGCTTCGGTTGTGTCATCCAAGGACCAGGTTTCCTCGCGTTCGGGCAGTATTTCTTCAACAGAGATCGGTGTCGTTCGGCCGTTCTCGTGTGCTTCAGACGTAACGCAGATGCTTACTTGGCTCGTGTCGCCTATGATTTCTACGGGATTATCGTTAACTATGAACCTTAGGTTGTTGTGGACGAGTGACACGACGGCTCGCAAGGCAATCAACGGAAGGCGTCCCAAGATTATGTTATAGGGAGACGAGGCCTTAACCACAACATACTCGACGGGAAGGGTTCGGCCTAGCGGAGGTCGGCCAAAGGTGGTTGAGAGGACAATGGTGCCCTCAGGATACACAGGGGAGTTGGCAAAGCCGAATAAGGGGGTACTTGTTGGGATTAATTCAGCGCTATCCAAATGCATTAAAAGTAGAGTAGAGTGATTTATGATACTTACTGCACTTCCGATGTCAATACAAATGCGCCTTACCAAGTTTTGTTCTACCACGGCTTCAATCACAAGGCCAGTCCTGTTGGCTTCCATAGGAATGGGATCAGTGGCATCGTACACCACCTCCTTGAAAAATCTCCGCTTTTTCCAGGGCGTCTGGCTGTAATCGTCGTGTTCTCTATGGACAGTATTCACGTTCATCATCTTCAGGCAGGTTCCTCTGATGAGGTGTTCACTAGTGGGCCCTCCTTCTAGTGCCAATTGACGATCCAAAAACCGTCTCCTTCTAATTTAGGGTTCTTACTCTTAGTGATAACCTGGGGAAACTCCAGAATATGAAGATTACAATGAGAGGGATTATTTTAGGGGTGATTTAGACTGCACTTGAAGGTTATCAAGCTGCCTACGTATCCAATTATTGAATTGGAATCAAGTCTCCGTAGTTCCTTAGGGAATGTTTATATAGAAGGGCTTAGGCCCTAGGGTTTAATATGGCGTGTCTATGAGGGACACTAGTCAACGTGTTCCCTAAGGAAAAGATTACAATTGATTAATCCCGTGATTTTAGGAGATAAATATGGTATTTCAAATATTAATATTAAAGGATAAAGATTCGAGTTTTTACTATTCAGGATTTTACAATAGTTATCTGGTTGTAAGATCTTTACTCGAGATAAGCCGGAAGGCCAGAGTTGGTTCCTAGGGGTCGGGAACGAGGGCCGGATCCCCGCCCTCAAGGAATTGCGCAAGCCTAAAGACTTGACCCGACCTATGAGATCAACGGAGATCACAGCAGGTCGCCCAGAATCCGATGCCTGACCCCTCGTCCCACCAAAGACTGAGACGATCCGACTCCCCGGTGTCGGTCATACGGAACCAGTGATGACAAGGTGGACGAGTGAGCTCTCTGGGATCGGATCCAGGGAGTTAAAAGTAGTTTTATCCTTCTAAGTCAGGTGCTGAGCCACCACAAAGGTGCCACGTGGATGAGTCCATTTTCTGGTAGCATCAAACACTTAGTATTATAATGGTCGAAAATACTTGTGGGGCTAAATTACAATATTGTTTATTGTATACAGGTTATACAATACATTGTCATCTTAGTGGGTATTTTTTTCGTATCCACGGAGTACTTAACGCTGTTATTTTCAAAACCGACATAACCATATTATTGTGTATTGTGATATTGTGGGTATGATATTAAATACCTATGATATAACACTTAGTATTACTTAGTTATAGTCTATTATGTTTGTAATATGCCCATATTGCAATATCATACCCCTAATATAATACCTGCCAAGGGCTATTCCTTGCACCTTTATGACGATTACGGACCCTTGTATCATAAAAGATTATCACATTTAAAATTGTAATTTAGCCCCATAGATAAAATTACAGGTAATGTTTTGGTGCAAACGGCGTTTTTGTGTTTGTAAAGTCTTTTAGGAAAAGGTTGAAGGTCCTGAGGAATAACGGACGGAATTTCAAAATTCAAGGGACGACAACGATAAATTGAAGGCATCATCAGAAGGGAAAAAACACACAAGTAGTCTTGAGAATCTAAGTTCCCATACTCTGCCAATTCAAGCCTTCATACTCTTGATCATCAAAGACTTATCTAGAAACTCAAGTTCAGAAATACCAAGAGCTTCAACAGATGTATTAGTGGTGTAAGGCATTGTAGTATATGCACAATATAACATTTAAGTTTGAAATTCCATGACATTTAGTGGTCCTATTGTAAAACGTTTACAACACTACTAAAAATTCTACTTTTTGCTGCAGCTGTAAAATGCCACTAAAGCCTAAATAAGCGACACTATAGGCTTATTGTGACGCCTATTGTTTTTACGTCACCCATGACAAGAAATTATGTGGCAAAAAGTAAAAAATCTATTGCCACAGTACCATACACCGCGGCCAAAAAGTACTAAAATCCATTGTCATGGTGGCACACCGCGGCAAAAAGATAAAATCTATTGCCACAGTACCACACCGCGGCAAAAAAGTAAAATCTCTTGTCATGGTGCCACACCGCGGCAAAAAATTAAAATCTATTGCCATGGTGCCACACCGCGGCAAAAACAAATAAAATTAAAAAAATCAGAAAATTTCCCCACCCCACCCCCCAACCCCACCCCCACCCAACCCAACCCAAACCCAACCCCAACCTACTTAAAGTTCATACACAACGAAACTGAAGCAAAATTGTAAAACAATGGTTCCTTTGTACAATTCAATATACCAAATAGTGCATTAACTTGGGCAATGTAAGAAAAAATTACATACTCTGAATGGAGCGACTTATTGAAGGTCACTTGGCTTCAGAACAAAACAATATACAAGTACTTAAACACATAAAAAGAGCTACAGTTGTAACGCCCCGCTCCCGGACACCGAGTCCTTATCCGGAAAAGGAACGTTCGGCACGTATAAAATAAAAATAAATTCACTTTATACGTAAGCCTCTACTACGTCGTATCAAAAATAAGCAAACGGAAGCAAAAGACTTGGGTATGAAAATTCCAAACATCCAAGAATAGGAACATGAAATCTAAAGATAGAAATGTAACTTATTACATTCAAGGAAATTACGAAATCCAAAAAAAACGTACGATATTCTCAAAAGAAACGTAAAAGTACTAAAAGTCTCGGAAGACCAAAGTCTAAACCAACAATCTATTAAAGAATGATAAAAGATTAAATGTAAAGTCTTCAACGAGGCGTCTTTAAACGTCATCAACGAACTCCTCCTCGTAAACATTATCAACCTGTTCGTCTTCTCACCCCAAACACATAGAAAACATGCATTTGAGGTAAGTACAACGTACTTAATAAGAAAGAGAAGCTACGACAACAATTACAATTTATAAGGAAAAGATATTTAAAAGTTTAGTTGTTTATGTGTGACCAACTCAATTTGGGGTTCATTACATGTCCATCAACACGTTATGACTAAACGTTTCTACCTAACTTATCTATGTTACAACCGCACTCAAGGGCACTACGCATATCCACTTTTGGGATATTCTTGGCAACATATTAGTGGATCACACCAATATCCACGAAGTCTAGAATAGGTAGACTCCGATAGTACGCACATCTCAGTGGAGTCCCCCGAACTTATGGTTTTTTTGACCTACGGGTTCTTCCACCTTCAGAGGTAGCACACACATCACGATATAGACTGGTGCCTATCCAAGAGAGACATGTTGTTTAATCTTTTACTAGTCAAGTACGTATTTATTAGGATGATTAACTAACCACCTAAGTGTTTTCCCTTAATGTCCCTCACCTTGACTACTCTCTTCCTAGACCACTAGACACAGACAAAACCTAGCAATTACACAGACATTGATGAATACTAATTCATCAAAGCACAAGCCTATCATGCTCTTCCGACGGATCCGAACTTCGACTCCCTTTAAGAGTACATTCGGTATTTTAACTGAACGAATCAGAAGCTCAATTCAGGCTTGTTTATGTTTATTAAATGTTCACGTATCACAAAATAAGGGTTTAAAACAATAATAACATGATTATGAAGCCCGAAACCGAGCTGAAACGATAAAACAGTAAAAACAAGGTAAAACAGGTCAAACGCCCGTTTGACATCCTATGGACGCCCGTTTGACATCGAACGCCCGTCCACTAACCCCAAACGCCCGTCCGTAAAAAATGGCTACATCCTGAATCAAAAGTCTATCCTCAAACGCCCGTCCGCCTGGTGCAAACGCCCGTTTGAGCTGCTATGATCGCAAACGCCCGTTTGCCTAGTGCGAACGCTCGTTTGCCTAGGTTTTTCTCAAAACGCTAAAATCTTCAAAACGCGATTTGTAATCCGTTTCTAACCTAATCAACATCGAATTAAACCAAGTAAAACACAGAAAAACATATCTAATCAAACCATAGAATCTATGATCATTGATCAACGAAAAGACACATCTTCCTAGCATTAAAACATCCTAAATCATGATCTAAACCCTACAAACGATAATTGAGATCATAGGAAGAGCCTCTTACCTATTTGCAGCCAAAAACTGATCCAAACAGCCTTGAAATGTCTGCTGCACTTCCCACGAACTGATATCCAAACGGTGCTCTTCTCACGACTGTTCCAAATCTCTCGTCCGATCTGAAAACGGTTAAGCTTTGCCTCAGAAATCGTGGAAACTCTCTTGGCCTCTTTCTCTTCTCAAAACCGCAGAGAAAAAGAGCGTGTAAACTAAATTTTCTAATTTAATGTTTAGGTTATGGGATTAATCTGTGTCAATTTTCCTTAAATACCAATTTCCCATAAATCACTTTTTCCTTATTTATCCCTAATTACCAAAAATCAGAAATTCCCTTTAAATCATATACATATTTTGAATATATATATATATGTATAATCAATTAAATACTTAACTTCCATAAAAGAAAAGAAATAATAATATTTTGTTTTCACAAAATGACAGGTCTGCCCTTTTCCGAAAATCGGAATATTACAACAGTACCCACAATTGAGCTCCCTAGCTACAAGCACAGTGTATGGATCTCTCTCTTGATATCCACACATTACTGATTTGAGCATTCCAAAGATTGAGATGAAACTTGAGAAGTGGAAGAATACTTTCAAAAAAATAAGATTATTAACTGCATCTGTCAAAAGCCACATTAACCCTCAACGCCTCTGAATTTCTCGCCTACAATTTTAGATCAACCAGAACAGTAAGAAAACGTGGTGTTTACCAACGAATTAAGCTCAAACTCAAGGTTGTGTCAAGCTAAGCATTTCAGCATTTCTTAATACTACTATTTTAGTATTCTCTACTATAGCTATAATGATATGTGCTCCTTTTGCCTAAACAAGTAAATTTGGTGCCTTGTTTCTTTTTCTCTTTCCTTTATATTCAGAAATAGAAAATAAAGGAACATAAGACAAGAAAGAAGATCTGGCCCTGTATTCATGGCAGGGCGGACCCACCCTACGCCCGGGGTGGTCTCCTGCCCCCCAAATGGTCACAAGCCCCCCCCCCCAATATGGTCCCAAGCCCCCCTCAAATTTTTATTATTGTAGTAGTAGTGTTAATATTAATATATTATGTGTATTTTTCTTAAACAAAAGATCTTATATCCTAGTGGTTTAAGAACAAACCCTTTTAAATCTACCTAATTCTAGGTTGTAAGTTCAAATCCCACTACCAATATTTTTTTATTTCTTTTCCCGGATATTTTTTAGCTTTGCAGTTTATATACCAAGACCACCCCGAAAATTTTTCCTGGTTCCGCCACTGATTCATGGGTGTGTGTGTGTCACTAGAGCATGAATCAGCATAGTGGGGACATGCTATAAGCCATACCCCCAACCAGATGTTCCAACTCTCAAGCCATACTCAATTTTTCTGAGTTTAGACGAATTAAATAAACTTGTTTTAATCAGAATCGATTACGATCATTTCGATTACGATCGGTTCGGCTCGTTCTTGATTGATTCGGCTTATTTACGAATTTTCATTTCGTTCATTGAACATTTTGACTCTTAATCTGAACGGTTGATCTACTTACGAAACTTCATTTCGTTTTATAATTTAGTTAAATCATCCTTTTTGGTATCGATTTACGGCAAAATCGGTCCACCTCTTTTGGTGTTTTACGGTAAAAACTACCACGTTAAAACAAGATTGAAATACAAACATTGTTGGAGAATCGAGTTGAAACAAACTCGAGCTTGTTTCGACGAGTCAAAACAATCTTCACATTGTTTTCTTTGGGTGAAAAACCTACGTGTTGTATTATCGGTTATTCTTTTACGATAAAAGTTTATTTTCTGTCTTGAAGAAATGGCATCGATGATCAAATCACTCTACTCCATTTGGTGCGCCAAAGCGGAGGCGATCTTCCCACACTTCGGGAATTATGACACAGACAACTCATCGTGGATGTGCTAACCACGAGAGGCGAGAGAAGTTCAACGGATCGAACTTCAAGCGTTGGCAATGCGAAGATGTTGTTTTACTTAACAACACTTGGATTAGCGAGAATGCTAGCGAAGATCCACCGGTGGTGCCCGAGAGGCTATTTGAAAAGACGACTTTTCTTGTAGTTAAAATCGGAAGAATAATGATTTTTATGTAAAATTACATTCTTAATGGTTTGGATAATATGTTGTATGGTGTATATCATGACGTATGACTCAATTAAATCGTTGTGGAAAGCTTTAGAGAAAAAGTACACAACAGAGGATCTTTGGTGCCAAGAAGTTTCTTGTCATTAGGTTTTAAAGTTTGAAATGAAGCGATACTAAAGCTATTGTGAAGCAGGTGGAGGAGTTGCAAATTCGATATACGAGATGATAATGGAAGATCCGAAAATCAACGAATTTTCAAGTGGGCTGTGTCATTGAAGCTTCCCGACTCTTGGAAGGAGTACAAGAGCTATCTCGATGCATAAGAGGAAGCGGTAACGATGGATGATCGATTGTTCGCCTCCGTATTGAAGAGGACAATAGAGCATCCGAAAGAGGCGTTACGAGTCGGTTGGACAAGCGAAGGCTAACGTCGCCGAGGTCGAAATCGAGAAAAGGAAGAAGCTGAGAAATCGGTTAAGAAGGCAGGGGAATCTTCAAGGAAGCCGATGGGGATAAGCGGCGCCATTCAAGTTTAATGGCAAGTGTCACAACTGCTGTGGCAAACAAGGGCACCGTCTTCGCTGGATTGCCGATCAAAGAAGCCTTACAACCATAAGGCTCATATGGGTCAAACCGAGGATGATGACAATCTCTGCGCAATGGTGACAGAGTGCAACATCAGGTAATCCGAGACAATGGTTTGTGGACACGGGGCCACTAAACATGTCTCATACCGATCGTGATGTCTTCTCAACCTACAAGGTGGAAATGGTGAGAAGGTCGTGGATGGGCAACTCTGCTCGATCAACCATTCAGGAAGCTGAAATGTGATTCGAAGATGACTTGAGGAAAGAAAGTGACCTCACAAATGTTCTCCATGTTCACGACATACGCAGTAAACTCGATATCTGGTGGTATCTTTGAATAAGAATGGTTTTAAACTTTCATTTAGTAATGACAAGGTCATTTTGACCAAAAAATGATATGTATGTGGGTAAAGGTTATTTTACGAGGGTTTATTTAAACTCAATGTAATGGCTATTATGCCAAAGAATGTTGTGCCCATGAGGCTAATAAAAATGCATCTACTGCTGCACTTGATTGAGTCTTGTACTTTATGGCATAATCGTTTAGGACACGTTAATAATAAATCAATTCAAAGAATGATGAATTTGGATTTTACCTAAACTAAAAGTTAATCAAACGAAAAATGCCAAGTCCGTGTTGAAGCTAAAATGACTAAAGCGCCGCGTTTCCATCCGTGGAAAGAAACAGAACCGTTAGAATTAATTCACACCGATTTGTGTGACTTAAAGTTTGTGCAATCGAGAGGCGGTAAAAAGTATTTTGTAACTTTTATCGATGATTGTACAAGGTATCATTATGTATATTTGCTAAGTAGCAAAGATGAGGCTATCGAGGCATTCAAAAATTATAAGAATGAAGTTGAGAATCAACTTAGCGCACGAATCAAGAAGGTTCGTAGTGATAGAGGTGGAAGTATGAATCGCCATTTGAAAGAATATGTCTAGATTCGGGCATTATTCATCAAACTATTGCTCCATATGCCTCAATCTAACGGAATTGCTTGAACATAAAAACCGTACTCTGAAAGAGATGATGAATGCTATGTTGATTAGTTCGGGTTACCTCGGAACTTGTGGGGAGGCCCTTCTCTCCGCCAATACAATTCTCAACAGATTCCGTCTAAAAGATGGATAAAACTCCATATGAGATGTGGAAAGGCCACAAACCAAGTTATAAATACTTGAAAGTGTGGGGTGTTTAGCAAAGGTGGAAGTGCCTAAGCCTAAACAGATTAAGATTGGGCCAAAACGATAGATTGCATATTTATTGGGTATGCTCATATGATGAGTGCATATAGATTTCTTGTGCACAAATCGACAATCTCGATGTGCATGTAAACACGCAGTCATGGAGTCAAGAAATGCGGTATTTTTGAGGATGTTTTTCCACATAAAGAAAGACACAATGAAGACTCAAATAAGAGAGTACACGAAAATGTGGGGATAGTACTCGTAAAGCGAGGAAGTGGAACCTCGAAGGAGTAAGAGGGCTAAGACTTCAACGTCTTTTGGGCAGATTTTCTAACCTACATGGTAGAAAATACTCCAGGACATATGCCGAGGCTATGTCTAATCCGAAGCACCTTTTCGGAAAGAAGCTATTAATAGTGAAATAGATTCTATTATGCAAAATCACACTTGGGAATTGGTTGACATTCCTTTGGGAAGTAAAGCACTCGGGTGTAAGTGGATTTTCAAAAGAAGCTTAAGGTGATGGATCTATTGATAAGTATAAGGCCAGGTTGGTAGCCAAGGGTTATCGACAAAAGGAAGGTCTTGACTTCTTTGATACTTATTCACCAGTAACGAGAATCACTTCTATAAGGGTTCTTATTGCTCTTGCTGCAGTCTATAACTTGGAGATCCATCAAATGGATGTTAAAACTGCATTTCTAAATGGTGAATTAGAAGAAGAGATATACATGGAACAACCCGAGGGGTTTGTGGTTCCAGGGCAAGAGCACAAGGTGTGTAGACTCGTTAAGTCTTTGTATGGACTGAAACAGGCACCCAAACAATGGCATCTAAAGTTTGATCAAACTATGCTATCTAATGGGTTTAAAATTAACGAGTGTGACAAATGCGTCTACATCAAACAAACACCTAATGCTTATGTGTTAGTGTGTTTATATGTTGATGATATCTTGATTATGGGAAGTACTCATGATATCATCATGAATACCAAAAAATTCTTGACACGCAATTTTGATATGAAGGATATGGGACAAGCAGATGTAATTTTGGGGATTAAAATCTCCAGAATATCTGAGGGACTAGTATTATCACAGTCTCACTACATTGAATCCGTTCTGAGGAGATTCAATGTTTTTGATGAAAGTCCTATGAAAACACCCATTGACTTAAGTCTTCACTTGGTCAAAAATAAGGGTGAGCCTGTGTCTCGATTGAAATATTCACAGATTATAGGGTGTCTAATGTACATAACCAAGCTGTATTTAGACTGATGTTGCGTGTCTTTGTGAACAAAGCGGCGAGGTTTACAAGTAATCCCAGTGAGGATCATTGGAAAGCTGATGAGAGTACTCAGGTACTTGAAATATACAATGAACCTGGGATTACGTTACACAAGATATCCAGCAGTATTAGAAGGATACTGTGATGCAAACTGGATTTCTGATTCTAAAGAGTCAAAATCCACAACTGGATATATCTTTATGATTGGTGGTGCTTTGCGGTGTCTGAAGTCCACAAAGCGGACATGCATATCTCGTTCCACAATGGAAGCTGAGTTTATTACCTTTGGACAAAGCCGGGAAGAAGCAGAGTGGCTTGAAATTTCCTGAGGACATTCCTTGTTGGACAAAACCGATTGCTCTTATTAGCATACACGGTGATAGTCAATCGGCTATACACCGAGCACAAAATAGTATGTATAATGGTAAGTCTAGACATATACGTCGGCGACATAATACCGTTAAACACTTGATCTCTAGTGGTGTGATTTCCATCGATTATGTAAAATCGAAGGAGAATCTTCATGGATCCGCTTACTAAAGGTTTACAGAGATCAGGATGTCAATTTTGACACTCGGAATGGGACTTAAGCCTATTGAAAGTTAAGTTTTGTAATGGTAACCCTACCATGTTATTTGGAGATCCCAAGATCTTGGTTCAAGGGACAACTAAGTTATGAAAGTTGTCGATGAACACTTTCCCATTCGTGAATAAAAGTGTTGTCTCGCCAGGAGTGTGAAGGTTAAGTGAAAACTTTTAATGATTCCTATAACTTGATTAAATTCGAGTGGGGTATGGCGAGAATACTCTTGATAGGAGGTCACCTATGTAAGTGCGAAGTGGGGCGCTTCATGAGAATTCAAAGGCTAGAATTCTCTAAAGCACTTTCAAAACAGGTGTGATTCAGGGCCAAAATGAATCGAGTCATGAGAACCAAAGTGCAGTGCTAATGGAAATATTGTGTGAGTGCTATTATGCAGTTCTACACTAAAGGTGAACAGTTCAAGACTTAAGTTCTTTGATTAGCGAGTAGATCCGATAAGTACTTCACTAGAGGCGGGTTCAAAGCCGTAAGCTACCTCTCCCGATGCAATGTTTTTTAATCGAGAATCTCTTCTTGAGTCTGCATTTGCATTAATTTCCATTCATGTAGGGGATTGTTGGAGAAAATAGTGGAATTGAATTAAAGTGAATAAAAATGATTTTATAATCATTTTATTCGCACGACTTTGCAAGCTTAATTTGATTATATTCTTGTATAGAATATATACAATGTTTTGATAATTACGAAAACTACGTAAGTCGTAGATGAATTCAGATTTAGAATCATTCAATTCGAGTCTGAGTGAATGAGAAATTAACGCTGAAGTCGGGTGTTTGAAAGAACTTTTGTTGGAAGTGGAAGTTGAAGAGTATTCAACTAAGCTGTGTACCACATTGGAAAAAGAGAGAAATGTTTTCCGGTATATATGTGGGAAGAATGTTATATGTGGTATAAGCTCTAGAAGAAGGAGATATAGCGGGTTGGTTTTAGCGAATGGGCGTTCGCTAAAATGGCCCTGCGCTGCGCCGCCGCCGCCGCCCGCCCGAGCCCGTGCCCGTGCCCGAGCCCGAGCCCGAGCCCGAGACCGTTGACCGTTGACCGTTGACCCTTGACCTTGACCTTGACCTTGGGCTTTGGGCTTTGGGAATGGGCCTGAGGGCCCTAGGCCCAGGCCTGTGTTAAACTTTTTATACAAAAGTTAATTGGGCTTGGTCCAGTTCATAAACATTCTGATTGAGCTGAAGATTGATTGAAGAGTTCAGCTCGGTTCGGTTATCCAACATAGTTCAGCTCGGTTCAAAGAATAATTAATGGGTTAATTCATTCTTTGAAGCGATGAAACGGTCAGAATCGATAATTAAAGCTTCGATTCGAGTTCATCTCATTGACCCTCTCCTATATATAGCCTCCATATGGATTGAAGTTAGACACACATTGGAAATACAACACCAGAAAGCTTCATACATTCATATAGTTCTGAAGAAGTTGCATACGAGTTTGAAGAAGAGATTCTGAGCACTAGAAGAGTTCGTTGAAGGTTCGTGTAAGAAGTACCTCTATACGAATCAGTAATCCGAGTTATCACGGGAGACAATTGGTTTTAACTGGGTACACACGGACCAAATTTGTCTTAAGGAATGAGTGTCCTACTCGCCTCGGAGTTATTGTATCCACTTTTATTATAGTATATTTCATTTTTCAATTGTAATTCGTTTTATTTTCATTAAAATTGTTGTTTAATTCGTGTTAATTATTTTAATTGCGTACGGGCTCCTACAGGAGCTACAGTCATTTTTAAGAGAATTCGTTAAAAAAAAGACCTGTAATGTTGAGGATCACCTGGAAGTACATTGTCAGAGAAAGACCAGCTAGATAATGGACCAGTAATGTTGAGGACCGCAACCCAGACCTCCTTTAAGGAAGCTGAAGCAAGACGAGAAATGTTTTAAGATCATAAGCCACTATAATTTAGCATTCTTGGACTATTGAACATTCAATAAGTCCTGCCAATGCTGCCATACATTGGTAAGGAACAGATGGCAAGTTGGAGCCTTGGAGGGCCTAAGATCAAGGGGTGAATAAACAACTCGGTGTGATGACGGTTAAATTATACCCGTAAATGTCTTCAACATTGTCCTTAAATCGAGCTTAATAATATATATTTTATATTAAATCGCATGTTTATATTGACTATTTAATGTTATGTGATTTATAAGATATAATTTGGTATTTATCTGTTTTTATTATTTAAATATGATTTACTGTGCGATAAATATTGATTTTATAGACTGCGATAAATCGGAGGATATCTACCAACGAAGGAAGTAAATCTCAAGAGAAATCAAGGCAGAATCGGATTGCATTAATGATAAATACAGAAGCAGCACGAAAAGTGGAGTAAGGAACAAGAAAAGCCGTGAGCCAATCGAAGCGATGAGCTCATTGGCGTGAGTGGGATTCACTGGGGCGAGTTGATAGAATCTGGGAGATCGGCTGGGAGTTATCTCTACACGTTTTAGGGTTTTCAAATATATCTTTAAGTCGGCCTAAGTCTCTATATAAAGGAGCAACCACGAATTTTATTAGACACACCTTAGAAAAATACAATTCCACAACATTGGTTCTATTTTCAATACAAGTTTTCTTTATTTTATGTTCTTTCATTACGGAGTCGTTAGAATATCCGGTTAGAAATCGTATCGAGGAATGGGAATCACACTCGTCTTCAAGGGTAATGTCTACTCAATTATGCAATCTTTATTCGTAGATCTAATTTATTTCGTTATGGAGTAGTCGTTTTGTGTATTGATTTCGTGATGTAGTTAATTAACGGACCTATGTTTATGTAGATCTGAGACGTAAAAGACGTTTCACGAGAAAATCTGGTTCAGATCTGAGCTTGCTGGTAGCAAGATCTGTGATGTTCTAGATTTGTCTGTGAACGGCTTCGACTACGTCAGGTTCTCTGCTTTGTAATTTAAATGAGTAATTAAACCTGATCAACTTAATTATTCGTCATCGTAATTTAACATGAGGATCAAAAAGTGATTGTTACTTAGGACAGAGATTGAATCGGTGTCTAAGAAGTACGTCTAACCATATGAATGTTGCTTAGATGAGGTTACGGTTTATACCGGCATCCCTAGTTTTGTAATTGTGTCAGAAGTTATATGAGAGGAGGCCTACGAAGCGAAGTCACGTAACGGAGACACGATGATCTAGATGGCCTACCCGGAGCTAGATCTATTTTAGGGGATGACTCCCGTAGTCAGAATAATTAATCTTAAATGTCTATTTTGTCTCGTCGTCAATCTACATAGCATGGGGGAGTAATTACTACTAGCGTTATCAATACCGTTTGTTAATCGTTTATAAAACCTATAAAAATAAGTGTCTTAGTGTCATTGTGTCTTTTATTGGTTTTGTGTTTCTATTGTGTCAATTTTAATTCTACGTTAATTGTTGGTCGGAGACCGCCTTTAATTTGCTTTTAGTTTAATAAGTTATATTTCGTTTAAGCCGAGTCTCTGTGGGATCGACCTCGACTCTATCTAACTATACTACGATTGAACCCAGTTCTCTTGCTAGTGTGTTATTTATGTATCGAGTATTTTTATTACTTGACCCGACATCAAGTTTTTGGTGCCATTGCCGGGGAACTCGTGTCATTAATCAAGTATAGCTTATTTTATTAAAAGTAAATTCGTAAATATTGTGAATCGTAATACATTTAATTAGTTTTCGTAGCATAGAATTAACCTGTTAGTGTCATAAAACAAATCTCAGGCGGTTTTCAGATCGCTGATTGGTCTCATTGCGGTGAGCAGCCTTCATTTGGGAGCCAACCGATTTTCGAGGCGGATTTCTGTTTCGTTTCGTTTTACATAGTTTCTGCTTTGTGTTTTCGTATTTTTCATAATTTTTAGAGTCTGTTTTAGTTTCGTTTCTATTATATAGTCTAGTTAAAGGCCTAGCCTTTAAAGTTTTTAATTGTTATATTGTTTTTTATTATTTTATAGTACGCTACTCGGAGATCGAGGGACCCGCTTGAGCCATATAATCCTGAAATAGAGAATTTTGCAAGGCGAAATAGGAAGTTATCTAGAGAACTGGCTAAACAATGAGAAGAGGATCCAAATCTTGAGGAAAGCGAGCGCGAATTGGAAGAAAGACATACAACCGATCATTCTGAGCATTCTGAATCTAAGACAGAAATGGAAGGCATTCTGAACAATCCGAACCGGTACTTAATCCTGAACAAGTTATTAATAATGCCAATAATGTTAATAATGCGAATAATCGTAATGCTGATAATGGAAGGAGCGAGGCGCACTTTACAAAGTTATGCAACACCTACTATTGAGCAATTCATTCCCGCTATCGTAGCACCACAAAATGCTGTGGAAGTCTATCACCCCATGCCTACTGTAATTCAAATGGTGACCAACTATTCCTCTTTTCATGGAATCCAAACGAGGATCCTGGTGTTCACGTGACAAATTTCTTGGAAATCGTTAGCACTGTGAAGCCAGAATTAATCCCGGAGGGGAACATTCGTCGTAAGCTTTTCCCTTTCACTTTGAAAGATAAAGATAAGCAATGGCTTCTCTCTTTAAAGGCTGGATCTATCACTACTTGGGAACAATTGTTGCAAAAATTCATGAATAAGTATTTTCCTTTAAGAAAAACCTTTAAGTTATGCCAGGACATCTTAGGATTTAAGCAACAACCTGGGGAGAGTTTTGATCAAGCTTGGGAGCGTTTTAAGGAAGCTATGAGAAAGTGTCCTCATCATGATATCTCTCTTTGGCTTTTAATGAAAACTTTTTACCATGGATTGAGAGAGACTGAGAAAATTAGAGTAGACGCCTCTATCAATGGAGTGTTTGTTCTTTTATCTTTTGAGGAGGCACAAGGAAAGATGGAGCAAATAGCGATGAATAGTCAATAAGGAGGCAATGACATAGCTACTGTGAAGATGGCCGCTGACATATTTGAGGATAGTGCATCCAATAAAATCTCAGAACAACTGTTTGTTATCAACAATAAGGTGGATGGAATGCAAGAGAGGATGGCAAGAGTAGAGAATAGGACTGGAATCGAAGTGATTCATCAAAATGAGAATGTTGGTACTGAAGAAGCCAATTATATTGGGAGACAAGGAAATCAATGGGAGGATATAAGCCTAATCATAACCATCCTGGATTCCGATATAGTGACCCTAATGGAGAGATGGGCCTAAACACTTTACTACTTATGTACCCCAAACAAACTAAAACTTTTGGTTGGGAAGGCTGCGATAGAAAAAATGAGTAATGTGAATTCATCGACAATATGGGACAACTTTCAAAATCGATGCATTTGAGTTAGCCACTAACTTTAGCCAATATTGTCGGAAGAACGATGCTAAGGTGACCAACCAGAAGCCATAGTCCAAAATCTCACTCACCAAATAGGGATGATTAGTGAGCAAGTCTCAACTAGACCTCCGGAGGATTGCCAAGCAACAACGATAAAAATCCTAAAGATTTGAATGCGATCATGACTAGAAGTGGGAAAGAAGTAACTCCACCATCTTTAAAAGAGAAAAGAAAGCCGTAGAGAGTAAGGATGGTGAGCCAAGCAAGGAAGGAAATGCCTCTGGAACCTTGCCGGAGCAAGAAACCTATAAGGAACCTGCTGGCCCTAAAGTTGAGCTTTATAATAATAAGTATCCTATTTTCACTGATGTCGATCCTTCAACCTTACCTTATCCTCCACGCAAATCTAAGCCTAAGGTTGATGATAAGAGGTATAAGAAGTTCATAGATATCTTTAGAAAGTTACACATCAGTATACCTTTAGTTGAAGCACTTGCTGAGATGCCTGAGTACACCAAGTTCTTAAAAGAAGTTGTCTCTACTAAGAGGAAACTCCTGGATTTAGAGACCATTTGCCTAAATGAGGAGTGCTCACCCATTCTTCAACATAAGTTACCCGCTAAGTGCAAGGATCCGGGAAGTTTTTCTCATTCCCTGCACCATAGGTAACGTATGTTTGAACAAGGCATTGTGTGATCTAAGAGCGAGCGTAAACCTGATGCCTCTATCCATTTTACAAAAGCTAGGTATGAAAGACCTTAAAAAGACTTCAATCACTTTGCAATTAGCTGATCGTTCGGTTAAGGAACCTTGTGGAGTGGTTGAGGATGTACTAGTAAGAGTTGAGAAGTTTGTGTTTACTGTCGACTTTGTTGTGCTAGATATGGAAGCTAACTATGAAGTGCCCCTAATCTTAGGAAGACCTTTTATGGCCACTAGTAGGACGCTTATCGATGTTTACAAAGAGTTAGTGTTGAGAGTAAATGGAGATGAAATAGCATTCAACGTGCTTGACACTATGAAGACACCTGATGATGAAGAGGATGCATGTTTCATGTTGGATTCTGTTGACAAGCTTGTCAATGACTTCCAACAATATGAGGATATTAAGGATTTCCTCGAGGCTACCCTAGAGTTAGAGGATGAAGTGAAATATGAGAAGAGCGAGGAAGAGAAAGTGATATGGCCTGGATGTAGTAGAGGAACCCCTGGCTATGTTGAGGAGATGAAGTCTACCGAGGTTGAGAAATTCTACCATAGACCGACATGGCATAAGTTCTTTGAACTTAAGCTAACCGGACAAAAGTTAAAGACCTCGTTAGAAGAACCACCTACCAATCTGACGTTGAAGCCTCTGCCTGCACATTTGAAGTATGTATTCCTTCAAGATGAGACCTTTCCGCTTATTATTTCTTCTGCCTTGAGTGAAATACAAGAAGAAAAGTTGATGAGAGTGTTGAGAGAGTATCGCGGAGCATTTGGATGGACAATAGCTGACATTAAAGGCATTAGCCCTAGCGTTTGTATGCATAAAATCTCCGTTGATCCTGCAAAGAAAGCGGTTGCACAACCCCAAAGAAGGCTGACTCCACAACTGAAATACGTGGTTAGGGATGAAGTTATTAAGATGTTATAAATAGAAATCATCTTTCCCATCTCTGATAGTGAATGGGTTAGCCCGATCCACGTAGTTCCGAAGAAGGGGGGTTTGACTGTGCAAGCTAATGAGTTAAATGAGTTGATTCCTGTTAGACTCATTACTGGTCATAGAGTGTGCATTGACTTTAGGAAGTTGAATGATGCTACTCGTAAAGATCACTTCCCTCTTCCTTTCATTGATCAAATGCTCGAGAGACTGAGTGGACATGCGTTTTATTTCTTTCTTGACGGTTACTCGGGATACTATCAAATTCATATCGCACCCGAGGATCGTGAAAAGACCACTTTTACATGTCTATATGGAACCTTTGCTTACAACAGAATGCCCTTTGGTTTGTGCAACGCACCAGCAACGTTTCAAAGATGCATGATTTCTCTGTTTCCTGATATGGTTGAAGATTTCCTAGAGATCTTTATGGATGATTTCTCCATATTCGGAGATGATTTCGATTCACGTCTCACGCATCTAGCAAGAGTGTTGAAGAGATGCGAGGAGACGAATCTGGTGCTTAACTGGGAGAAATGTCATCTTATGGTTACTGAAGGTATAGTACTTGGCCACCGTATTTCAAAGAACGGTATAGAGGTGGATAGAGCAAAAGTAGAGGTGATTGAAAAACTACCTCCACCAACAAATCTTAAGACATTGCGAGGTTTTCTTGGCCACGCAGGATTCTATCGCCGGTTTGTGAAGGACTTTTCCTCAATCTCTAGACCTCTTACTGAGTTATTGGCCAAGGATGTGCCATTTGTGTTTACTAATGAGTACATGACAGCTTTCAATGAGTTAAATAGCATGCTTATTACTGCACCCATTCTGATTGCGCCTGATTGGAATCTACCTTTTGAGTTGATGTGCGATGCAAGCGATACAGCTGTAGGTGCTGCCTTAGGACAAAGGAAAGATAAGATGTTTAGCCCCATCTACTATGCTAGTCGAACTTTAAATACTGCTCAAAGGAATTATGCAACTACTGAGAAAGAGCTTCTAGCTGTCATCTTTGTGTTTGACAAGTTTAGATCATATCTACTGGGATCTAGAGTCACTGTTTGGACTGACCATGCGGCTTTGAAGTACCTTTTAGCCAAACAAGATTCCAAGACAAGGTTATTGAGATGGATGCGACTATTGCAAGAGTTTGATGTAGAAATCCGTGATAAGAAGGGATCTGGGAATTTGGTTGCGGATCATCTTTCCCGTTTACAAATAGAGGATAATGAGCCAATGACCAAGATTGGAGAAACATTTCCTGATGAACAATTATTTTCCATCACAGCCATACATCGAAAGGATGATTGCGCTGCAGTATCTTCGCGTGTTGAGGTTGTGAAGGAGAAGAAACAACCATGGTTTAAAGACTTTGTGAATTATCTATCCGCGAAATACTTGCCACCAAATCTTAACCCCCAAGAAAGAAAGAAATTCTTTAAGGATCTTAGGCACTATTATTGGGAAGAGCCCTATCTATTCAAGCTAGGATCCAACAATGTCTTTAGGAGATGTGTGCCGGAAGAGGAGTATTATGATATCCTTAGACATTGCCATGCTTATGAGGCCGGAGGACATTATGGAGAGAAAAGACTGCTGCAAAAGTTCTCCAATGTGGTTTTTACTGGCCCACTTTGTTCAAAGATGTGCATCAATATGCTAGATCTTTTCATTCTTGCCAAATGACGGGAAATATCTCGAGAAGGAATGAAATGCCACTGAAGAATATCCTAGAGGTGGAACTCTTTGATGTTTGGGGTATTGATTTTGTGGGGCCCTTTACTTCATCTTTGTCTAACCACTATATCTTAGTGGCGGTCGACTACGTGTCCAAATGGGTTGAGGCCATTGCTTCGCCTACTAACGATGCGAAAGTTGTACTGAAGTTCTTAAAGAAAAATATTTTTATGTGGTTTGGAACCCCTCGTGCCATTATTAGTGATAATGGAAGCCATTTTTGTAATAGGCCACTTGAAAAGTTGATCATTAAGTACGGGGTTAGACACAAGTTAGCTACTGCTTATCACCCTCAAACAAGTGGACAGGTTGAGGTTACAAATCGAGAAATAAAGTGCATTTTGGAGAAAACTGTGAATACGACTAGAAAGGATTGGTCGTTGAGATTAGATGATGCTTTATGGGCTTATAGGACTGCTTATAAGACGACTATTGGTATGTCCCCTTATAAGATTGTTTTTGGGAAAGCATGTCATTTGCCGGTTGAACTTGAGCACCGTGCCATGTGGGCTACGCGTATGTTGAATTTTGATGAGAGTTTAGCTGGAGAAGGAAGATTGTTGGAATTGACTCGCCTAGAGGAGTTTCGTCTAGAAGCTTATGAGAATGCAAAAATATTTAAGGAGCGCACAAAGAAATTTCATGATAAGAAAATTTTGGACCGCACCTTTACGGAAGGCGATCTAGTTCTTCTTTACAATTAGCGGTTGAGACTTTTCCCTGGCAAGTTAAAATCACGATGGTATGGCCCTTATCAAGTGAGTAAAGTTTTTCCTTCTGGAGCTGTTGAGGTATTGAACCTTAAGGATCAATCCACTTTTGTGGTTAATGGACACCGTGTGAAACATTACATTGGTCTTGGTCAAGGAACGGAGGAGGAAGTCTTCACTCTTGAAGATCCCACCTATACTTAAACCATCGTTGAATTAAGTCGAGCTGACGACTATAACCTCAGAACTATTTCTTAAAAACTATCTTTTGCTTTTGTTTTTGTTTTGTTAGAATAAAGTAGCATGAGACTGTTAAGGTTTTTTTCATCTCTCCATGTTTCAATTCTAAGTTTGGAATAAACGAGGTTTTTTCCTTGATAGCCATGTAATTTTTGTAGTTTTAACTCATTGGTTTCCCTTGTCATTGGTTGTATAAAATAAAGTGGCTTAATTTGTTTTTGGATATTCTATATCTAATTACTGCCACATTATTTTGTAACTTCCATTGACATGTTATTAACGGTTTCGTGGAGTTTCTGTTTGGTTTGCTTAAACAGGTTTTAACTTGCTTCTCCACGACGTGCTTGGATCACTCCTATATTCTGCATTTACTTGAGAGCCGTTTCCAGAGCTAAGTCTTTTTCTTAAAATTCTCATTTTTCTTTGTCATTGGGGACAATGCCACGTTTAAGTGGGGGGTAGGAGACTTAGCTATGATGTGTTATAATTGAACAATTGATTGAGACGGTGAAAAATGAAAAAATTGAACAAATGCTTTATCTCGTACCCTTAGAATTGTGAGTTCTTATACATAGAATTAGTAGGGAAGGAACCAAGTGTTGGAAATGTGTCCTAAACCCAATCGGGTTGGACCAGATCCGACCGGGTCGGGTCATTTACAGTCTATTTAGTTCATGTAATAACTTTATTATGATCAATAAAAGCACTTATGCTATTATATATTGTTTATCTTCATATCGTTTGTTGTATATATATAGTAACGTCCCTAGTATCGATCTGTGATAGAGAAACCATGATAGTGATTATGGTTGATGAGGTCTCTAATCACTATAACAAGGTTGGTACTTAAATGTCTCTAGTCTTATATATTATCAAATGGGACATTGATAGTATAATCAGACTAGCACGTATTGGATGTCTTCTATCTTTTAGAAGATAGGGATAGATCTCGTCTATCGAAGTGTAGGGACACTTGGGTATGCGTGGGCGTGTATTAGAGAATGCGTCGTTAGGTGACCTCCACTTACATTAAGTGTCACACTATGTGGCGGTTGTGTAATTATCCTTTTGACCGGAGTCTTCATGGCATCACGGTGTGGATTGTCATGCTTTGACACTATTGAGATTTCTCCTAACCACGGGGCGATCATGCGGTAGTGATTGGGTATGATATTGAAGCATGCGGAGTATACATGATTGGTCGTCCGGGAATCGCGTATCCTATGATTGGGATCGAATATCCGAAATGGCCTTTTATAAGGAATGTCTAGCTCTCGAGAATCTTTGCAAAGTGGGACTAAATGTGTTATTCCGAGAGAGCATGATATCCAGATTATAAGATACGATCGTTAATGTATTGACACTCGAGATACGATCGTATGGATATTATTCAAATGATAGGATTGTAAGTTACACGGTAATCGCTTCACATGAAATGTAGTAGTCATTGCTTTTGACTCTTCTGATGATTGGGGGTCACGGTGTGTTGCTAGACGCTATCCCTGATCGTTAGGCATGATGGGCATTTTAGTAATCTGAACTTTGTGTCTACGGCCAACATATTCGGAAGCCTATCGGGTCACACACATATGAACATCAAAGTCGGATTAAAATGCGGTTATAGTTGATAACCAAATAAGGAAAGTTTATCTCAGACTATAAAGGTTATAGTGGTAAATTAATATGGTGGTATTTATTTATTATGAATAAATTAAATACAAGATATTAATTATATATAAATTAGATTAATTAAAGAATATTCCGGAAGCCAATTCTTGGCATATAGGCGCCACTTTTAAGTGTATAAGATACACTTGGATTGTGCACTTTAATTAATAAGATTGCCATATAATATTAATATAAGATATTAATTGATTTTGGAAAATAGATTTATGGTAATAAGATAATTATAATCAATATATGATATTGGCAAAATAAATTATAATTAAAGAGATAAATCAATCTAGTTGATTTTCCTTATTTTATTGGAAAAGGGGTTTTCTTCTACACACCATTATTAGGGCGCCACCTTCTACTATATATAGGAGGTGGGTGTCAAGCTCTTTTGTACATCACAATTGCAAGAGTTCATAATTCTTGTGTAAAATAGAGAGCCTTCCATAGTGAGTTTGTGAGGAAGAAAAGGTCTGGTCTAGCGACCGGAGATTTTCCGATAGCAATCCAAGGAGGATTCGGCGAGGGGTTCGTGTGGATTAGCGATAGAGGCCGGACGCGTGGGCGGCTTGCGCGATTGAACTACTCTCCGTTGGCGGTCAAAGCGGCGATCTTATAGATCATCCGAGGTATAACCGTCAAACTACTTAACGTGTTTATTGCATTAAGCGAAGAAAGATCTAGAAAAGGAAATCAAATTTTAAATTCATTTGCGTTAAACTAGTGATTTCTAACGGTGGTATCGAGAGGCGGACTTGAGCTTAAGCAATAAGCATATTTTAAATGCGTAGTATTTAATCAATAGATGCAAGATTTAAATCACGAAACGTTGAAACAAAAAAAAAGGGTTTATGGGGGCTCGGCCGACTGGCGGTGGCCCCCTCCCTCTGCGACGGCGGTGGCGGCGGCGGTGGCGCTAGGGCTGCCGTATGTCGGCTGTCCTCTTCCAATGGGGAGATCGACCCTTTTCGTTTTGTGATATTTATTGTGCATAGATATCTCTTTTGTTTAGTTGTGTCATATGGCCAACCAATGGTTCAAATAGTTTGGACCATTGGGAAACCATATGGCATATTGGCCTTTCAAATTTTGATTTGGAATAGGCACAAACCTTTCCAAATATTTGATTTGGAATAGGCTGAAGCCTGAAGCCACTTCCAAAATTTTGATTTTGGAAAGTGGCCGAGCCTAAACCAAAACTATTTGGCCTTTCTAAATATTTGATTTGGAATAGGCTCAGGCCCTTTCCAAATATTTGATTTGGAATAGGCTTAGCTTTGAAAGCCACTTCCAAAATTTTGATTTTGGAAAGTGGCCAGGCTGAGACTAAAATAATTTGGCCCTTCCAAATATTTGATTTGGAATAGCTCAGGCCCTTCCAAATATTTGATTTGGAATAGGCTTAGCAAGCAAGCCACTTCAAAATTTTGATTTTGAAAAGTGGCTGTGCCTAAGCTAAATTTATTTTTGGAAAGGAAACAATTAGGAGACTTAGTAATTTTAATTTTGTTTTGAATGGTTCAAATTTAATTAAAATTGAAATCGATTTAAAATTAAATGTTAATTTTAATTTTCGATTAAGTCATATAATTAATTAAAAGTTATTTAATTATTTGATTGATAAAATAAAGGCGCATGAGTAGTTAAAATTAGAATTTGATCTTTTCATAAGATAAAATTGTATGGATTAGATGTGTAGATATAATGTGATTATATGGACCCGATTGATCATGGACTCACCAATAGGATAGATGGGAATGTTTTCTTTATGTTGGTTTTGAAAAATTGTCCCAGGCCGTTATGAAGAAGCGTGACCTAGTTTACTTTTTTGCATTTATCTCATTCCTATTAGCTCCCCTCGTGTGTGCAGCGGGTGTAATTATTAGATAAATTATTATGTAACAAGAATGGAGCAAGAAGTTGAAGACCAAGGAGAGATAAAGAACCCATTGGCGTACATCAATAAAGATCCTATTGGCGGTTGCGAGATACCCTTAGTTTGTGACCATGGTTTCGTCGGTTTGTATTGAAACCGCACTTTAGAAAAGTCCATGATCATACCGGTTATTTTATTCGCGGAATGTTGTGTATGTTTTACTTTATATGATATAGTAGTAATATGCACATAGTAGATGAGACCATAATTAAACTAAATTAATTAAGTGAATTAATTTAAAATTATTCCCACATCAAAAATCAAGTCGGAGTTGCCTCCCATATTATAACGACGGTGAAGAGCCCTTGTTGGACCCAACTCACCACCCAAAGCGGGGTTGACCTACCTCGGTATATATCGTCGTTATCGAGATATGATCGAAAGAGATCTCATGAATATTGGGGTTATGACTAGACTAAGAATTCTCTCGCCACCAAACCAAAGCGGGGTCGTTTGGATTTTAGAGGCAAGGGTTTGGCTATTTTTCATAAGATGAAATATTGTCAAAGAGTTGGTAGTCAAACAACAAGAATCGTATAAGATACGATCGACAAATCGTTGTCCACTGTTTAATTATTTTCGCCCATCGACCAAAGTTGGGGTCGGGATAGTTCGATGGGATCTTGCCCACTAAAGGAATTATTTTCTTGAAAGCCAATAGGGAATAGTTGGCTAGTGGGAGTAAAAACCTTATAGATTTATTAAGTGCAAATTTAGGGTTTTTATACATGAGCTTTTACTTAATCTATCTTTATTTATTGTTGTAGAAAATGTCAAACAAATTGAACCTTCGTTTTATCATCGAAAACAAGCTTGACGAGACAAATTTTCTCGATTGGGAAAGAAACCTCAAAATCGTTTTGAGGCACGAGAAGATTGGCTATGTCTTGGGCGAGGCCCTACCGGAAAAAGCCGAGGGTTATTTGCCGCAGATGTTGTCGAGAAGTACAACAAGCAATCGCCTTCGACAAGATCTTGATGCTACATATATCATGCTTGCTTCTATGACACTGAGCTGCGAGAAGCAAGCATGAGTCCATGGGCGCCTACTCTATCATGGTCCACCTAAAGGAACTTTATGCTTCTCGAGTCTGACTTTGAGGAAGTGAGGTCTCAAAGGCCTGTTTAGTTGTAAGATGGCATCTGGGGATTTCTTTGTGGGGTCACACGTGCTTAAAATGATCGGGTACATAGAGAGGCTTGGGAAGTTTGGGCCACAAGTTGGAGCGAGAGTTGAGTATTGACTTGATTCGCAATCTCTACCGATTCATTCTCATGATTCGTGATGAACTATCACATGAACAAGATAGATTGCTCACTGCGGAGTTATTGAACATGTTGAAGGCTCGCCGAGGGCTTTGTAGGAAGGGAAAGCAAGTGTTCTTTGGTCACTTCAAGAAAGGGCAAGGAAAAAGCCCAAAAGAAGTCCAAGAAGGCGAAGGCTGCACCTAAGACAACGCCTAAAATAGCGAAAGACAAATCCAAGGATGCTTGCTTCCATTGCGGTGAGACCGGACATTGGAGGAGCGCAAAGGCTTCTTGAGTACCAAGAAGAAGCATTACGATGCTTCGACTTCGTGTATATTTATGATTGAGATCAATATTGCCTCTTCTAAGTCTAACCACCTTGGGTATTAGATCATGGTTGTGGTTCTCATATTTGTACACGAATATGCAGGGCACTAAGAAGAACTAGGGATCCGAGGAAAGGAGAGGTGGACCTACGCGTTAGAAATGGAGCAAGTGTTGCTGCACTAGCTGTAGGAGTTTATTTTCTTTCATTGCCCAGTGGGCTAGTACTAGAACTCAATAACTGTTATTTTGTTCCTGCTTTTACGAAGAGCATTATTTCTATTTCTGCATTAGATGTTGATGGATTTTCTTTTACGTTTGAGAATAAATGTTGTTCTTTTTCACGTCATGGAATCTTTTATGGTACTGGCATACTTAGCAATGGTCTCTACATATTAGATATGAATGTTGACATACTTAATATAAATAACAAGAAAGTCAAAACAGATGACTTGAATGAATCCTACTTATGCCATTGTAGACTTGGCCATATAAATAAGAATCGCATTTCCAAACTCCATAAAGATGGAATGTTGGATCAATTCGATTACGAATCGTTTGATACATGCGAAGCTTGTTTACTTGGCAAGATGACAAAGTCACCTTTTAGTGGCAAAGGATAAGATCCAATGAATTGCTTGAGCTCATACATACATGCGATGTGTGGCCCAATGTCAATTCAAGCCAAAGGAGGATACTCTTATTTTATCACTTTCACCGATGACCATTCTCGCTATGGTTACATATACTTGATGAAGTATAAGTCCAAGCCTTTGAAAAGTTCAAGGAATTCAGAAGTGAAGTGGAGAAACAGCTAGGTAAAGAAATCAAAACACTTCGGTCCGATCGAGGTGGAGAATACTTAGATGGAGAGTTTCAAAACTATTTGAAGGAGAATGGGATTCTACCTGAATGGACCCCTCCCGGGATGCCACAAATGAATGGCGTATCTGAGAGGAGGAACCGCACCTTGTTAGACATGGTGCGATCCATGATGAGCTATGCGGTTCTCCCAAAATCGTTTTGGGGTATGCTCTAGAAACCGCATCCTATACATCGAACCGAAGTTTCATCAAGGCGGTTGACTCTACGCCATACAAGGTATGGACTAAGAGAAAACCGAGCCTAGGTCATCTAAAACCTTGGGGTTGTCCGACTTACGTGAAGCGGATGATGCACGACAAATTAGAGCCAGTCGACAAATGTCTGTTTGTGGGTTATCCTAAAGAAACCAAAGGTACCAATTTTACCATCCTGAGGAACACAAGGTGTTTGTTGCCAGGAGTGGCCACTTTATGGAGAAAGAGTTCATCCTGAATAGGGTCGGTGGGAGTAAAATTGATCTTGAAGAAATTCGAGAACCACTTACGGATAACGATCGGTTGATGGAAGTAGAGGACTTGCCACATACTGGATGTGACACGGCTTCTACCGTGGACACACTAGCACCTCGAAGATCCACCAGGAGCGCCGTGAACCCGAAAGGTATCTTGGCATGTATCTCATGGAAGATGAGGACCCTAGAACTTATAAGGAAGTGCTATTAAGGCATGACAAAGAGAAATAGCTGGAAGCCATGAATTTTGAAATGGAATCCATGAAAGACAACCAAGTTTGGAACTTAGTTGATCCACCGAGGAATAGTTCCCATGGGGTGCAAATGGGTCTTTAAGAGAAAGACCAACACCAACATGGACGGTAACGTGACTACCTACTAGGCTAGGTTAGTGGCAAAGGATATAAGCAAAGACAAGGAGTTGACTATGACGAAACCTTTTCACGGTTGCCATGTTAAAATCCATTAGAATTTTGCTCGCTATTGCAGCATACCATGATTACAAAATCTAGCAGATGGATGTGAAAACAGCTTTCCTTAACGGGAACCTGTCTGAGGAAGTGTATATGACACAGCCTGAGGGTTTCACAACCAATGACGCCAGGATGGTGTGTAAACTGCAAAGATCCATTTATGGGTTAAAGCAAGCATCTCGGAGTTGGAATCTTCGCTTTGATGAGATAATCAAACAGTTTGATTTCATCAAGAACGAAGATGAGCCCTGTGTTTACAAGAAGGTTAGTGGGAGTGCCATTGTGTTCTTAGTGCTTTATGTAGATGACATATTGCTCATAGGGAATGATGTGCCTATGTTACAATCAGTCAAAGCTTGGTTATCCAAGAACTTCTCTATGAAGGACTTGGGTGATGCAGCCTATATTCTAGGAATAAAGATCTATAGAGATAGATCTAAAAGGTTTTTGGTCCGTCGTAATCCACCTACATAGACAAGATCTTTGAAGAGATTCGACATGGAGCGATCCAAGAAAAGATTCTTTGCCCATGTCACATGGGGTCTACTCACAAAGGGAATGAGTCCTAAGGACAGAGGAGGAAATGGCACAAATGAGTAAAGTCCCTTATGCTTCGGCAATCGGGTCTATCATGTATGCCATGTTATGCACAAAACCAGGCACGTCTCGTACCCTCTTAGTATGACTAGCGGTACCGGTCCAATCTAGGTGAGGTCTTTGGATTGTTGTCAAGAATATCCTTAAGTACATGAGGCGTACTAGGGATATGTTCCTGGTTTTCGGAACGATGATTTAGTATTACAAGGTTACACGATGCCGTTTCAAAGCGACAAGGGCGACTTCAAGTCGCAATCTGATTTGTTTTCACGCTTAATGGCGGAGCAAATGAGTGGAAGAGTTCAGCGAGGAGACTCTGCGGACTCTACAACGGAAGCCGAATACATAGCAGCCTCGGAGGCGGCAAAAAAGCGATTTGGATAAAGAAGTTCATTCACCGAACTTGGTGTGGTTCCCTCCATTGGAGGTCGGTGCCCTCTGTCTTTGTGATAATAATGGAGCGATATCTCAGTCTAAGGAACCAAGGTCTCATCAGAAGTCCAAACATGTGCTACGGCGCTATCACTTGATTAGAGAGATAGTAGATAGAGGAGATGTAAAGATAGAGAAAGTCCACACGGATGATAACATAGCTGATCCGTTAACCAAGGCATTGTCTCAAGCTAAGCATGAGAAACATGTTCACTTGCACGGGCTTAGGCATATGGGTGATTGGCTTTAGGCCAAGTGGGAGATTGTTGGAAAGGTGTCCTAAACCCAATCGGGTTGGACCGGATCCGACCGGTCGGGTCATTCTGATCTATTTAGTTCATGTAATAACTTTATTATGATCAATAAAAGCACTTATGTTATTATATATTGTTTATCTTCATATTGTTTGTTGTATATATATAGTAACGTCCCTAGTATCGATCTGTGATAGAGAAACCATGATAGTGATTATGGTTGATGAGGTCTCTAATCACTATAACAAGGTTGGTACTTAAATGTCTCTAGTCTTATATATTATCAAATGAGACATTGATAGTATAATCAGACTAGCACGTATTGGATGTCTTCTATCTTTTAGAAGATAGGGATAGATCTTGTCTATCGAAGTGTAGGGACACTTGGACCGCATGCGTGGACGTGTATTAGAGAATGCGACGTCGTTAGGTGACCCACTTACATTAAGTGTCACACTATGTGGCGGTTGTGTAATTATCCTTTTGACCGAGTCTTCATGGCATCACGGTGTGGATTGTCATGCTTTGACACTATTGAGATTTCTCCTAACCACGGGCGATCATGCGGTAGTGATTGGGTATGATATTGAAGCACGCGGAGTATACATGATTGGTTGTCCGGGAATCACGTATCCTATGATTGGGATCGAATATCCAAAATGGCCTTCTTATAAGGAATGTCTAGCTCTCGAGAATCTTTGCAAAGTCGGACTAAATGTGTTATTCCGAGAGAGCATGATATCCAGATTATAAGATAAGATCGTTAATGTATTGACACTCGAGATACGATCGTATGGATATTGTTGCAGCGATAGGATTGTAAGTTACACGGTAACTGCTTCACATGAAAGGTAGTAGTCATTGCTTTTGACTCTTCCGATGATTGGGGGTCACGGTGTGTTGCTAGACGCTATCCCGTGATCGTTAGGCATGAAGGGCATTTTAGTAAATTGCACTTTGTGTCTACGGCCAACATATTCGGAAGCCTATCGGGTCACACACATATGAACATCGAGTCGGATTAAAATGCGGTTATAGTTGATAACCAAATAAGGAAAGTTTATCTCTAGACTATAAAGGTTATAGTGGTAAATTAATATGGTGGTATTTATTTATTATGAATAAATTAAATACAAGATATTAATTATATATAAATTAGATTAATTAAAGAATATTCCGGAAGCCAATTTATTGGCATATGGGGCGCCACTTTTAAGTGTATAAGATACACTTGGATTGTGCACTTTAATTAATAAGATTGCCATAATATTAATATAAGATATTAATTGATTTTGAAAAATAGATTTATGGTAATAAGATAATTATAATCAATATATGATATTGGCAAAATAAATTATAATTAAAGAGATAAATCAATCTAGTTGATTTTCCTTATTTTATTTGAAAAGGGTTTTCTTCTCCTACACACCATTTGGGGCGCCACCTTCTACTATATATAGGAGGTGGGTGTCAAGCTCTTTTGTATATCACAATTGCAAGAGTTCATAATTCTTGTGTAAAATAGAGAGCCTTCCATAGTGAGTTTGTGAGGGAAGAAAAGGTCCGGTCTAGCAGCCGGAGATTTTCCGATAGCAATCCAAGGAGGATTCCGGCGAGGGGTTCGTGTGGATTAGCGATAGAGGCCGGACGCGTGGACGGCTTGCGCATTGAACTACTCTCTGTTGGCGGTCAAAGCGACGATCTTATAGATCATCTGAGGTATAACCGTCAAACTACTTAACGTGTTTATTGCATTAAACGAAGAACGATCTAGAAAAGAAAATCAAATTTTAAATTCCGTTGCGTTATACTAGTGATTTCCTAACACCAAGTTGCATGATTACGTGATCATTTTATACTTATGTGAATGTAAATTTAAGGATATTCATGCCAACCGTTGCATGTAGTTATTTATTATTCAATTACTCAAATTTGAATCGATGTTTACCGCACGAATTATAATAACTAGACGAATTATGTGTACATTGCGTAGATGATTGGTTATGCAAACTTTGTGTCGATATTTATCTACTGATGTATTCTTATCTTCTAGCCGTCAAAGCGGAGTAATAAGCTTGAGAATTATCTATGTTTTGACAATGCGTTAAACACTGGGCTTGTAGTAACATTACCAAAGTAGCCCCGCGCTTGTGGTAATATTCAATGCAATTGACTAATCCGTGAGAGGAGGATTCTTGCAATGCATACTTTACCTTTAAAGCAAGTTTCTTTCTTGAGAGGTGTTAATGCTTGAAATTATGAAACTGCGAAGAAAATTCAACTTTTTAAGAGGCTTTGAGTATTTTGTCGGCCTCCGAGTCCAAAAACCTTTTCGATAACGCTCTTGCTTATTGCACCATGTCTTTACCCATTCCGAGGCTTAAGAAGTGGGAATCTTGATGTTGGTCGGTTAAGGCTCATGAGTTAGCATAAACTTTAATCTTGCCCACGAATATATAAAATCGAATGCACATGCACACATCACTTGATTCATAACAAGTAGTGAATAATGGATACCTTATGAGCATGGATGGTAGGAGTTGACTCGAGTTTCTTGTGTAAGTATGATTTGACCATCGAAAATGTTGTCTTGGGGAATGACTTATTGATGCTTTGTTCGGGACGATCAAAGTCTAAGTGGGGGGTAGTTGATGACGGTCAAATTATACCCGTAAATGTAATCAACATTGTCCTTAATCGAGCTTAATAATATATATTTTATATTAAATCACATGTTTATATTGACATTTAATGTTATGTGATTTATAAGATATAATTTGGTATTTACTGCTTTTATTATTTAAATATGATTTACTGTGCGATAAATATTGATTTTATAGATTGCGATAAATCGGAGGATATCTACCAACGAAGGAAGTAAATCTCAAGAGAAATCAAGGCAGAATCGGATTGCATTAAAGATAAATACCGAAACAGCATGAAAAGTGGAGTAAGGAACAAGAAAAGCCAGTGAGCCAATCGTAAAGCGTTGAGCTTGCCGGCAAATGAGTCGGGATTATTGGGGCGAGTTCGATGAATCTGGGAGATCGGCTGGGAGTTATCTCTACGCATTTTAGGGTTTTCAAATATATCTTTAAGTCGGCCTAAGTCTCTATATAAAGGAGCAGCCACGAATTTTATTAGACACAGCTTAGAAAAATACAATTCCACAACATTGGTTCTATTTTCAATACAAGTTTTCTTTATTTTATGTTCTTTCATTACGGAGTCGTTAGAATCGCCGGTTAGAGATCGTATCGAGGAGTGGGAATCACACTCGTCTTCGAGGGTAATGTCTACTCAATTATGCAATCTTTATTCGTAGATCTAATGTATTTCGTGATGGAGTAGTCGTTTTGTGTATTGATTTTGTGATGTAGTTAATTAACGAACCCATGTTTATGTAGATCTGAGACGTAAAAGACGTTTCACGAGCAAATCTGGTTCAGATCTGAGCTTGCTGGTAGCAAGATCTGTGATGTTCTAGATTTGTCTGTGAACGGCTTCGACTACGTCAGGTTCTCTGCTTTGTAATTAAAACGAGTAATTAAACCTGATCAACTTAATTATTTGTCATCGTAATTTAACATGAGACTCAAAAAGTGATTGTTACTTAGGACAGAGATTGAATCGGTGTCTAAGAAGTACGCCTAACCATAGGAATGTTGCTTAGATGAGGTTACGTTTTATACCGCATCCCTAGTTTTGTGATTGTGTCGGGTTATATGAGATGGAGGCCTACGGCGAAGTCACGTAACGGAGACACGATGATCTAGATGGCCTACCCGAGCTAGATCTATTTTGAGGATGACTCCCGTAGTCGAATAATTAATCTTAAATGTCTATTTTTGTCTCGTCGTCAATCTACATAGCATGGGGGAGTAATTACTACTAGCGTTATCAATACCGTTTGTTAATCGTTTATAAAACCTATAAAAATAAGTGTCATTGTGTCTTTTGGTTGTTTTGTGTTTTAATTGTGTCCATTTTAATTCTACGTTAATTGTTGGTCGGAGACCGCCTTTAATTTGCTTTTAGTTTAATAAGTTATATTTCGTTTAAGCCGAGTCTCTGTGGGATCGACCTCGACTTTATCTAACTATACTACGCTTGAACCTAGTTCTCTTGCTAGTGTGTTATTTAGGTATCGAGTATTTTTATTACTTGACCCGACATCAGGGTGCTAAGAGTGAAGGGCCAAGAGACAAGGAGCCCTCCGTCTGTGGCGCCTAAGAAGAGTCAGTAAAATGTTCCCCAGGTGAGCCAATTTCTTACTTAAGCATCTATTGTCCCTATATATATTTAATATGTTTCTAAGTATTGTTTATACTATTTGGTTAATAAACAGAATAGCTCTGTTTTGTGTGGTCACATAGACCAAGGGATAAGGACTTTGAGCTCCATTTATATATGATTCTCAATTTTTCTTCTTCTAAATTAACCATATAATTTTTGGTTAATAAACTGAATAGTTCCGTTTTGTACCAAACATTTAAATATAGGGACAATTATTGAAAAAGACACATATATATTGGACTTAATTAGGCAAAAAGGACATCCAAAACAAACACTTAATTATAAGAACAAAAATTAGAAAAATAGACCCAAATACCCTTAATGAAGGGGAAAAAAAAAGAAAAGAAAAAGAAAAAGGGTGGAACGCTTCACCACCTGGACGCTTCATGGGTTTGTTGTGTGATTTTTCTTCTTTTATTTTTTTTTATTTTTTTATTTTTTTCCCTTCACCACCTGGATGCTTAATGAGTTTTTTTTTTTTTTTTTAATTTTTTTTTTAACCTGGACGTTGAAAGAAATTTTTTTTTTCTACGGACATTGAAAATTTATTTTTTCTTTTTTTCATTGACCACCGAGATGCATTGACCACCGCGATGAAGTGACACCGCGATGCACTAACAACTGCAATGCAAAGACACCGCAATAAAATGACACCGCGATGCATTGATCACCACGATGCATTGACCACCCTAATGCATTGACCACCGTGATGCAGTCACCACCCCGAATAATTAACCATATATGCAGTGACATCGACAATCATATATGCAGTGACATCAGCAATCATATATGTGACACCGCCTAAACCTAACCTTGAAAACAGTGCCAGAAATCTGACAGACGTTTCCTGGTTTAAACGATCCTAACCGGCAGTGTACCGGGTCAAATTGTGGTGCTAGTATGGTGAGTCAGAGTGTCGAATCCTCAGGGAACTTGGTAATCTCTTTTTACGTGTGGTTAAACACCAAAGAGCTGTTATTAACTCGATCTAAACCGCAATTTTATAACACAGATCACTATTATTCTAGTCAACATAAAATAAATACGTAATTTAAAAGTTATTCTAATATAATATATATAGATATATAGATATATATAGATGTACATAAATTGCAAAGTATATATATATATATAAATATATAGGTACCAATATATTAAACAGATAATTTTAGAGAACTGGCCAAAACTTATATAATTGGTTTATACGATCTTTTCGATTAATTGAAATGTGTTCGATCTCTCCTTTTATTTTAGGTCCAATTGAGTAAATGAAGCGGTGCACTCTCTCGAGAGTAAACAATTCCTCCTCACACGCGGCGTATGAAATTGTCATATGTCCATTGCATCACCAAGGTCCACAATCGTTACGGTAAACGAATTAATCGAACAGTCCCGAGTACTAATCTACCTTTAGATAAAAGGAGTCATTCCGTTCGTCAAACGGTCAATTTTATTTTAAAGGCTCCGGTTGTCAAAGCCGGACGATTTAACTTTCCGGTTTAAGTTTCAATTAAAGCGATGATTTAACATTATTACGATCTCGAGTACAAATTATAATAAAATTCATTTCTCCCAAAACAAATTTACCCGGGTAGGAAATCGGATTCCGTTATCACGTTATTCACACGGCCAATTTTACCCTCCGGTTTTTCTATCTTTTATCTCATATCCTCGACTACGAGGCGTCAATTCATAATTAGATTATGAATTCCTCGGATCGTTAAATATGTCAATACGAATACGATCAAAATAGAAAAGATTCAATTAACTCGATTTTAGTCATTTTAACTTAACAACATTTCTTTAATGAAAAGATCGAAAATAAAACCGATTACATAGTTTTGGCGAGTATTATATTTAGCCTAAAAACATTATAACAATGAAAAATATAAAAACAAACATAAATACTTAAGAAAAGTTACCCGAATACGGCAGTTGATTCAGAAATCGTATTTTCCGGACATTACAACTTCTTTAGCAAAACCGACTTCCGAGATTTTCCCGAGCATTATAACGATACTAAAACTACATTATTACGGCGTAAGGCCTTATTTACAAACTACAAAATAAAAAAGAAAAGAAAAGGAAAGAAAGAGAGGAGATATATATATATATGAGATGTATATATATATTTGGTACACTCCCATCGATCTGTGATGAGCTTCTATATATAGGCAAAGTGGCAAAGGCCGGACCGGTCCGGTATTAGGCCGGCTCGGTCCGGACTAATGATTACTCCCACTGACTTGATCTCTTCAGCATGTGCGTAGATTATATATAATTATATATAATTATATATAACTTATAAAATTCATATCTCGAGTTCTGGATCTCCAAAAATTGCAAACGAAATGCCAAAATTAAGGTCTCGAGAAACTCTACAACTTTCATGAAGGACTCTTCTCCAGATAACGCCTTCTTGATAACCTCGTGTTCTCCGAAGCTTTTACGGGATTTTTCTTAATCCAAATCGATTAGCCACTTGATCCTTTGTTTAAGTTGTAGACCTCCAATCTTCATAATTTAAATTGCATTGGAAAGCTCTCGGAAAAATCTACAACTTTCGTGAAGAACACTTTCTCTGAAAATGTTGTTTTGATGAGCCATTCGTTTGTCGAAGACATTTCTCAATTATTACTTATCCAGATTGGTTGGCCACTCATTCACTTAAGTTTATTCAATTGACCATTTAAGCTCGTGGCACTTCTAAATCATTCGAGAGATGTTATTATACTTCAATATTTCGATTCTCGGGTCTCGGTTTATAAATCGCAATAAAATACCACAAATACCCACGTAAATCGACACGTATTACTCCGATTTACTAAAATCGGTACAAAATTACAACTTTTATTATTATTATTACTAAATACTCTAAATTATAAAGACTAACATTTCATACCATAATTTCATATATTTTATATAGAATTCGTTGATAAAACATAATAATATAACGTATATTTAATCATATAAAAATAATACATCAAATTACTCCCACTTAACTTTTGATCGTCCCTAGTTAAAAATAAGCTGTAATAAAAGATAGTATAATTTTTGATTATAATTTATATTGTCAATATTATAAATATATTATCTATCTTAATTTAAAATCTTAAGAAAACAGAAAAGTATATATAATGAAATAACTTAAACATTAAATATTATTTAGATAAAATTATATATGTAATACTTAATAAGTATAAATAAAATATCGAATTATTTTTAATCGCAACTATTATGAAATGCGGAATCGGAAACTTGGTAAAGTAGTCGACAAAAATGGCTTATAAAGTTCAAGATGTTGGTTAATCGGAAAAAGGAAATCAAAAAGAGAAAGAGGCAAGTAAATGCGCATCTACATCTTTATATTCTTGATCAAAAATAATCATCGATTAATAACACTTTTTTTTTTTTTTTTTTTTTTAAGATTAAGAACTAAAAGCGTGAGTGTGTGTAGAAAATCAAACTTACAGGCATTGCTTCATCAAGATTGATCGGAGTACTACTCTTTCGATCGAAAATTACAATTCGGTTTCCTTAAACTTGTAATAATTCCACGAGATCTTATGATTCAACTTTTCCTCTTTCATTTTATCTTGTGCCCTCATTCCCAAAGCAATAGGACATTTCGTGATAATACTATTTGGACTACTATCATCAGGCAATCGGGAGGTTAATTACCTCGTAGTGATATAGGACATTTCGTGATAATACCCTACTCACTCCAATCATTGGTAGCTACAACCGATTTGTTCTTTTTATTTTTAAGTTGTTAATCACAGATAAGGAAGATACCTGATATTTGATTAATTCTGTGTAAATATGGTGCTTCGTTCTTAATTCTTTTATAGAATATTAATATATCCGAACTTATTACCAAAATCGACTATGTTGCAAGTGTCATGAGGTAAGATCGAATATACTACTACTTATCTAATCTTTCCAATCTCAAAGATATACCAAAACTTAGCTTTTATGTCTCCATCTCTTTTTATAAATACATTACAAACTTGCGGTATTTCAAGGAAATGTAGACCAAAATTAGCTAAAGCTCGGTTATTTAATCACAATTGACAATTTGAGTGAGGTCTTGATCACTCTAATCAAGGTGAGGTAGGTTATTTGGCTATAGTTATATTTTGTGGTGCCAAAATCAACAAACTTAGTCCAATTCCAAACTCATAATTCATACTGAAAATGATTCTAAAAATTTTACTTATAAATATCAACATACTTATATAATTTTATAAAAACAATATCTAATATTAATTACTCAATTATATAAACTTAAAATCTTATTAAAATCTAAATTAGACATATAATATAATTATTGTTTTGACTATTTTTAGAAAATTTTAATGAATTTTCTAACCTAACTCTACTCCCACTTACTTAAGTGGCATCGTCGATGTTCAATAAGTAGTAAAAAGTAGGTTTGAAAATAAAATTAAAATTATCTATTAACGTTTATTTTACGATTTTATTTTAGCGTATACTAATTAAAACAAACTTAAAAACTAAGACATATATATTAAACAAGATACATTATTACAAACTTAAAAGAAAAACTTAACTTAACTAAAGAAACTTCAAACTTAACTTAATTTAACTTATTCAAATTTAAATAAAACCAACAAACAACTCTCTAAATGGTAGACGAACAACCCGGTGTATCAACCGGTATCAAACCAAACCGACTATCTCTAGACGGAAAAATTTCATCCGTCTCCAGCTCTTCCACTCCATTCATAAGAATACACAAACGCGAGATCATCAATGAATTAGGCATAGGTTTCCCCCTACTACCTCTGGCTATTGCAAAGTCCGACACATTTCTCTGAATCAATATACCCCAGTCAACAAATTCACCAAATGCCAATGCATAGAGCAGAAGCATTTCTTCTTCAGAAAGGCTAGCAAAATCCCAGGTGGGATAAACTCGAGAATTTATAAAATGCTTCCACGCCTTTAGATGTGGAAGTAAAGCTCGTGTTGACATGTCGTGATTTGTATCAAAAAGCGGGAACAGACATTGGAAAGACTCGTGTACTTTATTCAAATGATTGTATGCATTGTCTAGTCCCCATTTTATTTCAAAGTGCTGCATCGTAACTGGTGGTATTTCAAAAAGTTGATTTATAATAGATGAAGAGAAGGGAACAGCCACTCCTCTTACCATAATGATTTGTGTAGACTCTATCGCGAACGTTGAAAGTAGGGCCGAGTAAAATTCCCTTACAACCGTAATATTAACTCGCCCTCGTGGTGTACTTACAAATTTCTTCCAACCACAACTACGGATCATAGTTTTTCCCCATTGATCAAGCTTATCTAAATTTAAACCTTTCTCCAATAGGATTGGAGAATTTACAAAACGATGGTGTAAAATTATACTCTCGTTAGAAGCTTGCGATTCCGGATGATCCGGTGTATGAGGCTCGTAAGAATTAACCGACGGTGAAGAGTGGTTCGACATTTTTAAAACTTGATAAAAAGTGAAAGAAATATAGTGTAAGGTAGATAGACAGTGAAAGAATGAGCATTTGTTGCTCCAACCCTTACTTCTATAAATAGGTGGTAAAATTATACATACGTGGCTGCATTAGACAGACTCCAAAATGACTCAGCCTTCTTTTCTTCACGGCCCGGTCCGGGAATATGCCGGATCGGTCCGGCCTCATCCTGCTTTTACTGAGGGACAGAGGTAAAAGACAACTTGTGTTTTGTTTTTTTACTTCACGTGTGAAGTTTTGGTTATCTCCTCGAAGCAACTTCATAGTGGTTAATTGATTTTGTTATGAATGGATAAAACGACACATTATATTTTTGAAAAACGACGTAATAATAATATGAAAATTATTTTTAGGTTTTTTTATAGTTTTTATAAAAACTAAACCAATTTAAAATACAAACCAAATTTTGATAAAAACGATTGTAACATCAAACTAAACGAAAAATGAAAACAAATCAATATTTAAATGACAAATGTCGAATAAAAAGCGCAATAAAAATGTTTTAATCAAAAATTATTAAATTCAATCTTCATCGTAGTCTTCCTCAGGATCAACTTGAAAACTCGAACTCGGAAACGACTGAGAAGCTGATGGCTGAACTGTAGTCGTGGTCCTGACTGAACTATCAAGACCCATCGAACTCATGCCAGTCGTGACATGTGCAAACTCAGTGAATCCTCCCCAACTCGACATCGCTGGTCTCTGAACACCTGTTGAAAATACACCTGTTCCACTAGATTGGCTTCCAAAAGGATATGACGATGGATGAAAGCTCGAAGGTGGTGGAACCGGTGTTTCCCACTGTGGTAAGGTATAAGAATCAGACTGACAAGGTGGATAGGCAGGATCATCAAAAGTAGGGTTACGAAGCAACTGCTCGTTCCTTCTTAAACCTCTACGAATATCATCACACCACGCGCCTAGTACTCAAATGAATAAAGCCACATTGGCTTGACCACGTGCAACATCCATCACTAAAGATTGAAACATGTCATATGTGATAGTGTTGGAGAAAGGAGTTTGTTGAGGCCGACTAGAAAAAGATGGAAAAGAAGAAGATGTAAAAGCGGTGGAGTCGGGCATTTTGAGTTTGACGTCTTCTAAGCAAAGAGCTAATACTACCATCCGGAAGACTAGTCAAACTAGGTCCAATCAGATTTCCATCACCAGAGATAACTTGTCATTAGGCAGAATGGTACTCCCAACCTACGACATAAATCGAGAGATAAAACAAGGAAGTATAGATGACTCCTCAGTGCAGCGATGACAATACTCTCAAAAATTCTTTTAAACATGACCTTTCCAACATCCACTCTAACATCGTTTACCATTGCCCAAGCGATACAAACATCTTCCTTTCCAAAAGCAAGTATGTTTACTAGAAGGATAGAGATTATGGCTAATAAATCTTTTAATTGCCCTCAAACCTCTAAAAGCAGTTCCCGTAATTAAACCGATTTTCAACCCACACCGCTGGTCGGGTCAAAAACGATCTGGGCTCTCAGGCGATCTGCTCAAAACTAGCAGGATCATCTAAATTATAAACTACCCTGTAATCCTCCTCATCGGGAAAAACCTCAACTCCTAAAATTGCATTAATGACGGCGGAGGTTAAAAGGATATATTTCGTTCGTAAAGTCTGATTTCCACCGAGTAAGTCGTTCTTCCGACAATGTAGATAAAACCGAATAAAACTCGGCTCTACTATAGTCGTGTTAATCTCCCCTTCCTTACGGTCGCTAAATCTAACCACCGACGCTTTCTAAAGATATTTTTAACTTCATCACCTAAGTCATCCAAGTCTAATCCTTTTCAACGAGAACATCACACTTACTATAAATTTTCTTATACGCTTTCTTAGCCTCAGGTGATGCGTTTTTTCAAAGCTTACGGCTTCTTCCTCAGATGATAAAATTACCGTGCCTACGACAGGAGTTGAAATTGGAATTTTTGATTTTCTCTTTTTAGAGACTCTAGTACTCGACTCAAACCATTCTACGATATTGGTAATGCCAATCAAAAACAAAAACAACAACAAAAACAGCAATAAATTGAAAATGTCACAACACACTCAAAAATCAAAACAGTTAAAATTAATTTAAAAAATTATGAAAAATACGAAATTGACAACTAAATAAACTAAATTATACCTTAATATGTAGAAAACGTTGAAAAGTAGGCCGGAAAAGTTGAAAAGTCGCCGGAATGAAATGGAGCTTGTTTTTGACCCTTTTTGAATTTTCCACTTTGTGTTGAAGAGAGGAGATGATAATGAGAAGAAATTAAGTAATGGTGTAGTGTGATATGAATTTTTGTTGAAGAAAAGTGAAAAAATTTCGTAATGGTGGGGTTTGGTGTGTGCTGCGGCTGTAAAAAAAAATTAGGGAAGAAGAAGAAGAAAAGAAGGGTCCCCGTCTTTTTTATGTTTTTAGACCCCGGACCGGTCCGGGTTAAGGCCGGATCGGTCCGTGCCCAAAATTTTCATTTTTTCGATTTTTTTTACTTTTTATGATTTTTGAATAAAACTTATACAAATCCTAATAAAACTTAATTAAAACTTTAAAAATAATTTTTAAAACTTACTAAAAATAAAATTTGAAGGAACTTTTATAATTTTATAACAATTTCTAAAAATTTAATAAAATCTTTATAACACTTTAATAAAAAGCTTATAAAAATTTAATAAATTTATATCAACTCTTATAAAACGTTTAAATTAAAACTAAAAAACAACTTTTATAAAACTTTTATAAAACTCCTCAAATTTTCATAAAGATCCAATTATAAAATTCTCAGAAGTTATGCGAAAATTTTATAAAATAAAATAAAAGACTCGAAACTTAAGGGGTTCCTGACTCTTCGATTTCTAAATCTTCCAAAGTTCTGATATAACGCTCAATCAACCTAACTCCTAAAAACGAGGCATTTGAATTATCTCTCGGAATTCCTTCGGGATTTTCGGATAACCACCTAATCGTTCCCTTCCTAACAATATTCCAACACTCATCCTGGGATTTGGTTGTGTTTTTCCCACAGCGTCCAACATGTTCACTTTTTCCACAGATTCTGCATCTCATTAGAAACTTTGCCCTTCTTTTTATCGCACTTCTTGATGTTCCATTACATACTTCTCTCAATCTGATCTCTCTCAACAATTTCTTGTTTTGTTCAAAAACTAAAACATATAGAAAACGCGACATCTTTATCAAGGCCTAATTTCAAAAGTAAAATAAAAACTCCTATTCTATCTAAAAAAGACATCCAGTTCTTTTACGTCTATCCGGTAAAAGACGAAAAGAGTTTAAACATAATTAAAATTACAGAAAAGTAGAGTAAAGATAGATAGCACCTGGTATTGGTGATTCGGTTTCTCGCTTTCAGTTTTTCATTTTTCCTCTGCTTTTTCAATTTGTCGGGGGATCAATCAGTAGCATTATTTCTTCTTTCAGTGTGATTCCTTCTCCCTCCACAAATAATTTTACTCTGTGGCCATTGGCTATAAAAGTTGTATTTCCATCAGTTAGTCCAACAGCTCCAGTTTTGTAAACCCGTGTTACTTTAAATGGACCTGTCCATCTTGATTTAAGCTTACCTGGAAACAACTTTAAACGTGAATTGTACAAAAGCACTCGATCTCTACATGGAACTCACGCTTAAAGATTCTCTTATCATGGAAAGATTTAGTGCATTCCTTGTAGATTCGAAAGCGTTTTCATAAGAATCGAGACGAAATTCTTCTAGTTCATCAATTGAAGCAATCTATGATCACCGATGACCTTAGGATAGAAATTTAGAAATCTAATAGCCCGGAAGGCTCGGTGTTCTAACTCAACTGGGAGATGACATGACTTACCAAAGACTAGCTTATAGGGAGAACAACCAATTGGTGTTTTAAAAGCTGTTCTGTACGCCCATAACGCATCATCTAATTTAATTGCCCAGTTTTTACGATTTGAATCAACTGTTTTTTCTACGATTCTTTTAATCTCTCTATTTGACACCTCTACCTGACCACTGGTTTGCGGATGATAGGGCGTTCCTAGTTTATGTGTTACACCATATTTCTCAACTAACTTAGTAAATGGTCTATTACAAAAGTGTGAACCTCTATCGCTAATGATCGCCCTCGGAATGCCATATCTAGTGAATATGTTCTTTTTAAGGAATCGTATGACAACCTTGGTATCATTAGTGGGAAGAGCTTCAGCTTCTACCCATTTTGAAACATAATCTACCATTACAAGAATAAATCTTTTTCCAAACGATATAGGAAAAGGTCCCATGAAATCTATACCCCAAACATCAAATAACTCACATTCTAAAATAGGTTGCATAGGCATTTCATGTTTTTTAGATACATTTCCCCATTTTTGACAAGATTCACAAGATTTAACATACTTATAAGCATCTTTATATAGTGTAGGCCAATAAAAACCACATTGTAAAACTTTAAAAGCAGTTTTCCATCCTCCATGATGACCTCCTGCCTCACGATCATGACAAAACGATAAAATACTTAAAATTCATTATCAGGCACACATTTTCTGATTATCCCATCCGAACATTTACGGAAAAGGTCTGGTTCCTCCCAGTAATAAAATTTTAAGTCGTAAAAGAATTTCTTTCACGTTGCCAAGTCCAATGAGACGGAATATAATCACAAAAGTTAAGTAATTAATGATATCTCCAAACCAAGGTGAGATTTCCTTAGAGGAATTCTATTTTTAATAATCTGCATTGTTGAAGGAGTATCTATTCTAAATAGTTGTTCATCGTGAAATGAATCTTTAATTTCATTCCCTATCTCTTCCTCGATCTCCATTCTACTTAGATGATCCGCTACTACATTCTCACTTCCTTTTTATCTTTAATTTCAATATCAAATTCTTGAAGTAGGAGAATCCATCTAAGAAGACGTGGTTTCGCATCCTTCTTACTCATTAAATACTTGAGTCGAATGGTCTGTGTAGATTATTACCTTAGAACCAACAATATAAGATCCGAACTTATCTAAGGCAAAAATTACACCCATGCAGTTCTTTTTCAGTAGTTGCATAATTAAGGTGAAATTGCGTTTAATGTGTGGGATGCATAGTAAATAGCTTTGAGAATTTTTATACCTTTGACCTAAAGCAGCTCCTACGGCTAAATCGCTTGCATCACACATAATCTCAAAAGGCAAATCCCGACCTGGTGCTACCAATACTCTGGTGCAATAATCAACTTCGCTTTTAAGGTCAGAAATGCTTCCATACATTTACTATCAAAGTTAAAAGGTACTTCTTTTTCAAGTAAATGACTTAGAGGCTTTGCTATCTTTGAAAAATGCAATAAATCTCCTATAAAATCCTGCATGTCCAAGAAATCCTCTTAGAGTCCTTAGATTAATCGGTGGCGGTAATTTTTCAATCACCTCGACTTTAGCTTTATCAACTTCAATTCCTATTTCAGAGATTCTATGACCTAGAACAATTCCTTCCGATACCATTAAATGACATTTTTCCCGAGTTTAGAACTAAATTGGTATCCTCACAACGTTGTAAAACTCTTTCTAAGTGCGACAAACATTTACCAAAAGAATCTCCATAAACACTAAAGTCGTCCATAAAAATTTCTAAGAATTTCTCAACCATATCGAGAAAATATAGACATCATACATCTTTGAAACGAGCGGGAGCATTACATAAACCAAACGGCATTCTTTTATACGCAAAGTTCTATAAGGACAAGTGAAAGTAGTCTTTTCCCTATCTCCTCACGCAATGAAAATCGTAAATAAACCGAATAACCATCTAAGAAACAAGAATACTTATGTCCACTTAAACGCTCCAACATCCGAACTATGAATGGAAGCGGATGATGATCTTTCTTAGTATGATCATTTAGTTTTCTAAAGTCAATGCACATTCGATAAACTGTAATTTCCCTTGTTGGAATCCATTCATTCTTATCATTCTCTTTCTTTGTGAAACCTCCTTTCTTTGGTACAACTTGAGTTGGACTCACCCATTCACTATCTGATATAGGAAAGATTATTCCCATTTCTAATAGCTTAATCACCTCTTTCTTAACGATTAACTGTAAATTCGGGTTGAGGCGGCGTTGCGGTTGAATACAAGGTTTAGCATCTTCTTTCAAAATTATCTTATGAACACAAATCTCAGGGCTAATACCTCGAATATCGGCAACTGTCCATCCAAAAGCTTTCTTATGCTTTCTTAACATTCTTATTAATTGATCTTCTTGCTGCTCATTTAAAGTTGATGAAACAATAATCGGTAATAGATTATCAGTTTCAAGAAAAGCATATTTCAGATTTAAAGGTAACGGCTTCAATTCCAGATTCTTCGGCGGATCTTCTATTGATGATTTAAGAACTGGTCCTTCTAGTTCTAACTCCAGATACTTATGCCATGGTGGCTTAAAAGTAAAGCTTCCTTTATCTAGAGAAAGGATTATCTCTTTCATTTCAATGTCTTCCTCATCTTCTTTATAGATAGACAGAGTTAAGCATTCTTCTAATCTGTCTTTAAAAGTTGGTAAATCGATTATCATAGATGAGAATGAATATCTTCTATAAAAGAACATGATTCTCGTGATGTATATGGATGGTTCATAGCTTTGAAAATATTGAAAGAAACTTCATCTTCATTGACTCTCAAAATTAACTCTCCTTTATGAACATCGATTAAAGTTCTTCCCTGTAGCTAGAAATGGACGACCTAGAATAAGAGGCGCTGAATATCCTTCTTCCATTTCCATAACTACAAAATCTCTTTGGAAAATAGAATTTGTCTACTTTAACCAAGACATCCTTAATCATTCCTTTAGGGTACTTAATCGATCTATCGCCATTTGCAGAGTCATTTGATCTTAGTAAGCTTTCCTATGCCTAGCTTTTTATAATCCTCATAAGACATGAGATTTATACTAGCTCCAAGATCACATAAGACCTTCTTAAATGTAAATCCTCCAATTTCACATGGAATCGTAAAACTTCCGTGATCTTTCGGTTTAGGTGGTAACTTATGCTTGAAGTGCGTAACATTCTTCATTCAGGCATATATTCTCATATTCCTCTAATTTTTCTTATTTGATAGTATATCTTTGAAACTTTCCATGGCGGGTATATTAATGAGCTTCAATAATGGGGATATTAACATGAAGATGACTAAAAGTATCAAGGAAACGAGCATACTTCTTATCGCTTTTTGCCTTTTGATTTGATCTTTAGGAGGTAAGGTAAAGATTCTAAATCTATAACCTTTGGCTCCTTAGTCAATTTCTCTTTCCTTTTTCCTTAAACCTTTGAGTATTACTTAGTCGCCATGTTTGTGTTCTTGAATTTTTCCTTTAAATTGTTCCCCTGAATCAATCTCTACTTGACTTTTTTCGGTTCTTCCTGTTTCTCATCTATTCTAACATGTTCCTTGAATAAATTCCTTAAATCTTTATCCATAGGGTCTTTCAAAATCCTAGGGATTTTTACCCAATTTTCACCTTCATTTTCGTGTTCCAAACTTCTATTCCTTTTCAAGAAATTATCTATAATTTCTTCTTCCTCATCGATGAATTCAATTTCATCTTTAGTTTCATCATTCTTTCCATCTAAATCATTTTCTACTTCATTATTCCCGAAGTTTTCTACTCCATTGCTTCCACTCGAGCTTCCTACTTCTCGTAACTACAACATTTACCTCTCTTGGGTTTCTTTCGGTGTTGCTTGGTAATCCTCCTGGGGTCTCTTGTTGTTACGTTCACCTTCCCTACTCAAATGATCTTCCATATTCCTCAATGAGGCTTCTATTGTTCTCATTCGGTATCATGTCCACTCATAGATGTTTTTATTGTACTCATATCTTTAGTGGTCGAACCAATAGAAGTCATCATTGTTTCCATATTCTTAGCTTGAGTAGATACTACACCCATCATATTTTCCATTAGGTTTTCCCATTTTTCAACTCTTTCGCAGTTGAGTTGAACTCGAGTTCTTGGTATACTTTGAGTGGTATGTTGAGGATAGGATCTTGGTAATGATGTGTAAATTTCGATTAGATGTATTTTCTTGATAAACTTGGTTATTATTCTATATGGGAATTTGGATATGGCGGTTGTCTGGCTTACTTTAGGGTTTTAGGACCATCGATAAGTAGGATGATCTCTTCTAATAGCATTAAACGAGTTTGAGTATGCATTGTTCAAATTCTATGTTTCTTTGAAGAAAACTCACCTCCTCTCTTGAATATCCTGTTGGTTCTTCACTCCCTAATGACACATTATCATGACTTGAGTATTCATTTGGTGTACTATTTTCTGAATTTTGGTTCTTATTTTGTTGTAAACCATCAAATTTCCTACTCAAATTCTCCAAGTGTGCTAGAACTTCCGTATTGAGCGTACATTCTCTGCCAAAGCTACTTTTCCGGTGCTAGAACCGGTTTCCCACATTCTGTTATTTTTGGAAATCTTTTCTATAGCATAAATGGCTGCTTGAGCTTCACTCATCATTAACGAACCACCACATGCATGATCTACATCCGCACATGAATCTTTTCTCAATTTACAGGCAGAAGAGTTGAATTTGCATATCTAAGGAATAACCATGATCGGGACACGCTCTTAACAATTTTTAAACCTTTCCCACGCATTCCCAAGAGTTTCCTCGAGATCCTTGTCTAAAGTTAGCAACCTCGACTTTTAATTCCAAATTTCGTCCAGAGTGAAATATTGTTTTGAAATTCAGTTTGAATCTCCTCCCAACTAGTAAGTGAATGATGTGGAAGAGACATAAACCAATCTTGGGCTCGTCCCTTTTAAAGAAAAAGGAAACATAGTCATCTCTCGTTAATTCCTTATGAGCACACCTTGACTTTTGGTCAGTATTGCACACGCTTCTTCAAAAGATAGAGATGATGATGTGGATCTTCATCATCCTCTCCTAGAAATTGGGCTCTTCGTCAATTAAACCAAAAGATGAGACTTAATTTCAAAATTATTCGCTCCTTCATTAGGTAAAAGTATGGGATTATTAGTCCGGTTTCTTCGTACGGTTTGATCACAAGATAGGTCTCGGGTTTGGTGGATTATTACGATTATTCGGGTTCCGATTCGATTATTTCTATTATTATTATTATTATTATTAGGGTTAACAGGGTTTTGTCCATGCCCTAGAGCATGTTCCACCTCTTGTTCGGTGTTTCATCAACGATTTGACCATTCTCGTATTTACATTTGGAAGATGATTCTTGGTCAGGATTTCCCTGACTAGTATGACCGCGTTTACTCTTTACTCTTAACTGCCTTTCGTAAGATATTAATTGATTTTGAAAAATAGATTTATGGTAATAAGATAATTATAATCAATATATGATATTGGCAAAATAAATTATAATTAAAGAGATAAATCAATCTAGTTGATTTTCCTTATTTTATTTGAAAAGGGTTTTCTTCTCCTACACACCATTTGGGGCGCCACCTTCTACTATATATAGGAGGTGGGTGTCAAGCTCTTTTGTATATCACAATTGCAAGAGTTCATAATTCTTGTGTAAAATAGAGAGCCTTCCATAGTGAGTTTGTGAGGGAAGAAAAGGTCCGGTCTAGCGACCGGAGATTTTCCGATAGCAATCCAAGGAGGATTCCGGCGAGGGGTTCGTGTGGATTAGCGATAGAGGCCGGACGCGTGGACGGCTTGCGCATTGAACTACTCTCTGTTGGCGGTCAAAGCGACGATCTTATAGATCATCTGAGGTATAACCGTCAAACTACTTAACGTGTTTATTGCATTAAACGAAGAACGATCTAGAAAAGAAAATCAAATTTTAAATTCCGTTGCGTTATACTAGTGATTTCCTAACACCAAGTTGCATGATTACGTGATCATTTTATACTTATGTGAATGTAAATTTAAGGATATTCATGCCAACCGTTGCATGTAGTTATTTATTATTCAATTACTCAAATTTGAATCGATGTTTACCGCACGAATTATAATAACTAGACGAATTATGTGTACATTGCGTAGATGATTGGTTATGCAAACTTTGTGTCGATATTTATCTACTGATGTATTCTTATCTTCTAGCCGTCAAAGCGGAGTAATAAGCTTGAGAATTATCTATGTTTTGACAATGCGTTAAACATCTTGGGCTTGTAGTAACATTACCAAAGTAGCCCAGCGCTTGTGGTAATATTCAATGCAATTGACTAATCCGTGAGAGGAGGATTCTTGCAATGCATACTTTACCTTTAAAGCAAGTTTCTTTCTTGAGAGGTGTTAATGCTTGAAATTATGAAACTGCGAAGAAAATTCAACTTTTTAAGAGGCTTTGAGTATTTTGTCGGCCTCCGAGTCCAAAAACCTTTTCGATAACGCTCTTGCTTATTGCACCATGTCTTTACCCATTCCGAGGCTTAAGAAGTGGGAATGCTGATGTTGGTCGGTTAAGACTGCGAAGTTAGCATAAACTTTAATCTTGCCACGAATATATAAAACTGAATGCACATGCACACATCACTTCGATTCATAACAAGTAGTGAATAATGGATACCTTATGAGCATGGATGGTAGGAGTTGACTCGAGTTTCTTGTGTAAGTATGATTTGACCATCGAAAATGTTGTCTTGGGGAATGACTTATTGATGCTTTGTTCGGGACGATCAAAGTCTAAGTGGGGGGTAGTTGATGACGGTCAAATTATACCCGTAAATGTAATCAACATTGTCCTTAATCGAGCTTAATAATATATATTTTATATTAAATCACATGTTTATATTGACATTTAATGTTATGTGATTTATAAGATATAATTTGGTATTTACTGCTTTTATTATTTAAATATGATTTACTGTGCGATAAATATTGATTTTATAGATTGCGATAAATCGGAGGATATCTACCAACGAAGGAAGTAAATCTCAAGAGAAATCAAGGCAGAATCGGATTGCATTAAAGATAAATACCGAAACAGCATGAAAAGTGGAGTAAGGAACAAGAAAAGCCAGTGAGCCAATCAGAAAGCAGTGAGCTTGCTGGCAGCGAGCTGGGGATTCGCTGGGGGCGAGTTCAGTAAATCTGGGAGATCGGCTGGGAGTTATCTCTACGCATTTTAGGGTTTTCAAATATATCTTTAAGTCGGCCTAAGTCTCTATATAAAGGAGCAGCCACGAATTTTATTAGACACAGCTTAGAAAAATACAATTCCACAACATTGGTTCTATTTTCAATACAAGTTTTCTTTATTTTATGTTCTTTCATTACGGAGTCGTTAGAATCGCCGGTTAGAGATCGTATCGAGGAGTGGGAATCACACTCGTCTTCGAGGGTAATGTCTACTCAATTATGCAATCTTTATTCGTAGATCTAATGTATTTCGTGATGGAGTAGTCGTTTTGTGTATTGATTTTGTGATGTAGTTAATTAACGAACCCATGTTTATGTAGATCTGAGACGTAAAAGACGTTTCACGAGCAAATCTGGTTCAGATCTGAGCTTGCTGGTAGCAAGATCTCGTGATGTTCTAGATTTGTCTGTGTGAGCGGCCGACTACGCCAGGTTCTCTCGCTTTGTAATTAAAGCGAGTAATTAAACCTGATCAACTTAATTATTTGTCATCGTAATTTAACATGAGACTCAAAAAGTGATTGTTACTTAGGACAGAGATTGAATCGGTGTCTAAGAAGTACGCCTAACCATAGGAATGTTGCTTAGATGAGGTTACGTTTTATACCGGCATCCCTAGTTTTGTGATTGTGTCAGAAGTTATATGAGATGGAGGCCTACGAAGCGAAGTCACGTAACGGAGACACGATGATCTAGATGGCCTACCCGGAGCTAGATCTATTTTAGGGGATGACTCCCGTAGTCAGAATAATTAATCTTAAATGTCTATTTTTGTCTCGTCGTCAATCTACATAGCATGGGGGAGTAATTACTACTAGCGTTATCAATACCGTTTGTTAATCGTTTATAAAACCTATAAAAATAAGTGTCATTGTGTCTTTTGGTTGTTTTGTGTTTTAATTGTGTCCATTTTAATTCTACGTTAATTGTTGGTCGGAGACCGCCTTTAATTTGCTTTTAGTTTAATAAGTTATATTTCGTTTTAAGCCAAAGTCTGTGGGATCGGATCCACGACTTTATCTAACTATCTTCTGCGCTTGAGCACCAGATTCTAACTTTTTAGTGTGTTATTTAGGTATCAGTATTTTATTACTTGACCCGACATCAGGGTGCTAAGAGTGAAGGGCCAAGAGACAAGGAGCCCTCCGTCTGTGGCGCCTAAGAAGAGTCAGTAAAATGTTCCCCAGGTGAGCCAATTTCTTACTTAAGCATCTATTGTCCCTATATATATTTAATATGTTTCTAAGTATTGTTTATACTATTTGGTTAATAAACAGAATAGCTCTGTTTTGTGTGGTCACATAGACCAAGGGATAAGGACTTTGAGCTCCATTTATATATGATTCTCAATTTTCTTCTTCTAAATTAACCATATAATTTTTGGTTAATAAACTGAATAGTTCCGTTTTGTACCAAACATTTAAATATAGGACAATTATTGAAAAGACACATATATATTGACTTAATTAGCAAAAAGGGCATCCAAAACAAACACTTAATTATAAAACAAAAATTAGAAAAATAAGTAAAATACCCAATGAAGGAAAAAAAAAAAAGAAAAGAAAAAGGGTGGAACGCTTCACCACCTGGACGCTTCATGGGTTTGTTGTGTGATTTTTCTTCTTTTATTTTTTATTTTTTATTTTTTCCCTTCACCACCTGGATGCTTAATGAGTTTTTTTTTTTTTTTTTTTTTAATTTTTTTAACCTGGACGTTGAAAGAAATTTTTTTCTACGGACATTGAAAATTTATTTTTCTTTTTCATTGACCACCGAGATCATTGTGCGCGATGAAGTCGACACCGCGATCACTAACAAGCGCAATGCAAAGACACCGCAATAAAATGACACCGCGATGCATTGATCACCGCGTCGCATTGACCACCCTAACGATTGACCACCGTGATGCGATACCACCACCCGAATAATTAACCATATATGCGCAGTGGACATCGACAATCATATATGCGATGACATCAAGAATCATATATGTGACACCGCTTTAAACCTAACCTTGAAAACAGTGCCAGAAATCTGACAGACGTTTCCTGGTTTAAACGATCCTAACCGGCAGTGTACCGGGTCAAATTGTGGTGCTAGTATGGTGAGTCGAGTGTCGAATCCTCGGGAACTTGGTAATCTCTTTTTACGTGTGGTTAAACACCAAAGAAATTCATTATTAACTCGATCTAAACCGCAATTTTATAACATGATCACTATTATTACAAGTCAACATAAAATAAATACGTAATTTAAAAGTTATTCTAATATAATATATATAGATATATATAGATGTACATAAATTGCAAAGTATATATATATATATATATAAATATATAGGTACCAATATATTAAACAGATAATTTTAGAGAACTGGCCAAAACTTATATAATTGGTTTATACGATCTTTTCGATTAATTGAAATGTGTTCGATCTCTCCTTTTATTTTAGGTCCAATTGAGTAAATGAAGCAGTGCAGACTCACGAGGTAAACAATTCCTCTCATGAGCGTATGAAATTGTCATATGTCCATTGCATCGATCCAAGGTCCACAAGCTATTATACGGTAAGCGAATTAATCGAACAGGTCCGAGTACTAATCTACCTTTAGATAAAAGGAGTCATTCCGTTCGTCAAGCGGTCAATTTTATTTTAAAGGCTCGGTTGTCAAAGCCGGACGATTTAACTTTCGGTTTAAGTTTCAATTAAAGCGATGATTTAACATTATTACGATCTCGAGTACAAATTATAATAAAATTCATTTCTCCCAAAACAAATTTACCCCGGGTAGAAATCGGATTCCGTTATCACGTTATTCACACGGCCAATTTTACCCTCCGGTTTTTCTATCTTTTATCTCATATCCTGACTACGAGGCGTCAATTCATAATTAGATTATGAATTCCTCAGATCGGTTAAATATGTCAATACGAATACGATCAAAATAGAAAAAGATTCAATTAACTCGATTTTAGTCATTTTAACTTAACAACATTTCTTTAATGAAAAGATCGAAATAAAACCGATTACATAGTTTTGGCAAGTATTATATTTAGCCTAAAAACATTATAACAATGAAAAAATATAAAAACAAACATAAATACTTAAGAAAAGTTACCCGAATACGGCAGTTGATTCAGAAATCGTATTTTCCGGACATTACAACTTCTTTAGCAAAACCGACTTCCGAGATTTTCCCGAGCATTATAACGATACTAAAACTACATTATTACGGCGTAAGGCCTTATTTACAAACTACAAAATAAAAAAGAAAAGAAAAGGAAAGAAAGAGAGGAGATATATATATATATGAGATGTATATATATATTTGGTACACTCCCATCGATCTGTGATGAGCTTCTATATATAGGCAAAGTGGCAAAGGCCGGACGGTCCGGTATTAGGCGGCTCGGTCCGGACTAATGATTACTCCCACTGACTTGATCTCTTCAAAGATATGCGTAGATTATATATAATTATATATAATTATATATAACTTATAAAATTCATATCTCGAGTTACGGATCTCCAAAATTGCAAACGAAATGCCAAAATTAAGGTCTCGAGAAACTCTACAACTTTCATGAAGGACTCTTCTCCAGATAACGCCTTCTTGATAACCTCGTGTTCTCCGAAGCTTTTACGGGATTTTTCTTAATCCAAATCGATTAGCCACTTGATCTTTGTTTAAGTTGTAGACCTCCAATCTTCATAATTTAAATTTCATTGGAAAGCTCTCGGAAAAATCTACAACTTTAAGTGAAGAACACTTTCTCCGAAAATGTTGTTTTGATGAGCCATTCGTTTGTCGAAGACATTTTCAATTATTACTTATCCAGATTGGTTGGCCACTTGTCCACTTAAGCTATTCAATTGACCATTTAAGCTCGTGGCTCTCTAAATCATTCCGAGATATTATTATACTTCAATATTTCGATTCTCGGGTCTCGGTTTATAAATCCGCAATAAAATACCACAAATACCACGTAAATCGACATTTATTACTCCGATTTACTAAAATCGTACAAAATTACAACTTTTATTATTATTATTATTACTAAATACTCTAAATTATAAAGACTAACATTTCATACCATAATTTCATATATTTTATATAGAATTCGTTGATAAAACATAATAATATAACGTATATTTAATCATATAAAAATAATACATCAATATGCATGACATCAACAAGTTATGCAGTGACATTGGCAATCAGATATGCAGCGACATCAACATTTTATGCAGTGACATCAGCACTCATATATGAATGACATCAAAAATTTATGTAGTGATATCGGCAATCATATATGCAGAGAGACATCGCGATCTGATGGCTACCCCGATCACGAGACACCGCGATGAAGTAGCCACCACGATGCGAGACACGCGATCTGAGACCATCCGGATGCGATGACATTTGAAGAAGCAACACCGTGATGACATTTGATATTTTTCCGACTTAATTTCATAAAATCGATTTCCTTTCTTCATAAAATCGACTTCAAATGGCTATATCCTTTGATATAAAACTACGATCAATATAAAATTTGCACTTTAATTCATATTTTTATACAGTGACATCGGCAATCATATATGCAGTGATATCAACATTTTATGCATTGACGTCGGCAATCATATATGCGTGACATCAACAATTTATGCAGTGACATCGGCAATCAGATATGCAGTGACATCAACATTTTATGCAGTGACGTCAGCAATCAAATATGAATGACATCAACAATTTATGTAGTGACATCGGCAACCATATATGCAGAGACATCGCGATGAAGTGACACCGCGATGTAGTGGCTGTTAGGTGTGATGCCCGAAAGACAATTTTTTGTAATTTTTTATTTAATAAATGAATTGACATTATTATTCATATTTATTATTCTCATAATCGCCGATGTGACAATAGTATTTACACTACAGAAAACCCTAAAGTATATCGTTTATATAATCACTTAACTCAGTGTATGGTATATACACGGGAGGATTGAGTTAGTGAAGATGTACTTAAAATACAATTAGCCCGTAGTGAAGTTAATCGAGAGTTTCGGGTCTCTCCTTTAATGTGCTATTAATGCGCCCAGAACACAATTGGTGTGATTGTCTTATCCGGACTTTCGGTTAAGAGAACCTAGTGGGGCATTTATATATGATAGATATATCATATGAAATTTGGACCGATTTGATTAGAGTTCACGATATAATTCCGTAATCGAGAATTCTTATCGAATCAATGGATGATCATATTTATGGATATATCTTAATCCGAGGTGATCACGATCCAAGCCGCTTGAATCAAGTATGAAGTTTGACTTGACGGTTAAGGATTACACCGAGTCGTGGTGCGAATTACCCCATCTTGGCATTTATCGATTGGATTGAGTGAGTAGTGCGTGTTATCACAGATACGGAATCCATTCCTTCCATTTCGGAAGTAGATAGACGATTCCCTTATTTGTTAATCCTAAAGCGATCGATCCATGGAGTTCATATTACACCGATTAGCTACCAGGTGGGGTGTATGAATTAATTGATCACTAGGGGTTAATGGTAAATAAGGATAAGGGTTCTAAAAGGGTTAACGGTAACTTCCCGATTTAGAATGAAAGTGCGTGGAGGATTAATCCATATGTAATGATTATATCAATGGACGCTTATTATTATTCTCGTGAGGAGATAAATATAATCTTATAATCGGAGAGTGCGATCACGGGATTATGGTGGCATATTCTGTGATTGATTTATCGAATATAATTATTACATTTCGTAAGATAATTATTTATTTGATTTATCGGAGAGCGATTATTAGTCCATGGTCCCCGACGTGCCTCTTAATATAGCATAGCTATTCTCGGACGTCGAATCCTAATAATATTAATTTAGTTCTTGTTGGACTTTATTAAACGATATGTGAATTAATTGTTTAGTGGACTATTAAATTAGTTGGGCTAAATAATTAAATATGTGGAAAAGACATTTTTCATAATCTTGGCCCAAAATTGTGTGTCATGGGCGAAAATCTCAAACCCTAGGAGGGAAGGAGAATTTTCGGCCAAATGGTGTTTTATGGAACAAGAAATTAGTTTTCTTGTGTATTAATAAGACATGTGCATAAAATATTTATTGGATAAATATTTATGGAAAGAAATAAAGATAAATATTATTCCAGATTTGTTCTAGAATATTATGGGATTATCTTTTATTTAATAGGATTATTATAATTGATTTTGTATTAATTATTAAATCCTTGGAGGCTAAGTTTTACTCTCCTATATAAAGAGAGTTCTCCCAAGCCTTAGACACACAATAAAATTTCGACTTCCATCTCTTAGAGAGGAAGGAAATTTCGGCCAAGAGTAGTTGAGGAAAAATCTTGGAGATTTTTAGGTAGCATATATCGGAAGGATTCGAGGCGAGAATTTCCTTCCACGGGAGTTGCTTGGATCACACGTCACGGAAGATCGTGGTGCTCTTCACATCTTCTTGCACTCTTCCTTTGCGGTTCTTCAACTTGGATTTTGAGATCCAAGAGGTATGTTCTACAACCCCCTTGTAGAGTAGATCTAGTTATTTTATTACGTGTAATTTATAGATCTAGATCCTTAAATCGCTTCCGTTGCGGATGGTATTACTAACAGTGGTATCAGTCGCCAAGGTGATCTATATTTATACGTATAAAATATTAGATTTAGGAGTGGAAAACATGTAGATTTTTTTTTGTCCCAATTTTTTTTAATAGGGGCCGAAATTTGTTCTATTTTTTTATGTTATGAATGTCTTGGTTGAAGAGATGGATTGGGGTTGGTACTGTTTACTCGTTAGATCTATTGTAGCTTTCTCGATTTAGATCGTTTGAGCATATGATTGATGTAAAAGTTGTTTTTTTTAGTTCTTTATTTTCGGCAAGTTTTTATTTTTTTTGAAATTCCGGAAAAACGATGAAGAACACGAAGAACACGAGATGAAGACGGAACTCGAGGTATGAATAGGAGTCGGGGCTGAAATTTTTTGTTATTTTTTTTGGCACAAACGGCTAGGGTTTGAAGAAAAAAAAAATCAAATGTCGGCTGTTTATGATGTCTTCACCAATTGCCATTTATGATTTGATCCTTAAATCAAACCCTAATTATTTTATATCGGTTGTTTAAAAAAAATAATAATAATAATAATTTTTTTCTGGAATAATATACAGCAGGATTTTAATATAAAAAAAATTTCGAAAAAAAAAAAATTATTTTATTTTATAAAATAAAGGCCCCTTCTCCTTTCGGGTTCGCGGTTCGTGGTTCAAGGTTCGAAGATCGAAGACATGAAGACAACAAGATTGTAATTTCTTTGTTTTCTAGAATAGATTAGATACGGGGTACCAACGATCCATCTCGGTGTTTAAATTTTCCATAATTTATTTTTACGTGTTTGATCATAAAATAGATATAAAATCGAATTGCCATGACATGCATCATATCATAAATCCACTCCATGCATACATGTAGAATTTTAATTTTGGTAATTAAAATAGGCATGTATACAAACTCGCGTAATTAGTTGAAATTTAATTGTACGTGGTAATTAATTAATTTAGTAACTAATTAAAGATCCGAGGGCGGGTTATAAAATCGTTAAGCCTTTCGGTGTGTGTTCTCGGTGAACCGCCTTAAAGCCCAAAGCGAGATCACGTTTTCGATTCGTAGTGTCTACGAGATTGAATGATGGTAAAAGAACAATAAATCTTGGATAAAAGCGGTTCGCCTATAGGTTGGGTGGTCAATTGAGCTTCGCTCGACCGACTTAACCCTCCTAGTGTGATGTATATGCACGGGTGTCTTGACCCGATTTTCGTCCGGTGTCACATATGTTCCAACGAATGGGACGGGTAGGCTTGCCTACGTTACCGACACCATTCGAATCCTTGATTTGATGTGCTTTTATGTTAACATCAAAAGGCGTGGTTAGTTAACCCACCACCACTTCCAAATTATTGAGTGGGGGCGGGGAGGCGACACCCAACCCCACGGCCTCTACTATAGATACAAGTAAGTGAGAGAAGGTGGCGCCTCGCGGCGCTTTGATTTCGTCCCCTACGGATGGTGTTCACCCCTATCAACATTCATGGCTTGGTCTCCGAAAGGATAGGATTTACAGGTACTCGTCGGGTCACCGACCTATCCTACGACGGCACACTCGGGCGTACCTAAGAGATCCGATATAGTAGGTCACACTCATAAAGGATATTTTTGGTAATATCTAGGCTAAAAAAGGAAGGTAGTCAATGAATAAAGGGATGTTCGATTCTCGTGGGATGTTTGATTCTCACAAGTTATTCATTGATGAGATTGTCTCGATTTAACCGTCATCTCTTTGACCTACCTACGGCGGCGGCGAGATGCGAGGTTTAAAACCTTGGAATGGTAGAGTAGACTTAATTTTAGTTTACAATTCCTAAAATAAATATAGTAGTGTTAACTTGAATTAATATATGTCATTTTATTTACAGCATTATATCCCTTACTAAATTGCTTAAAATTTATAATTGACTAGTATTGACTTCATTAAAAAGTGGAAAGTAACTAGGACGTTGAACTACTTAATCGATAATGCAATTATTTTTCGAAAGAGATATTTTCTCTTAAGCTTTTTAAAAACCAGAGTGACATATAGTTATGTCACTAGTGTCATCGTCGTGTCAAGCGGAAGACAAACTTAGTTTGATCAAAGGTGATTTCGGACTTTGAAATTCTCTAGTGAATTTTGAGTGTGTAGTTATTACACGAGTAATTTTCTAATTGAAAAATTGGAAAATCATGAAGTGTTACTAGTTGGACGATATTTGGAATCGATGAACTAGTAGAGAGCTTTATGATTTGTTGTTTTCTAGAACATTAGAAAAATGTAAGCGACTACACACGTAACCGTTCTAATTGAAAAACCGGAAAGTCATGAAGCGCCGCTAGTTGGGCGATATTTGGAATCGATGAACTAGTGGGAGTTCTATGATTTATTGTTTTTCTGGAAATATTGGAACTATGAGATTTTTTTTGAATCGAAAAGATCGGAAAATCATAAAAATAAAGCATTGCTCGTTAGACGGTATTTGGAACCGATAAACTAGTGGGAGCTTTAAAATGATTTGTTGTTTTTTCTGGTATATTAGAAAATCCGAGAAGTCCCGACGAGTAACACTCGAAATAGACATCCCACGGTTCAAGAGTAGTGTCTACTCAAGCGAACATTGGTTCAAGACTATTTCCATTCACGGAAAGTCAAGAATGGGATAATATGTCTAAAAGTGTTAGTCATCTAAACTGAGAAAACTTTAAGGATGAACCGAAAATTAATTAACTGAAAATCATAGGATAAGGACAGTGATTTTGGATCACTAGCCTATGAATCCTTGGTGATTTTCTCGAGCTAAGTTCTTTGGAAGAACAATGTAGCAGTGCATTTAACGATTAAAGGAGTAAACAACGGGCAGTTAATTTTAGCTAGAATAGTGGGAGTGATATAAGGAAATGAATCTCGGATTCAATCCTTGGATATCACGGAAAAATTTATTTTCTGTTTAAGATTCGTTGGAACGAATGGATTTACCTTCTATTCGATAATTTGTTTGTCGTATATAAAGTGAATATACCATTTGTAGTACGAATCCAAGACTCGGACTTTTGTTTGATAAAGTCAAAACCACTTACAATTGCTGAAATATGTATATAAAACACATCTTAAGAACTAAAAGCAATTGGTTTCTATATTTAGATAAACGCTTCTTCATATTCCATAGTTAGTGCATAGTCCTAAAAGACAAGACCAAGGGCGGGGTGATTCATTTCTCGATCTGGTTATATTGTCTCAAAGGTTCAATGACTAAGTTTCCTTTCAATCGGGAAAGGATAATGGTTGTAAAGAAGTAACATAGCTTGTTCATGGCGACTTTCGAGTGCGATGAAAGATACAAGCTAGTAGGAGCTTCCAGTGGTGACTTCTTGTGCGATAACTATTCAAGCGCTCCGGTAAGTTTATCCAAAATATTACGAGGTATCTACGATTTTGTCGGAGATGGAGTATTCTCTACTCAAAAATGGGTCATCACATAGTCCTGGGACTCGATGCTCGGCTTCGCCTCATAGTGAAATGCTTTCACTTAAGGAGAAACCGTTGAATTGCTTTACATAGTTGTAGATGTGCTATAATACACTGCTTCACTCAATAAAGATATTAGAAGCAAAATTTCGGTTTACATTGAAATGTAAGGCCGAGAAGTCTACCTAGAATATGCTTTGGAATTTACGGATAAGGTGTGGATTCGGTTCACCCCACTTCCATAAATATAAGTATTTAGCACACGGTGCTTGAAGGTAGGTGCAGGAATTTCGTGAACACGTTCGGTCGATGACCAATCGTTATATATCTTGTAGCATTGAGAAAAGGTTTTTATAAGATTCTTGAAATCGAGGAAGGGACAGTTATCTTGTTGCATCCTTACGATAGAGTCCATGAACAACAAAACCTTGAACCTTGAAATACGTTTACTCAAGGTAGTTACTAACTGATTAAAATCAGACCACGTCCAACATCGGTTGTTGGTGATAACACTAAAGACTACTAAACTAGATCAGAATTTTGATCCACCCAGTAAGTATTGGGAGTATGGTTTATCCATTACCCATTACGGGTTCTGCGGACTTTGTAGTCTGAGGATCAATTGATGACCTATGGCTCTTTTGTGAGCAGTATAGGATTCTGATAATAGAGGTTGGTTTAATAGCCAAAACCCTGTGAATGGAGTTCGGTACTCCAGTTCTATTCATACTCTTGTAGAACCACCTGAGCGTCTCAGGCCCAGTGGGAGTAATTGGATCTACACGGAAAAGAGTAGAATGAATAGGAAAGTTTATCTTTCAGAGCAAAGCTTGAGTGGTATAGGGGTAATTCCCTAAGAAGTAGAGAGTTAATCAGACCTTGAACTCTCTTATCACTTAGTATTGCATGATTTCGTTCATAAGCAGAAAATAGGGATGATTCCCTGAGATTTTCTTGCCAAACAAACGGAGTCTGGATTCATTCGAAACAGAAGGGTATTGCCTTATGAACTAATGACAGAATGACTGTCAAGGCTTATGTCCTTTGTGGATAAAAAGCAAACCTCTCGGTCACTAGAAGTCATATATTTCTACAATATGTGAATTTGACCAGAATATTGATAAGTCTTTTGTAGACTGGATATCAATTTTAGTACAGTAGTGAATATATACATATATTTAGTGTTTATGAAGGATAACACTGCACCAGTTGAAATCAACATGGGTGTGTTTATCCAAGTCGAAATCGACAATACCACAATTCTCTGCAATGAGATTTGGACAACATTCTTAAGAGTTTGACTCGGTCGAATTCATTAGAATCGATCCTTTGGTTTCCCATCCATCTTATTGGTTAAGATGATGCATCCATGTATGCAACATTCAACGAGGAAGTTCTACCCTATGCCTCGGGAATGACTCTCAAATCTTCGGATCAAGAGAAATGGGATAGATTCTCTTTCTAGTAAGAGATGGTCGAGTTATTGAGCGTCAACTTTGATCGAATCTTAGATTCAAGCGGTTAACAAAGCAAGTTTAGTATGTCCTTTAGTATCTTGAGAGAACGAGGTATAATATGCGGACATATTCATGTATGAACTTGGATATGTGTGATACACTGATTTTGATTTTAAGTCGATCTCGGGCTCAGTGTTTACACAGTACCACATGATTAGATGGACCAGTAACGTTTCGATTCTACGGATCTTCTCGAGCCGACAACCTGACTAATCATTAATCCCATGACATTTAGATGTAGGTGCTCCCCAAGTCACTGACCTATCCTACGACGGCATACTCGGAGTGTACTTTGGAATCTGAAATGGTTATGATATGCTTAATGGGTACTAGAATACGGGATGTGTCTCCATTGCTTTAGAGCAAGTGGGAGATGTGGTTTGTTGTAGTTTAAATAATAGGGTGTGCTCTAAAACAATTAATCACATGCTTTCGTGCAAGTGGGAGATTGTTAGGTGTGATGCCCGAAAGACAATTTTTTGTAAATTGTTTTATTTAATAAATGAATTGACATTATTATTCATATTTATTATTCTCATAATCACCGATGTGACAATAGTATTTACACTACAGAAAACCCTAAAGTATATCGTTTATATAATCACTTAACTCAGTGTATGGTATATACACGGGAGGATTGAGTTAGTGAAGATGTACTTAAAATACAATTAGCCCGTAGTGAAGTTAATCGAGAGTTTCGGGTCTCTCCTTTAATGTGCTATTAATGCTTGAGAACACAATTGGTGTGATTGTCTTATCCGGACTTTCGGTTAAGAGAACTAGTGGGGCATTTATATATGATAGATATATCATATAGAAATTTGGACCGATTTGATTAGAGTTCACGATATAATTCCGTAATCGAGAATTCTTATCGAATCAATGGATGATCATATTCATGGATATATCTTAATCTCGAGGTGATCACGATCAGCCGCTTGAATCGAGTATGAAGTTTGACTTGACGGTTAAGGATTACACCGAGTGCGTGGTGCGAATTACCCGTCTTGGCATTGTATTGGATTGAGTGAGTAGTACGTGTTATCACAGATACGGAATCCATTCCTTCCATTTACGGAAGTAGATAGACAGATTCCACTTATTTGTTAATCTAGAAAGCGATCGATCCATGGAGTTCATATTACACCGATTAGCTACCCGGTGGGGTGTATGAATTAATTGATCACTAGGGGTTAATGGTAAATAAGGATAAGAGGTTCTAAAAAGGGTTAACGGTAACTTCCCGATTTAGAATGAGCGATCTGTGGAGGATTAATCCATATGTAATGATTATATCAATGGGACGCTTATTATTATTCTCGTGAGGAGATAAATATAATCTTATAATCGGAGGAGTGCGATCACGGGATTATGGTGGCATATTCTGTGATTGATTTATCGAATATAATTATTACATTCGTAAGATAATTATTTATTTGATTTATCGGGAGTCATTGATTATTAGTCCATGGTCCCGAGCGTGCCTCTAATATAGCATAGATATTCTCGGACGTCGAATCCTAATAATATTAATTTAGTTCTTGTTGGACTTTATTAAACGATATGTGAATTAATTGTTTAGTGGACTATTAAATTAGTTGGGCTAAATAATTAAATATGTGGAAAAGACATTTTTCATAATCTTGGCCCAAAATTGTGTGTCATGGGCGAAAATCTCAAACCCTAGGAGGGAAGGAGAATTTTCGGCCAAATGGTGTTTTATGGAACAAGAAATTAGTTTTCTTGTGTATTAATAAGACATGTGCATAAAATATTTATTGGATAAATATTTATGAAAAGAAATAAAGATAAATATTATTCCAGATTTGTTCTAGAATATTATGGGATTATCTTTTATTTAATAGGATTATTATAATTGATTTTGTATTAATTATTAAATCCTTGGAGGCTAAGTTTTACTCTCTCTATATAAAAGAGTTCTCCCAAGCCTTAGACACACAATAAAATTTCGACTTCCATCTCTTAGAGAGAGGAAGGAAATTTCGGCCAAGGGTAGTTGAGGAAAAATCTTGGAGATTTTTCCGGGTAGCATATCGGAAGGATTCGAGACGAGAATTTCCTTCCACCGGGAGTTGCTTGGATCACACGTACGGAAGATCGTGGTGCTCTTCACATCTTCTTGCACTCTTCCTTTTGCGGTTCTTCAACTTGGATTTTGAGATCCAAGAGGTATGTTCTACAACCCCCTTGTAGAGTAGAACTAGTTATTTTATTACGTGTAATTTATAGATCTAGATCTTTAAATCGCTTCCGTTGCGGATGGTATTACTAACAGTGGCCACCCCCGATGCAGAGACACCGTGATGAAGTGGCCACTCCCGATGCAGAGACACCGTGATGCCGAGACCATCGGGATGCAGTGACATTTGATGAAGCAACACCATGATGACATTTGCTATTTTTCCGACTTAATTTCATAAAATCGATTTCTTTTCGTCATAAAATCGACTTCAAATGCCTATATCTTTTGATATAAAACTACGATCAACATAAATCTTTCACCTTAATTCATATTTTATGTAGTGACATCGGCAATCATATATGCAGTGATATCAACATTTTATGCAGTGACATGGCAATCATATATCCGTGACATCAATAATTTATGCAGTGACATCGGGGATCAGATATGCAGTGACATCAACATTTTATGCAGTGACATTTGATGAAGCAACACCGTGATGACATTTGATATTTTTCCGACTTAATTTCATAAAATCGATTTCTTTTCTTCATAAAATCGACTTCAAATGACTATATCTTTTGATAAAAATCTACGATCAACATAAATATATTTTTATGCAGTGACATCGGCAATCATATATGCAGTGACATCAACATTTTATGCAGTGACATCGCACTACAAGAAAAGTGGGTTTTAATAAGAGGAATTTAATGACGGGAGAAAAATCTCGTTATTAAATGATTGTTTTAATAAGGTGACCTAAATTATAATAATAAAAAATTATGATTGATGACCAAATTTTAATCACGTCATTATAGACCATCTTTTCCTCTCATTAGGTACACCTGAAAAAAAATGGGAGAATGGCTTATTAGACCTATTTTAATAAAGTTACGGCTCAAAAGACCTTTGACCATTTACGGGTTTTAAGAGGGATGAAATTACATTGATATCCCCATCTTCTATCTTTCTTCTTCTTCCCTCCACCATCTTCCATGGTCTCAACTTCGATTCGCCGGGAAAAAACACCTTCTCGGCCCAAAGATCAACGCCATCTTCCACTTTTTCCTTCTTCTTTCGACAGGAAAAAAACTGAAAAAAAAGGGTCATGAATTTTCACCTCATTTTTGCCGGAAAAGCATCGGCTTTAAGGGTTCATGGGGGTTCTTCAAGGTTTCAGGGTTTTGGGGGTTCATAGGAGGTTTTATTCGCGATTTAGAAGAAAGAAAATAAAAACGAGAAGCTTCCCTAGAAAAACGAGAAGCTTCGCCGGAATTTTGCCGGAATAGCTTCGTTTTAGGGGTTTATGGGGGGTTCTTCAAGGAATTAGGGTTTTAGGGTTCATGGGGGTTCATAGGGGTTTATGGGGGTGGGTTTTCCGGTGGGTTTAGGGTTTCCAGTGGGTTTCCCGGCGGGAGTGTTTCCGGCGGCCTTTTAGGGTTTGAGGGAAGGAGATGGGTGTATTTTATGGTATTTGGAATTATTATTAAAAGATTGGGTACAATAAGTAAATCTTTTGGTTTCTTATGAGTTAAGACAACCAAAAATTTTAGTCAAACAGGTCATTTAAGCAGCCACCCCAAAAAAAATACCCTTATTATTTGTGTATTTTTTTAAAACAAAACCCCACCTACTCAATTAAATCATCACATTATCTAAAAATACATAACCAGTTCCCAAACCCTAAAATTCCAACATCCATCGGCCTCCTCCTATGTTCTTCTCCAACCCGCTCATTCGCAAAAACACTGGTGATCTCAATCGCCCAAAACCCTTTTACCCGTATATAACCGAAAGCCCTTTCCGGCAACCATCTTATGAAAATCTATTTTTGTTCTCTTGTTTGATTTAACTAATTTTGAATTAATTATCATCGGGTGACTGATTTTCATTCATATTGAATCGATTAACTGAGAAAACTGGAAAGCTTCGTGTCTTCAACGCGTAGTCTGCTTTGCAAGTGTGAGCCTGTGTCTTCTTCCCTTTTTCTTGTTGAAGTCGTGTGGTAAGTGATATGGTTTGTCATGGAGTGGTTATTATATTGATGTATAGGTCCTTTCATTTGTCAAATAAGGAGTTCTGGTACTGTCTAGTAGAAACTAAATTTCTTTTCTTTTTCTTTGGATGGGTTGGGAGGCAGGGTTGTATTAGCATTGGGGAAATTTTGTAGTCTAAATCTATCTTAAGAAGTACATCTGTACATGTTTATAGGTGATGAAATAATGAAAGGAAACTCCAATTTTGAGTTCATTTTCTTATGCAGGTCTTGTAGGCTAAGGAGCATTGAAGTGAGAAAAGTTTAATCAAGTTACTCTTGAACTCTTGGTTGTGAAATTATATAGACTCCGAAAACACGGTAAGTTGGATGCTTATACAGAACATACACAACTAGATGTTTAGGTGTGATTTACTGTTATAAACTATGAGATATTGGTATTTTGACATTTTGTGTTTTCGTTGTTTCGCAACTATGTTTTGTCTTCTACATTCTCCTATGTACTCAAGTAGCTCTTCAAGAATATGATATGTGATCTCCTTTTGCTGTTATATAAATTTATGTGATTGGGGAGGCTATGCATATAATTATGATGCATTTCACCTCATAAATAAAATATTTGAACTAACCATTTCACTTCTTCTTAGTGTTATCGAGACGTGTATTTTTGATATGCTTGAAACAAAATTCCATGCTCAAAGGGAATTTTATATGGATTTGCAGGAAATTCATTTAAATTGTTTATGTAGCATTTGAGATTGTAAAGAGGCATTGTTATTCAACTTATTATGATTACTTATTCATTCTGGAGTGGCTGCATTTTGGTTGAAAAATGTTCTTAAGAATGCTGGAAACTTCAATCTGATTAAAGATTTGATATAGCTTTTGTAGTTGGTACTTTCTTAGGATCAATGGCCGGAGCCTTAAATGACCAAGAAACTGAGAGCGGGTTAGTTAGAGGGCAGCTATCGGAAGCGATTTCTGGTGAAGATTTCTGCATTAAAGTTTTTGTATTCAAGGTTTTAAAGTTCTGATAGTCTTGTTTAATAACCTGATGTATGCTTATAAAGTCTATCAGCGTGCTTTTGTCATGTTCTTGCACACATCCTGTATGCTTCTGTTCTGCATAATTCTTGGTGTGATGCGTCTAAGTATGTACCTTCAATATGGTCCATGTTCCTACTTTACAGCTGCTCTGCTTTATGCTTATTCTGCTTTATGCTTATTTTGTCTCAACATGTTTGTATGATCAGATGCCTAACATTCAGCCTAGTTGCTATCTATAATGGCTTGCCTATGTTTACAGTTTGCAATCTGGTTGATGTGCAATCTATCTGTTTTCGGTTAGTTTACTTTTATTCGAATGAGTAAATGAATAAAGATCATATAAAAGAAAGTAAATGTCCAAAATATGGAATCCATTGGAGCAGTAATAGTTTAAAGCTTACTAGTTTTGCTCAAGTTGTATGCCAAATATGTCTTAACACATCTGGTTTTCCATTCATAATGAATCTTAATTGATTTGTTTCATGGCTTTTCTTAGGTCTGTAGCCTTCCAAAGGGTGCTGCTTATAGCTATGGCTAGGAGAATGCCTTCATTTTGGCTTTCTACATCTTGCAATACCAGGTTAGAAATTTTCTTCCTAACTAAGATATTATGGGGGAAAAAGTTCATGATGCTACAGTCAGCAGCATAAAAGAGTTGACAAAAGTTTTCCACAGCTATGAAAATGAACTACTAGTAAGGGCACGAAACAAACTTCTGGTCACATTGACATTGCTTATCAAGAATATCACATGCAAGCTTTCTAGAACATATTAACTCATCTTTTCTACTCTGCCTGTTATTTATGAACCTAGCCAAAAAGAAAAGAAGAGCAGCTTCAATGTGTACAAGGTAGACTATTTAATACAATATGTACATGCTATAAAGTGTTGTTATTTTCATAAATGGTTATTTCTTATGTTATATCTAATTCAAAGAATTAGTTGACACTAATTTTCGGAGCTACTGATTGTGGGCCGTTTTTTTGCATGTGTTCTTAGAATTTTAGTTACAAAATCATGTGTTCATATTAGTGTAAATAACTAAATATAAGGCCTTTAAATATGGATGATTTTAAGCATGAACATGTACTCCTCCCTGCACCCCAATTTTCTCCTTTTTCCTTCTTTATTTTTGCTTACATTTCCCTGTTAGGATCCATTATATGCTTAAAGACCTGTTTAGATATTTGTATGTTCATGTGTTTTCAAAAATTATGTCCTTTCTTTCTTATGTTTTTTTTTTCTCTCACGACAGGTGTGTGCAAGTGTGCCACCAGAGTTTGCAAACCTGAATGAGCTACACCTATGGAATGATATGTATGGAAGCAAACATTAAGCTATTTCATGTAGACAAGAGAATGCTAACAAGTCTAGATGTACGTACCTAGAGGATCAGATCATGCAGTGTAGATCTGCCGATATAAAATCTCTACTCTTTCTATGTGGTGATATACCAATGCGGTTACTACCGTAAGTGACATAAGCTATAGTCTTTATGAGTTACTGTTGTTATGTCTAGGTCTTGGTCTGTAAGCTGTTTAGTCCGTGTGCAGGTCATGAATCTGATCTGAAAGTCTGGTTTGATGTGTGACTGGTGTCCTTGGGTCTATCCAGGACTTGTCTAGACTTGTCCAGACTTGTCCAGACATGTCCAGGCTTGTCCAGGCATGTCCAGAACATGTCCAAAACATGTCCAGACTTGTCCAAGACTTGTCCAAGACTTGTCCAACATGTTGATCTGAGTCTGGATCTTGTCTTGGTGTATGCTACATGATTGTATCTTATGAATTGTTTTATATAAGTTTCATCCATGTAATGATATATGATTATCTTGAGTTGAAATGCTATTGGCAATTTGTTGTTATTGAATCCTGATTTAATGGGAGGAAAATAATCTATAATGAAGGGATGTTTTTCTATCAAATCGTGATTTATTAAGGGGTAAATGAATCTACAATAAGGGTTATTTCTGACATTAAATCATGATTTATGAGGGGTAACTTACCTTATAATAAGGGGGAAAATACCATTATTAAATGTCCAGATTATTTAATAACGGGATTGAGTTTCCCGTCATTAAATACCTTTAGCAGTGAAGCGATAATAAGAAGCCATAACTGGAAATTTCCCGTTATTAAAAGGTTTTATGAGGGGAAATGGACAATTAGTGACGGGAAGTACCCTTATTGAAACCCCTTTTTCTTGTAATGTCGGCAATCATATATGCGTGACATCAACATTTGTGTTGAACTTTTTGTCCCGAAATTAGGAAGTTTTTCAGTGGAAATCGAAGCATGAAAGTAGCGCCGAAATTATATCGAGTCTTGTAGGTCGAGTTCGATGTTGCTTTTTATGGCTCAATCGAGCCCGAACTTTTTTAATCGATTCAAGATTCATTTTAACTTGTCTCAAGGCTGGCTTAACAACAAGCTTACTTGAATTCTATCTTAACGGTGGAATCATATGGGTAGTATTCTTTTGGAATTTTACCTAAGAGTTGCCAGATAATAATATCACACAATTACAAATCCAAGACAAAACAGAAATGATGGAAATTAAAATTCATTGAATGTAATCAATTCCAATAAGCAGAAATTCATTTGGTCTAATAAATAGTGGAAACAATTAATTTCCTCAAAGCATAAAAAGAACTGTGACAATCAAGAAACCAAAAATTTCACCAATACAATGTATCACACTACAAGATCATTTGCAGCAATTCTCTTTCTTTAATGCCCATATTCCTTCAGTTTTCCTTGTAACATATTGCACATAAAAAAGGACTAACGACATCGAAACATTTTCGAAGAGCTTTGAGCAGATAAACCAGAAAGTAGTAAGGATGTCAAACAAAGCATCATCGTCAGATCAGGCAAATCATGAGGCAATTTCAGCTGGCATACATCAATAAGAGCAGCAGGAACAGAGGCTTTAACATATGCAGCAGTTAATCTAGAATTAACAGTAGCGGAACCATTAAGAACATCAATACCCCTATCATTAAGGTCCTCAACAGCAAGAAGCTTCGAAGGAGCATCAATAACAGGAGGTAAAACAGATACCTTATCAGCAGAAGATTGAGCAGCAGCAGCAGAATCAACTACCAAAAATTCTTTCTTTAAGGGCTGGAATGCAGGCAAAACCTTTCCAAACTTCAACCTCTTTGAAGAAGCATCGGGTTGGGCACCATTCCTCACAGATTCAGAGTTTCAGACGAAGCTGAACTATGAGAAGGGGAAACCGAATTTCTGGCAATGGGTACTTCAATTTCATCAAAATATGAAGTTTTGTTAGAGGGGAGAGCCATTACGGGAAAAATTTCAACTGAATCGGAGGATTGAGCAGAGCCATTCCTAGGATTCCTTCAGTTTTTCTTATCCATGGAAAAGCAGTAAAAAAACGAGCTCAGAAAAGGAAAGAGGCCAAGAAGAGCAGCACGGGTATCATTGAAAACGATCAACCCGGTGGTTGTTATTACTGCCCGCTCTTGTCTGCTACTTTGCGAACCCTTCCATTTTCATCATCACCATCGGATCATGAGATTGATCCAAGATATGGAGTGGAGAAAAGATTAGTCCCTTCTGCCAGATGAAAAGAAGTGCCTGAAGGTAATGAACCGGCAGTGGGGAAAACGGGTTGATGACAATGGGAAGAGGGTTGACACAGGGTAATTTAGGAAAGTTAGAACAAATATGTCCTTATAACTAATAGTCTTTTTTGGGTGTCCTAAGTGTCTAATTAAGTCCCGAAACACGTCCTTATAAACAAATAACACTTTTTTATATCATATAAAGTCACAGACAACATCAGTTACCTCTGTTGTAAAACGTGAAGATGCAAAAGGCTCCAAGTACTCATTGAAAGTATTCTTGTAAAACTCATTATACTCTTTTGTTGTGACTTCCTTTGGGTTTCGAAGCTGCATATACGACAAACACAGCTACAATGGAAGATCTAAACTATTTGGTGGCATCATTTCGGAAATTTTTGTGGCAGGAAGATCTGCATACCGTCCTTGTTTCACCTGAAATATCTTGTGGAATTTCTGCCCAACATGATGAAGCAACGCAGTTGATGGCTCGGCAGACGATCAACAACAACCACAATTGATGCCAAAGAACGCAATAACTAGCCAGAAAGCGACAATCGGCACAAAATATCGAATTATATTCTTAAGAATATCGTTTTTTTAAGACTTAAAATGAGAAAGACTACGTAATGCACACGAAGAGAAGGTTAGGTACAGCACCTGACATCACTGGACTACGCAATGCATGTTGAAATGATGAACTCAATCTTGATCTGTCGGCCTTTTGGAATACGTCATTGTTAACTTAACGGTCTCCTAAGTGCTTCCATCTAACACTCGAATCATAATCAAATTGGTTGGCAGAACGAGTACCAGAAGATGCATATCCACTAACATTCGTCATGAAGTGCGTTCTAATAGTTAAAAGGCACTACAATACGATTTTCATTGACCCCTGCATTACATAATCATTTTTTTAAGAAAGAAACATATATCAATCATACACCGTATGTTGTTATAGTTCCTACATTTTCCAAGTCCGATAACTGAAATCCGGGAAGTCCCAACTTATCCAAAGCTGACAAAAACCTTTTAACATTCTCTGAACACGATTCTGGAGACTTAGGTGAATGATCATACTGCATAAATACAACTATAAATGTCTTAACAAGTAAAATTGTAAGATCTAAGTATATTCTATCAAGAATGAGGAAAAAAATAATTACTTCTGTCACAGAATTTGGTTTTAACTTGTTTAGTATTTGACACAATATCGTTCCATCTAACAAAAATGTGCATTCCTCATCTGAAGCATGAATTGGAAAACTCTGATGAGGAAGAATGCTGTTCACCCATTCAACTATAGTAGCTCGTTGCTTGGCTGTAGTAACGAAGAAGAAAAATGAAAAAAAAAAATCAGGTTAATGCACTATGAGATGAGCAAAACAGTAGAAATTCATTTAAAAGCCTTCACTCACCATTACTAAGTGCCACGGGCTCGAAAACATCAGTAACATGAACATGAGAGAAGCATAAAAGACGCAGGATTTTCTGATCTCATTGCTTTCAGACTTTTTGGAAATATCTTTAAGCTTGAAGTATCCAGAAATTTGAAAAGTAAATCCGAGCAAAGTTGGCAAAAGGAGAAGGCCAAGAGTAACACCCTGCATAAAATGTAAACTACTCTCAGATGGTACCCATCTTCAACGCAAATAAAACGCAATACGATCATGCACATTGTAAAACTGATTGATGGTGCTTATCTCACTTCTTTTGGTTTCAAAGGGTAAATCAGATAACCTTGATGAAGCACTATATCGGCAAATCTGTTTCAAGGAGATATTGATTGTTAGCGCATATGGCTTAAAGTAACTAATATCCTATTAATAAAGCAGCAAATTTTGTCAAACTAACTTTTGCAACAGTATTAGCAAGCATGTCACCGACGTAGAAAACAAGGCCAGCAGTAACCAAAAGTGCTTCTCCTGAGAAGTTTAAAAGTCTATCCGCTTAGTCAAATAAAAAGCTCACACTTAAATGTGTCTAGGTTTTGTAATATATTTCTCAATCAGGATTGCATTCACTTCAAATGATGAAGCAGCCTTTCTTTGCACTCCTAAGAAAGAATTCATTACGTCTGTGGACAATCCTCATACCCTGTAGTTGGAAAGAGAAGCACAAAAAAACATTCATCATCACAAGTACATAGCCTTATGTTACAGGATTCGTTGTTCTCACCTCCGCTTCTCACCCCTTTAACAAAAAAAGGAGGAAAAAAACAACACCATAAAATTTGAAAGAAAGAAGAGATAAAAGCTAGAATTTTCAAGGGTTGTAATACAGTAATACTACTAGAACACAAAAGCTTGAACATTCTCAACAAAATGAAGAATAGGGTAAATAATCAAAATTGTTTGTTCAATATGCTTTCAACCAATTGCACAACATAGATCAGCTATAAACGTTTTTTCAGTCCTATTTTAACAGACTGAATGCTTTGATAGTTAATAAGGGTTGTACCTTTAGTCCACCTCCATGGGTTGCTTGATCAGAACAAGATATCCTATTCTGCCAGCCTCTGTCATCATGATATCAATGGTTTGATCTTCACCATGATATCCAAGACCAAGCAGGACACCAGTTGCACTTATAATTCTCTTAGAGCATTGACTTTCACACCAAAAACATTTTAGAATATTTGAAAAGGAAGGAGCAGCACATAAACACACCAGACAAATGAAGGCAAATTAAAATGAAAGGAATGATAAATGCATAAGTAAAAAAGGGATATGTATATAAAAAATAGGAAGTAGGAGGGAAATGCACAAGAAGCAAGGGAGTGATCTGTGATCATTTATGCAGTTCATACTCCTACTGTTCAGAGCCTTAACCTCTTCAACCTCCTCATATTTTAGGCCTTCAACTATTTCGTCTGAAATTGGCTTTGGCATTTTGTCGAATACCTTGTTCTCGATATATTTGGCTTCCGCAGATTGCAGCTAATTTTCATCAAAGTCACTGCTGAGATCTTCTTCTTCGCTTATGTCAACTGAAAATGTCTTTGAATTTTCATCTAACACTTTAGTAGCACAACTCTACATTCTATCCTCTTTGTCAAAGCCACATAATGACAAGTGTCTATCTTCTATGGTGCCAAGTGTCAACCTTATTTAGAACTAGATTCTCTACTAAATTTACTAGTACTATCTTCTGTTAGCTATTTTGTCTTTATTATCTGTTTGGTGTATAAACCATTGAGGTGTGTAATTGATAATGCAATATGACAGATTTCATTAAGTTTGGTGTATAAACCATTAAGTTTCTAACTTGGTATCGGAGCCTCTAATGGCCGGAACCACCGCTTCTGCATCAGCTCCGGCAACTGGAGCTTCAGTCACTGCTGGAACACCCATCTTCTCCATTGGAAGATTTTCCTCTCTTTCTGTACCTCATTATACAGCTACCACCAACCTTATTCCGACCACCACCCATCTCAGCTCTACTCCTCCACCTGTACCATCCATCTTTGGAAATCCAACAGGAAATACTGTTTCTTCTCTATCAGCGTCCCAGTTCCCTACCTTCAGTGGAAATCTAAATCAAAGCTGCAATGTTAAGCTTGATAGGAACAACTATCTTCTCTGGAAATCCGTTGTCATCCCTTTTGTTCGTGGTCATAGATTGGATGGATTTTTGTTTGGCACCAAGGCTCCACCGTCAAAAGTTTGTTCAGGCCACTGGATCTGCAAGTATTGAACCAAATCTCCTCTATGAAACCTGGACTGCCACAGATCAACTGTTCATGAGCTGGTTAATGAGCTCAATGACCGAAAGTGCCCTGCAAGAGGTGATTGGATGTGCAACATCAAATGAGGTCTGGAACACTCTTGAAAAACCCTGTTCAATAACAGGTCTGAATCTCGCATGCTTGAATACAAAACTGCTTTAACCAGATCTGAGAAGGGTTCAAAGAGCATGGTTGATTATTTGGCTCAGATGATAGGCTATTCTGATGGACTACAAGCGGCTGGTTATCCCATTTCTGTGTCCGAACTGATTCTTGCAACTCTGGGAGGACTGAATCGAGATTATGAATCAGTGATAGTGAATATCACTACAAGGATTGGCTCTCTAACCTGGCAAGAGGTCCAGTCACAACTGGTAACCCATGAACGACTCTTGGCCAGGTTTACACCCTCTACCACCATTGATTTAGGCACACCCTCTGCCAATTTGGCTGTCAATAGGTCTGGACAAGGTAGAGGACAGCCCAGGCCATCAAAAAATGGGGGAATTCAAAACAATGGCAGAGGAAGAGGTGGAAGAGGTAGAGGTGGTGGTAGAGGCTACCCTAATCAAGGTAATGCTAGACCTACTTGTCAAGTTTGCAGCATGGTTGGACATACAGCAGTGGAATGCTATTACAGATACAATTCTAACTACAATGGTTAAGTCAGTAATGGAAATCCTGGAGCAAACCCTAGACCAAATGGAGGACAATACAACAACTATGGACAACAACCTGCTGCTTACTTTGCTTCCCCAGATTCAGTAAGTGATGGAAGCTGGTATGCTGATAGTGGAGCTACAAACCATATCACTGCTGACCTTAACAATTTGCAACTGAGTCAAGGATATGATGGCTCGGATGGTCTGACCATTGGCAATGATTAGAGTCTTCATATCAAACATACTTGTAGTTTTTCTCTTCCAACTAATAAATCTAATCTTGCCTTCAATAATGTTTTACATGTACCTCATATAACCAAAAATTTGTTGTGTTTCTTAGCTCACCTCTGATAATCAGGTTGTGATGGAATTTCACTCTAATTGTTGTTTTGTGAAGGACAAGATCACAGGGAAGTACTGGAAGGAATAATTAAAGATGGTCTCTACCAGATGAAGTTTCCTCATGAAGCCACCCAGAACTCTCTTCACTCCAAACTCAATTCCAGTCCCAAGTGTCTCTTATCCAATGTCTGTAATAAGTCTGTTTCTGAGTCTATTAATGAAGCCAATGTTTGGTGATGTATTATTTTTATATGATTAAATTTACGTGATTTTATTATGTTTTATCGACGAATTCTATGTAAAATATATGAAATTATGATATAATTAGTATGAAATATTAATCTTTATAGTTTAGTATAGTTAGTAGTAAAAGTTAGTATTTATAGTAAAAGTTGTAGTTTTGTACCGGTTTTAGTGACCGGAGTGTTGTGTCTATTTTACACGGGTATTTTGTGTTTATTTCATTGCAGAATCCTAAGATGAACTGAAATCCCGAGTACAGACACTTTTTGAAGTCAATTCAAGTTGTTGGAAGGGAGTTTTAAAGCGTCACTCAATTTAAATGGTCAAGTGGGTATTCGTTTTTTAAATAACAAAATCCCGAAAACGACACGTATTGGAAATGGCTCATCGAGAATACGTTTTCTGAAGAAGTGATCTTGATAGAAGTTGTAGAGAATTCAACGAGCTTTTCAACGGAAGTTCGATTATGTCATTCTGATATCGAGAATTCAAGTTACGATTTTATAGAAGTTAGCTATGTAATTATATATAATTATATATATAATTGACATGCTAAGTAATGATTAGAGGTAACATGGGGCACATGCTTGTAACTAATCTGTAATGATTGTCATCATTACACGGACCGATCCGGCCGCCAGGACCGGTCCGGGAAGGAGGTTTGCCTATATATATGGGAGCCTCAAAGACTTGAAAAGAGTGTACCAATATATATACCATATCCTATATATATTCTCTCCCTCCTCTTTCTCTTTTTCTTTTCTTTTCTTTAGTTTGTAAATAGGCCTTATGCCAAAATAAATTAGTAGTAGTAGTATCGTAGTAATGCTCGGGAAATTCTCGAAGGTTCGGTGTTGCTGAAATCGTTGAATACCTGAGAAAAGACGATTTCTGAGTCAGCAGTTGTAATCGGGTAATTTCTATAATAATTATGTTTATGTTTGTTATTTTCTTCTTTTTAGTTTTTATAATGTTATTAGGCTAAGATCTAATAACTAGCCAAAGTTATGTAATCGTATTATTTCGATCTTTTCGTTAAAAGAATGATGTTAAAATAAAATTGATTAAAATTGAGTTAAAATGAATCTTTTTCTATTTCGCTACGTAACGATAACATATTCGGAATGAAGTAATCAATCACGATGAATACCACATATAACGACAATGAAGCTCGACCGGAGAAGTCGGGATATGAGTAAAAATAGAAAACCGGAGGGTAAAATGGCCGTCGATTAACGGAATCCTATTTCCTACCGAGGCGATTTGTCCTAGAAAAACAAATCTTATTAACTTTGTACTCGAGATTTTAATAATGTTAAAATCACAGTTTAATTGAAACTACACCGTTTGTATTAAATCGATCCGCTTGACAACCGGAGCCTCTTGAATAACATCGCCATCCGACAAATGGAATCACATCTTTTATCCGGGGTAGATTTGTACTGCACTGTTTTGACTAACTAAGTTTAGCATAGGGCGATTGTGGACATTGGGTGATGACAATTTGACATATGACAATTTCATACGCTCGTGTGAGGAGGAATTGTTGACAATAGAGTACACCGTTTCATTTACTCAATTGGACCTAATAAAAGGAAGATCGAACACATTCTATTAATTGAAAAGATCGAATAAATTGATTACATATACTTTGGCTAGTCTAGTCTATAAACTATATATTGGTATCTATATATTTATATATATATATATATTTTACTATTTATGTACATCTATATATATTTATATATCTATATATATTATATTAGAATAACTTTTAAATTACGCATTTATTTTATGTTGGTTAGAGTAGTAGTAATCTGTGTTATAAAATTGCGGTTTAGATCGAGTTAATAGCAGCTCTTTGGTGTTTAACCACACTAAAAAGAATTACCACTTTTTTCCTTGAGGATTCGACACCTGACTCACCACTTTATCACTACAATTTGACCCGGTACACTGCCGGTTAGGATCCGTCTAACCTAGAAAAGGTCTGTCCCTTTCTTGACGCCGTTTCTAAGGTTAGGTTTAGGTCTATCAGTATTTTGGCGCCGTTGCCGGGGAACAAAGTCGCTATTTTTTTTTGTGTCTATGGTTACTACTTGTATTAGCTTAAAAATTCTCGAGGATAAACCAACACTCTTCTTATCACATTTCTTTTTTTATTTTTCGTTGGTATCTACTTTCTTTTAGTACCAATTTTCTTCTTCTTTAAAACTCGAGCATTTTTCTATTTTCGTTAGTTGATGACCAGAAGCGGTAAAGCCTCACTTACTCCTTATAAGCCTGATATAAACGCTTTACGAAAGGCGATTATGGATAGAGAGTAAACGTGGTCAAACCAAACTTAGGACTCTTGGAAAATCTCCAACGGAATCATCTTCTAATAAAAATAAAGAAATGGTTGAAACTAGTGATGAAACAAACGAACAGAGGCTAGATCATGCTTTAGGGCATGGCCAAAACCCCGTTAACCCTAATAATAATCGAGAATAATAATAATAGGAACAATCAAGATCGGAACGAGAATAATCGTAATAATCCACCAAACCCAAGACCTATCTCGTGATCAAACTGTTAGAGAAACCGGACTAATAATCCCATACTTTTACCTAATGAAGGAGCGAATAATTTGAAATCTCATCTTTTGGTTTAATTGACGCAAGAGCCCAATTTCTAGGAGAAGATGATGAAGATCCACATCATCATCTCTATCTATTTGAAGAAGCGTGCAATCTGACCAAAAGTCAAGGTGCTCATAAGGAATTAACAAGGATGACTATGTTTCCTTTTTCTTTAAAAGGACGAGCCCGAGATTGGTTTATGTCTCTTCCACACCACACGTTAACTAGTTGGGAGGATATTCAAACTGAATTTCAAACAATATTTCACTCAGGACGGAATTTGGAATTAAAGGTCGAGGTTGCTAACTTTAGACAAGGATCTCAAGAAACACTTGGGAATGCAGGAAAGGTTTAAAAATTGTTAAGAGCTTGTCCCGATCATGGTTATTCTTTAGATATGCAAATTCAACTTTTCTCCGTAAACTAAGAAAGGATTCACGTGCGAGATGTAGATCATGCATGTGGTGGTTCGTTAATGATGAGTGAAGCTCAAGCAGATTTACGATGCTATATAGAAAAGATTTCCAAAAATAATGAGAATGTGGGAAACCGGTTCTAGCACTAGAAAAGTAGCTTTTGCAGGAGAATGTACGTCAAACACGGAAGTTCTAGCACACTTGGAGAATTTGAGTAGAAAGTTTGATGGATTACAACAAGGTAAGAATAAAAATTGAGAAAATAGTATGCCAACCGAATACTCAAATCATGATAATGTGTCATTAGGGATAGAAGAACCAACAGGATATTCAGAGAGGAGATGAGTTTTCTTCAAAGAAAGATAGAATTTGAACAATGCATATTCAAACTCGTTTAATGCTATTAGAAGAGACCACCCAACTTTTAGATGGTCCGAAAACCCTAGTAAGCCAGACAACCGCCGTATCGAGGCAAAGTATAAGAATATGAATAATAATCAAGTTTATCAAGGAAATACATCTAATCAGAATTTACAATCATTACCAAGATCCTATCCTCAACATACCACTCAAAGTATACCAAGTAACTTTCGAGTTCAACTCAACTGCAGAAGGGGTTGAAAAATGGGAAAAGCGATGGAAAATATGATGGGTGTAGTATCTACTCAAGCTAAGAATATGGAAACAATGATGACTTCTATAGGTTCATCAAGAAGGACATGAGTACAATGAAAACATCTATGAATGGACATGATACGAGAATGAGAACGATAGAAGCTTCATTAAGGAATATGGAAGATCATTTGAGTAGGGAAGGTGAACGTAACAACAAAGAGACCTCTCCGGAGGATTACCAAGTAACACCGAAAGAAACCCAAGAGAGGTAAATGTTGTAGTTACGAGAAGTAGGAAACTCTACGGTAGTAATGGAGTAGAAAACTTCGGGAATAATGAAGTAGAAAATGATTTAGATAAAAAAAATGAAGAGACTAAAGATGAACTTGAATTTACTGATGAGGAAGAAGAAATCATAGAGAATTTCTTGAAAAGGAATAGAAGTTTGGAATCTGAGAATGAAGGTGAAAAATGGGTAAAAATCCCTAGGATTTTGAAAGATCCCATGGATAAAGATTTAAGGAATCTATTCGAGGAACATGTTAGAATAGAAAATGAAGAAAACAAGGATAAAGAACAGGAAGAACTGAAGGAATCTGAAGTAGAGATTGATTCAGGGAACAAATTAAAAGAAAAAATTCAAGAACCTGAAACATGGCGATCAAGTAATACTCAAGAGTTTAAGGATAAAGGAAAAGAGAGAATGACTTCGAAACCAAAGGTTATAGATTTAGAGTCTTTACCTTTTCCACCTAAAGATCAAATTAAAAGATTAAGACTCGATCGAAGTATGCTCGTTTCCTTGATACTTTTTTCGTCATATTCATGTTAATATCCCCATTATCGAAGCTCGATAAATATGCCCGCCTATGGAAAGTTTTTTGAAAGATATTCTATCAAATAAGAAAAATTAGAGGAATATGAGAATATATGCCTAAATGAAGAATGTTCGCAGTCAAAGATAAGTTACCGCCTAAACTGAAAGATCCTGGAAGTTTTACCATTCCATGTGAAATTGGAGGATTTCATTTAAAAGGTCTTATGTGATCTTGGAGCTAGTATAAATCTCATGTCTTATGAGGATTATAGAAAGCTAGGCATAGGAAAGCTTACTAAGACTGAAATGACTTTTCAAATGGCAGATAGATCGATTAAGTACCCCAAAGGAATAATTGAGGACATATTGGTTAAGGTAGACAAGTTCTATTTTCCAGTAGACTTTGTAGTTATGGAAATGGAAGAAGGATTTTCAGCGCCACTTATCTTAGGACGTCCATTTCTAGCTACAGGAGAACTTTAATCGATGTTCGTAAAGGAGAATTGATTTTGAGAGTCAATGAAGATGAAGTTGCTTTCAATATTTTCAAAGCTATGAACCATCAATATACATCACCAGAATCATGTTCTTTTATAGAAGATATTCATTCTGTCTATGATAATCAGTTACCAACTTTTGAAGACAGATTAGAAGAATGCTTAACTCTATCTATCTATAAAGAAGATGAGGAAGACATTGAAATGAAAGAGATAATCTTATCTCTAAATGAAGGCAGTTTTACTTTTAAACCACCATGGCATAAGTATTTGGAGTTAGAACTAGAAGGACCAGTTCTTAAATCATCAATAGAAGATCCGCCGAAGAATCTGGAATTGAAACCGTTACCTTTAAATCTGAAGTATGCTTTTCTTGAAATTGATAATCTATTACCAGTTATTATTTCATCAACTTTAACGGAGCAACAAGAAGATCAATTATTAGGAATGTTGAAAAAGCATAAGAAAGCTTTTGGATGGACAGTTGCCGATATTCGAGGTATTAGCCCTGAGATATGTGTTCATAAGATAATTCTAAAAGAAGATGCTAAACCTTGTATTCAACCGCAACGCCGCCTCAACCCGAATTTGCAGTTAATCGTTAAGAAAGAGGTTATTAAGCTATTAGAAATGGGAATAATTTTTCCTATATCGGATAGTGAATGGGTAAGTCCAACTCAAGTTGTACCAAAGAAAGGAGGTTTCACAGTGAAAGAGAATGATAAGAATGAATGGATTCCAACAAGGGAAATTACAGGATATCGAATGTGCATTGATTTTAGAAAACTAAATGATCATACTAAGAAAGATCATCATCCACTTCCATTCATAGTACAAATGTTGGAACGTTTAAGTGGACATAAGTATTACTGTTTCTTAGATGGTTATTCAGGATATTTACAAATTTTCATTGCAGCAGGAGATAGGGAAAAGACTACTTTCACTTGTCCTTATGGAACTTTCGCGTATAAAAGAATGCCGTTTGGTTTATGTAATGCTCCTGCTACGTTTCAAAGATGTATGATGTCTATATTTTCTGATATGGTTGAGAAATTCTTAGAAATTTTTATGGACGACTTTAGTGTTTACGGAGACTCTTTTAATGGCTGTTTGTTACACTTAGAACGAGTGTTACAACGCTGTGAGGATACCAATTTAGTGCTTAACTGGGAAAAATGTCATTTGATGGTATCAGAAGCAATTGTACTAGGTCATAGAATCTCTGAAGAAGGAATCGAAGTTGATAAAGCTAAAGTCGAGGTAATCGAAAAATTGCCTCCACCAGTTAATCTAAGAACGTTAAGAGGATTTCTTGGACATGCAGGATTTTATAGGAGATTTATTGCAGATTTTTCGAAAATAGCAAAGCCTCTAAGTCATTTGCTTGAAAAAGAAGTACCTTTTAATTTTGATAGTAAATGTATGGAAGCATTTAAGACCACGAAAGGGAAGTTGATTATCGCACTGATGATTGGTAGCACCAGATCGAATTTACCTTTTGAGATTATGTGTGATGCAAGCGATTTAGTTGTAGGAGCTTTTTAGGTCAAAGGTATAATAGAATTCTCAAAGCTATTTACTATGCATCTCATACGTTAAATGCACTCAAATCGAACTATGCAACTCTGAGTAAAAGAACTGTTGGCTGTGATTTTTGCCTTAGATAAGTTTAGATCATATATTGTTGGCTCTAAGGTAATAGTTTATCTGAGACCATTCAAAGATTGAAATATTTAATGAGTAAGAAAATTGCAAAACCACGCCTTCTTAGATGGATTCTCCTACTTCAAGAATTTGATATTGAGATTAAAGATAAAAAAGGAAGTGAGAATGTAGTAGTGAGATCATCTAAGTAGAATGGAAATCGATGAAGAGATAGGAAATGAAATTAAAGATTCATTTCGATGAACAATCATTTAGAATCGATACTCCTTCAACCATGCAGTTATTAAAGAATAGAATTCCTTCTAAGGAAAATTCACCTTGGTTTGGAGATATCATTAACTACTTAACTGTGATTACATTCCGTCTCATTGGACTTGGCAAATGAAAAGAAGTTCTTTTATGACTTAAAATTTTATTCTTGGGAGGAACTGATCTTTTCCGTAAATGTTCGGATGGGATAATCGGAAAATGTGTGCACGATAATGAAATTTTAAGTGTTTTATCGTTTTGTCATGATCGTGAGGCGGGAGGTCATCATGGAGGTTGGAAAACCGCTTTTAAAGTCTTGCAATGTGGTTTTTATTGGCCTACACTTTATAAAGATGCGTATACATATGTTAAATCTTGTGAATCATGTCAAAAATGGGGAAATATTTGAAAAAACATGAAATGCCTATGCAACCTATTTTAGAATGTGAGTTATTTGATGTTTGGGGTATAGATTTCATGGGACCTTTCCTATATCGTTTGGAAAAAGATTTATTCTTGTAATGGTAGATTATGTTTGAAATGGGTAGAAAGTGAAGCTCTTCTTCCCACTAATGATACCAAGGTTGTCATACGATTCCTTAAAAGAACATATTCACTAGATATGGCATTCCGAGGGCTATCATTAGTGATAGAGGTTCACACTTTGCAATCGACCATTTACTAAGTTAATTGAAAAATATGGTGTAACGCATAAGTTAGGAACACCTTATCATCCATAAACCGTTGGTCGGGTAGAAGTGTCGAATAGAGATTAAAAGAATCATAGAAAAACAGTGGATTCAAACCGTAAAAATCAAGGCGATTAGACTAGATGATGCGTTATGGGCGTCTGCAACAGCCTTTTAAAACTCCAATTGGTCGTTCTCCTACAAATTAGTCTTTGGTAAATCTTGTCATCTCCCAGGTAGAGTTAGAACACCGAGCCTTCGGGCTATTAGATTTCTGAATTTCGATCCTAAGGTTTGTCGGTGATCATAGACTACTTGATTAATGTAATTAGAAGAATTTCGCCTTGATTCATATGAAAATGCTCGACCTACAAGGAACGCACGAAATCCTTCCATGATAAGAGAATATATAGTCGTGAGTTCCATGTAGGTGATCGAGTGTTATTGTACAATTCACGTTTAAAGTTGTTTCCGGAAAGCTTAAATCAAGATGGGACAGGACCATTTAAAGTAACACGAGTTTATAAATCGGAGTCGTTGAACTAAGCGATGGGAGTACAACTTTTATAGCCAATGGTCACAGGGTGAAACTATTTCGGAAGGTGAAGAAGTCTCTCATAAATGAAGTGATGTTGCCGATCGACCCTCGAAAGATTAAAAGCGATTGGCTCGATAAGTGAAAGTATCACATTACCAGGTTTTATCTTTACTTTTATATGTCTAAACTAGTTTCGTCTTTTACCGGATAGGCGTAAAAGAACCTGGATGTCTTTTAGATAGATTAGGAATTTTTGTTTTACTTTTAAATTTAGGTTTTGATAGGGATATTGCCTTTACTATAGAAGCCTTAGTTTTTGGAAAAAACAAGCAATTGTTGAGAGAGAAAAAATTGAAAGAAGTTTGTAATGGTACGTCGAGAAGCTCGATAAAGAGAGAAGCGGCTAAGTTTTTAAGGAAGTGCGAATCTGTGGAAAGATTGAACACACAGTGGGCAATGTGGGAAAATATAACTCAATCTCAGAATGAGTGTTTGAATGTAATTAAGAAGGAACGATTAGGTGGTTAACCGAAAATCGATGGACTTCCAAGACTTAATTCAAACGCTACGTTTCTAGGATTTAGTTTGCTTGAACGGTATGTTAGAAATTTGGAGTTTGTAGAAATTGAAGAATTAGAAACCCCGTAAGTTCAAGTCTTTTATTGTTTTTAGTTTTATAAAATTTTTGCATAACTTTGAAAATCTTATAAAATTGGATCTTTATAAAATTAAGGAGTTTTATAAAAGTTTTATAAAAAGTTTTTTAAGTTTTTAGATATTTTATAAGAATTAATATAAATTTATTGAATTTTTATAAACTTTTAAATAAGTTTTATAAAGATTTTATAAATTTTAAGAAATTGTTATAAAATTTATAAATTTTATTTTCTATTTTTATTAAGTTTTTATTGAGTTTTATAAGTTTTATATCAAAAATCAAAAAAAAAAATAAAAAATTTCGAAAAAATCATAAACATTTCACACGGACCGATCCGGCCCTTATCAGGACCGGTCCGGGATCGATTTAACCTAAAAGGACGGGATCTTTCTTTCTTCTTCATTTCTCCTCTTTTCTCCAACAGCAGCCGCAGCACCATCACCTCCACCCTCAAAAATTTTCTTTTTCTCTTCAAAATTAACAAATTACACTATACCATTACATATATTCTTCCACTTTTACTCTCCTCTCTTCAACACAAGTGAAAAATTCGAAAAAGATCGAACACAAGCTCCATTTCATCCCGGTGGCTTCTACGACTTTTCCGGCCACTTTTCACCGTTTTGTTCACTATAAGGTATAATTTGTTTACTCTAGTTATCAATTTCATGATTTTTATAATTTTTAGATTTATTTTCAACTGTTTTGATTCTTAAGTGTGTTGTGACATTTTATTTGTGTTGTTTTTTTTTCTTCTTGTTTTTGTTGTTCTTTTGTTATTCCAAAATTCGTAGAATGACCTCATCCAGTCGCAAAATCTCTAAGAAACGAAAGCCTAATATTCCAATTGAAGTACCAGTCGTAGGTCTTAAAGATTTAACACCGGAAGAAGAGTGCATTAGTTTTGTTGCTCTGACTTCACCTCAAGCTAAGAATGCTTATAAGAATATCTATAGTAAATGTGGAGTTGTGTTGGAAAGAGGCTTAGATTTTGATGACTTAGGAGAGGAAGTTAGGCGTATTTTTGCAAGACGCCAATGGTTGGATTTTGCAGCTCAGAGGACAGGAGAGATCAATACTACCTTAGTGGCAGAGTTTTATGCAGTTCTGTCTACTTTGACACCCACTGAGGATAGTATGATAGAGTCTATCCCCCTTAGGTCTAGACATGTTTCTTTTAGTCCGGAACTTATCAATGCTGTTTTAGGGGTAGAAGTTTTTCCAGATGAGGAGGATTACAGAGCTGTTTATAGATTAGATGATCCTGCTATGTATGAGCAGATTGCCTCTAGAGCTCAGAGGGAGTTTGATGCTACAGCAGAGTGGGTGGACAACAGATTTAATTATGGGAAGTGTTTTAGAGATCTGAGGGCAATCAAAAGATTTTTGAGCCATACTCTCTATCCCACTACCAAACACACCGCCTTTGGTAAAGAAGATTTATGCATTACTTGGGCGATGATTCATGATATTAAGGTGGATGTGGGGAAGATTATGTATAGAAGGGTTTTCGAGTTTATTGTTACTGCCAAGGCAGGGAGTCACATGTACTTTCCTGGCTTTATTTCAGATTTATGTCGTAGATCAGGAGTTCCTTTCCTATCTAATGATAAGTTAACTATGGCAGATGAGTCCCTGATAGGCCCTAGTCTGAGGAGGTCTCCAGAGGGTTCGATAGACTCGATAGTTAGGCGTAGTGCACCTCCACCAGTTCCACCGGTTCAGGCATTTTCATCTTTTTCTGAGCAGCAGCAGTCTTCTTTTCCAAACACCATTACATACGATATGTTTCAACTTAGTGTCGAGATGTAGCCCGAGGACAAAGCTAATATGGCTTTGTTTCTCGAAAGCAGAGTAGGCAGTGGAGTGATGATTTACGTAGAGGGATGTTGAGACATGAGCAGATGCATCTTGATCCTTCTTTCGATAAAACTGCCTATCCGCCCTGTCAATCTAACCCATATACTTTACCAGAATGGATAGCACCTATCCCGCCATCTCAGAACTTTCATCATATGCCAAATCCTTTTGGAAGCCAGTCTAGTGGTCAGGGTGTCTTTTATACAGGTTCTCAGGGTGCTGTTACATCTAGCTGGGGAGGATTTTCGGATTTTGCAAGGATGACGTCAAGTATGAGATCGATAGGTCTCGACAGTTCAGTTCGGACCACGACTACGTTTCCACAGCCAGTTACGTCATCGGTTCCAAGTTTGAATGATCCAGTTTATCCAGCTGAGGATGATAATGTTGACATTGTTTGATTTCATACAACTTTGTTAGTTTTAAACATTTTCTCATTCATTTATTTTATTTTCCGCATTTTAACTTTATTAAATACTAAGTTTGCTAATTTAATAGTTTTTCGTTTTCATAATCGTTTTATGTCGTAGTAGTAAATTTAATCATTTTTAATAGTATTTAAATATTTCATAAAAAATCTAAGAACAAAAAATATTTTCGTATGTCGTTTTTAAAATATAATTCGTGTATCGTTTATCCGTATCAGTTAGATAATCTTTAGTAACTTATTTAAACTCTAATAGCCATGAGCCTATTAAAGATAAACAAGCAAACTTGAACTTTACAACCTGTACACGGTAAAAATATCTTAAAGCCGGACTGGTCCGGTCAGTTTCAGGACCGATCCGGGAGTTAATTTGCTTAGTCATGATTGAGAGTGTTAATATGCAGCCACGTATACTCTCAATTTTGTCCATTTAAGGAAAGAAAGCTGAGAGTGAAAAATTGCAAATTCACTCAGTTACTTTCACCTTTCTATCTGTTTAATTATTTTCATCTGTTTCAACTAAAATGTCAAACCGGTCATCACCGTCAGTCAATTCATACGATCCGGAGGCATTAGATGCTTTTGTCCCGGAATCTAGCGCTTCAAATGTTAATTTGTTGGTGAATGCAAGGTTTGCAAATTCTCCAATTTTGGTTGAAAAGGGTATCAACTATGAAAAATTGATCGATCAGGAAGGATTTAATTGAGAATAGAGGTTGGAGAAAGTTTGTAAGGAATCCAAGAGGTAGGATTAATGTTTCTATCGTTAGGGAATTTTATTCCGCTCTCTCTCTATCACAAGACGGTCGATCCGTCACAACTTGTATCCGTTCGTGGTACACTTATTCACTTTTCACCTCATATTATCAATCATATTTACGAAATACCGATTTTCAATCAAATCCATAATCTTCATTTTGAATACCAATGGGCGTTAGGAACTCCTTTAACGTTGTCAACTATGTCACGAAGCTTTTCCGTATTTGTTTCAAGAATTCGATCAAAATTACGACTCTACCACTTCCGCTCTACACCGCCATCCGAGAGCATGGAAACATTTCATTAACTCACGAGTCTATCCGACTAGTGACTTTGCGTGGGTTAGTGATAATGAGATACTTTTGTTGTTTGCGTTGATAAGCGGAGCTCATGTGGACTGGGGGATTTTGATTTTTAGGACGGCAGTAAGCTTTGCAGTGGAACGGTATAATAATGGAAGGCCGATGCCTTTTGCTTGGTTAATTTCAAGGTTATGTATTCATTTGAATGAAGTCCCCGAAATTGCTTCACGATGAGATATATCCGTCTCGTGATTATCGTAGGATTGCTACCGTAGAGAATCCGGGTTGTTCGTCAACTATTTGAGATAGTTGTTGTTGGTTTTTATTTAATTTAGTTTAAGGTTGGTTGGCTTTAATAAGTTAGTAAGTTGGTTAAGGTTAGTAAGTTAGTTAGTAAGTTTGTTTTATTTTGAATCTTTTAGTGTGTAATAATTTCTTTTTGTTTAATATATATGTATGTTTGTTTTTAATATACGCATGTTATCGATATTTATAACGATCATCTATAATTTTAATTTAATTTTCGAACCTACTTTTTCATACTCATTGAACATCGGGACGATGCCACTTCGTAAGTGGGGAGTAGAGTTAGGTTTGAAAATTTCATTAAAATTTTCGAAAAAATTAAAAAATATTTATAAAATATAACCTTTTTCATATAAATTAATACTTTAATTACTTATTTCTTAGTTTTAATTTTTCTTGAATGATTTAAGTTAGTTAATATATGAATAAAAATGATATAATTTGAGAAGATTAATTTTTTTATTTAGTAAAATATATTAGATATATTATGAATATGTTTTATATCTTTTATAAGATTTTTAAGATTTTAAGTATGTATAACTAAATAATTTTTGTCAAATATTTCTTTTATGGAATTATTCAAGTAATTTTATATTTATAAATAAATTTTTAGATAATTTTCTTTTAAGATAAATTATGAATGTGGAATCAAAATTAGGAATGATGATTTTGGACACCATAAAAAAATATAACTATACCAAATAAGCTCACCCGAATAAAATTTCCAATTTTTGACCCCACCTCAGCTTTTTTAAGAGTGATCAAGACCTCACTCGGAATTTAGCCATTTTGATTAACTATAAATTTCCGACGCTTAGCTTGTTTTGGTCTACATTTCTTTGACATCCTTCGAGTTTGTACGTACTTATGAGAGGAGATGATGACAAAAGAGTTAAGAGTTGAGAGAAAAAATGGTATATGCTGAGATTGGAATGAGTTCAGATATGTTAGTATCCTATGAAAAATTTATATTAGGAACAAAGCACCATTTTTACACAGAATTAATCAAATATCAGGTATCTTCCCTATCTTTGATCGACAATATAAAAATAAAATATATCGGTAGTAGCTACCAATGATTTGAGTGTAGTAGGGGGTTATCTAGAAACGTCATATATCACTATGAGGTATAAAGCTCCCGATTTGCCTAATGATAGTAGTCCAGCTAGGGTATTATCTCGAAATGTCCTATTGCTGGGATGAAGGCATATAAAAAAAAAAAAATAATTTATATTTAAAGAAAAAGTCGAATCAAAAGATCTCAAGTATGATTACGGGTTTAAGGAAACCGGACTCGTAATTTTAGATCGAAAGAGTAGTACTCCGATCAATCTTGATGAAGCAATGCTTGTAAAATTTGATTTTTCTACACACACTCACGCTTTAGTTCTTAATATTAAAAATAAAAAATAAAAAAAAAAAGAAAAAAAGAAGAAAAAGAGAAGAGAGAAAATCTGAAAAATAGTTGGAATAAAAGGATGTTACTAATCGAAATTGTTTTTGATTAAAAATGTGAAGACGTAGGTACGTACGACTTGCCTCTTTTTCTTTTTGATTTCTTTTTCTATCTTTTCGATTAACCAATGTCCTATCCTAATATATTATAAGCCATTGTGTCTTCTATCTGACTTAGTTAATGATTCCAGAAATTCGTAATAATCAAGATAGAAAGTAATTCTAATATTTTATTTATATTTATGAATTATTGCATGCATATTTCCATCTGATTAACATTTGATACTTAATTTATTTAAGTTATATAAACTTTCTCTCTTATTAAATTTCTATAAAAGTTATAACTTATATGTTTGTAATATTGACGATATATACTACTTTTGAAATTTTAATCTGATCAATTATATTATCTGTTATTTATATATTACCGCTTATTTTTGCTCGAGGACGATCAAAAGCTAAGTGGGGAGTAATTTGATGTATTATTTTTATATGATTAAATTTACGTGATTTTATTATGTTTTATCGATTTAATTCTATGTAAAATATATGAAATTATGATATAATTAGTATGAAATATTAATCTTTATAGTTTAGTATAGTTAGTAGTAAAAGTTAGTATTTATAGTAAAAGTTGTAGTTTTGTACCGGTTTTAGTGACCGGAGTGTTGTGTCTATTTTACACGGGTATTTTGTGTTTATTTCATTGCGTAATCCTAAGATGAATCGAAATCCCGAAATCATGAGACACTTTTGAAGTCAATTCAAGTTGTTGGAAGGGAGTTTTAAAGCGTCACTCAATTTAAATGGTCAAGTGGGTATTCGTTTTTAAAATAACAAAATCCCAAAACGACACGTATTGGAAATGGCTAATCGAGAATACGTTTTCAAGAAGTGATCTTGATAGAAGTTGTAGAGAATTCAACGAGCTTTTCAACGGAAGTTCGATTATGTCATTACGATATCGAGAATTCAAGTTACGATTTTATAGAAGTTAGCTATGTAATTATATATAATTATATATATAATTGCACATGCTCGAGAATGATTAGAGGTAACATGGGGCACATGCTTGTAACTAATCTGTAATGATTGTCATCATTACACCGGACCGATCCGCCGCCAGACCGGTCCGGGAAGGAGGTTTGCCTATATATATGGGAGCCTCAGCACTTGAAAAGAGTGTACCAATATATATATACCATATCCTATTTATATTCTCTCCCTCCTCTTTCTCTTTTTCTTTTCTTTTCTTTAGTTTGTAAATAGGCCTTATGCCAAAATAAATTAGTAGTAGTAGTATCGTAGTAATGCTCGGGAAATTCTCGAAGGTTCGGTGTTGCTGAAATCGTTGAATACCTGGAAAAGACGATTTCGAGTCACTGCCAGTTGTAATCGGGTAATTTCTATAATAATTATGTTTATGTTTGTTATTTTCTTCTTTTAGTTTTTATAATGTTATTAGGCTAAGATCTAATAACTAGCCAAAGTTATGTAATCGTATTATTTCGATCTTTTCGTTAAAAGAATGATGTTAAAATAAAATTGATTAAAATTGAGTTAAAATGAATCTTTTTCTATTTCGCTACGTAACGATAACATATTCGGAATGAAGTAATCAATCACGATGAATACCACATATAACCTGACGATGAACTGACCAGAGAAGTCAGGATATGAGTAAAAATAGAAAAACCGGAGGGTAAAAATGGCCGTCTGATTAACGGAATCCTATTTCCTACCCGGGGGCAGATTTGTCCTAGAAAAACAAATCTTATTAACTTTGTACTCGAGATTTTAATAATGTTAAAATCACAGTTTAATTGAAACTACACCGTTTGTATTAAATCGATCCGCTTGACAACCGGAGCCTCTTGAATAACATCGCCATCCGACAAATGGAATCACCTCTTTTATCCGGGGTAGATTTGTACTCGGCACTGTTTTGACTAACTAAGTTTAGCATGGGGCGGTTGTGGACATTGGGTGATGACAATTTGACATATGACAATTTCATACGCTTCGTGTGAGGAGGAATTGTTGACAATAGAGTACACCGTTTCATTTACTCAATTGGACCTAATAAAAGGAAGATCGAACACATTCTATTAATTGAAAAGATCGAATAAATTGATTACATATATACTTTGGCTAGTCTAGTCTATAAACTATATATTGGTATCTATATATTTATATATATATATATATATATATATATATATATATATATATATATATATATATATATATATATATATATATATTTTACTATTTATGTACATCTATATATATTTATATATCTATATATATTATATTAGAATAACTTTTAAATTACGCATTTATTTTATGTTGGTTAGAGTAGTAGTAATCTGTGTTATAAAATTGCATGTTTAGATCGAGTTAATAGCAGCTCTTTGGTGTTTAACCACACTAAAAAGAATTACCACTTTTTCCCCGAGGATTCGACACACGACTCACCACTTTATCACTACAATTTGACCCGGTACATCGCCGGTTAGGATCCGTCTAACCTAGAAAAGGTCTGTCCCTTTCTTGACGCCGTTTCTAAGGTTAGGTTTAGGTCTGTCATTTGGCATAGAAGATTAGGACATCCCTCTTCTAGAATTCTGAATTGTGTTTTGAAATCCTGTAATTCTGTTTGCAATGAGAAAATTGACTTTTGTGATGCTTGTCATTTGGGAAAACAACATGCTTTACCTTAACCTGTTTCACATTCTAAGAGTAATTCCTGTCTTGATCTCATACACTCTGATTTATGGGGCCCTGCCCCTATTATATCTGCTAAAGGCTTTCAATATTATATAAGTTTTGTTGATGATTACAGCAGGTTTGTTTGGGTTTATCCTCTAGTTCATAAATCTGATGCCTTAAAAGTCTTTGTCCAATTTAAAACCCTGGTGGAAAAACAGTTTGAAAGAAACATTAAGTGTCTTCAAACTGATTGGGGAGGTGAGATTAGAGCTTTTGAAACTCTATTAAAGGACTTAGGAATTATATTTAGACATCCCTATCCCTATGCTCATGGCCAAAATGGTAGGATTGAAAGAAAACACAGACATGTAGTTGAAGTTGGTCTCACCCTTCTTGCTCAGGCTGAACTGCCTCTCAAATTTTGGTGTGCAGCTTTTCACTATAGTGCTTACCTCATAAATATATTACCTACTCATGTCCTACAGCTTAAGACTCCCCATGAACAACTTTTTCACCAAAAGCCAGACTATAAACTTATCAAAACTTTTGGTTGCACCTGCTATCCCTATCTCAGGCCTTTCCAAAAGCAAAAATTCCAATTTCATACTGCTAAATTCTTGGAGCTCCAAGAAACAACAGGTTGTTGCCAGATCAAGTATAGAATCTGAATATCGAGCTTTAGCAAGTGTTCCTGCTGAAATCAAGTGGTTAACATCTCTTCTGTCAGAATTACACATCAATGTTGCTGCAAGACCAACTACCTGGTGTGACAATCTCAGTGCAGCAGCTTTGGCCTATAATCCAGTGTTTCATTCCAGAACAAAACATATTGAAGTAGATGTTCATTTTGTAAGGGATCAAGTGCAGAAAAATCAGCTTCAAGTTGCCTATGTTCCATCCTATGACCAAGTTGCAGATTGCCTTACCAAGCCTCTCTCCAACACTCAGTTTCAGATTAACAAAACCAAACTGAATGTAGTTGATGCTACCTTCAGTTTGAAGGGGGATGTCAAAGCCACATAATGACAAGTGTCTATCTTCTATGGTGCCAAGTGTCAACCTTATCTAGAACTAGATTCTCTACTAAATTTACTAGTACTATATTCTGTTAGCTATTTTGTCTTTATTATCTGTTTGGTGTATAAACCTTTGAGGTGTGTAATCGATAATGCATTTGAGCTTCGTGTAGTGTTGAACCTTCTTTTACTTGATATTGTTGATAGCAATCTAGGAAGTAATTAACCCTAGTTTGCACACACATACTTAATAGAAACCGAAAGGGTATATTGAGTGTGAGAAAGAGGTAAAAGAATCGGAAGGTAAAACCGACCTTAAGTGGAATTCGGTTTCTTATCCGAGGATTTCTTAGGCTTGTGTTCAAGTGCATATCATGTTGAATCATTAGACTTAGGGTTCCTAAGTCAAGGAGGAGGCATAGAGCGATCTTATTCATTCGAAAGAAGGGGCATTGCTAGTTTAGGAACACACCGGTTCACACTCTTGAACATCTTAGGAAGGAAGGTAGGTAACCAACTCTATCATAGTTAAGGAAGTCCATTGGATCAAAGAATTATCTTGGTTAGTCCATTTTAATTTGAGTTTAGTCATAGCCCGTACCATTTATTGTTTACAAAAATTGTGAGTTGGATCGTAAACATGAACCTGATCAGTGGTTAACCAACACACTCCTTGTGGAATACGACCTTGACTCACCATCTAGGCTACAGTTGACCCGGTACACTTCCGGTGAGATTGAAACCCTAGAAAGGTTGCATCAAGCTTTTTGGCGCCGTTGCCGGGGAGTGTAACGGTTAATACTCATATTAGCTTAAGGTTTTCGAGCATTGGTCAAGTCTTTTTCTAATGTTATTTCTATTTATTTCTTTGGTACTTACCATTTGGTAAGTTACCAAGTGATTTTGATTGTTTTCTTGTTGTTTCACTTTTGTAGTTGATGACTCAGCCCCGAACCGGTAAAGCTCCACTTACTCCATATCGTTCGGACATTAACACGCATGAAAGACAGTTGAGGGCTGAGCATAGAGTTAGTCAGTCTAGTGGAGAAGCACTTGGTGAAGAATCATCACGAGAATCATCGACACGAGAAGAGATGGCGGAGAACATTGAGAATGCACAAATTGATCCTCTTTTGGAAGATCCAAATCCCCAACAAAATCCAAATGACCAAGGCCGAAACAACCGGAACAACCGAAACCATCGATACAACCGGAACCAACCAAACCAAAAGCACAATCAAAACCACGACCAAAACAATCCACCTTTGAGATCTCTTTGTGATCAACCTTTGAGAAGTAATGCACCTAATGATCCTATTAGGTTTCCTAATGAAGGAGCGAAAATTTTGAAGTGAAAGGGCATCTTTTTGGATTGATTGATAACAAATTCCAATTTGCAGGAGAAGATTTTGAGGATCCACACTATCACCTCTATTCTTTTCAGCAACTTTGCAACACAGCTAAGAGCCATGGAATTCAGAAGGAGTTGACAAGATTGTCTATGTTTCCATATTCTTTGATAGGGAGAGCTAAGGAATGGTTTGTATCTCTACCCTACCACTCATTAACTACGTGGGATGAGGTGCAAAATGAATTCTTAAAGCAATATTTCACACCTGGAAGAAATTTGAAATTGAAGGTTGCAATAGCAAATTTTGCACAAGGACTTGATGAAACTTTAGGGAGTGCATGGGAAAGATTCAAGAAACTGTTGAAAGCATGCCCGGATCATGGCTACCCATTTGATACGCAAATACAACTTTTCTATAGACAATTGAGGACAGAATCCTGTTCTAATATTGACCACGCATGTGGAGGATGTTTAATGTCATGCAATGCTCAAGAAGTCTATGATGCTATAGAGAGAATTTCAAAGAATCATCGTATGTGGGAAGCCGGATCTAGCACGAGGAAAGTGAGTTTTATAGAAGGATCAAAGAGCTTATAGATAGGATAGACAAGTTTTCAAAGAAGTTTGATAATTTTCAGGAAAGCAAAAGGATGGAAGGAAATGTTTTGATTGAGAGCAAGAAAGATAATGTTTATGGAAATGATGATGAAGTATCTTTGGAGATGGAAGAGCCCAGTGATTTACAAGCGGAGGAAGTAAGCTTCATGCAACAACACCGGAACTTAAACAATGCATATTCTAACTCTTTCAATGCCATTAAGAGAGATCATCCAAATTACCATTGGAATGAGAGCTCATACAAGCAAGGACAACCACCATTTGCCACACAACCACGAACTTCCTACAATTCCAGTACCTAAACTCAACCACAAAACACTCGTTCTTACCCTCAACCCACTACACAAACTATCCCAATAACCGAGAGTTCTAACCAAGCACGAGAGGATAGATGGGACAACACTTTGAATAAACTCTTGGGAGTAGTGGCCACACAAGCTCAGAATATGGAAAGTGTGATGACATCGATTAGTGCCGTCACCAAGGATATGGGAGCATTGAAAATAGCTATGAGTGGGCATGATGTGATAATGAAGACTATTGAGGCATCTATGAGGAATATGGAAGAGCACATAAGTAGAGACGGTGAAAGGAGAACTAGTAGACCTCTGGGAGGGCTACCAAGTAACACCGAAAGGCATCACAAGGAAGTTAACGTTATTTGTACTCGGAGTGGAAAGAATTATGGTGGTGGTGATTATCTGGGGGTTGGACGAAGTGAAGTTGAAGATGATTTAGATAAACCCTTCTATGATACTCCGGAATTGAAAGGAGAGGATTTAGAAAGTGAAGATGAAAAGAGAGCCGAACATGAAGAAGAGGAATCTATGATCATTGAATTTTTGAGTCAAAGAAGGCATGTAAATGCCGACAGTGATGATGAAGAAGGTATGAATGAAGCAAGAACGAGGAGGAATTTGAAGAATCCCCGTTTAAGTGATGCACGAACGCTGTTTGAAGGATCTCATATTAGAAATGAAGAAGAATCTGAGAAACCGGCGCACGCCGAATTGGAGACATCACAAACTGTTTTGGAACAGAGAGTACTGGCGTTTCCACTGGTGGACGCCGAGGTATCCCCTGAGAAACCGGTGCATGCCGGAAAAAGCCAATTCACCCTTTTGAGAAGGCCACAGAACAAACAGCATGAGGATGATTCATGGAGACCACTTGATGCACAAAGGTTTGAAGAAGCTCATCCATCATCATCAAAGGGCAATGGTAAGAAAGGTATGAACTCTATTCCGACTCTTATTGATCTTGAATCATTGCCTTACCCACCTAAAGAGCAAGTCAAAAAGATGCAGGTAGATAAGAAATATGCACAGTTCCTAAAAACTTTTAGCCATCTTACGGTTAACATTCCTGTGATAGAAGCTTTAGTGAATATGCCTGTTTATGGGAGTTTCTCAAAGACATTCTTTCTAACAAAAAGCGTCTTAAAGAATATGAGAATGTGATTTTAAATGAAGAATGCTCTGCCGTGTTACAACATAAGTTACCCCCTAAACGAGAAGATTCTGGGAGTTTTAAGATCCCTTGTGAGATTGGAGGCTTCTTGTTTAAGAGGGTATTGTGTGATCTTGGCGCAAGCATTAATCTTATGTCCTATGAAGATTATGTCAAGTTAGAAATTGGTGAACTTAAGAATACGGAGATGACTCTCCAACTTGCAGATATGTCTATTAAGCGTCCAAAAGGAGTCATCGAAGATGTATTAGTCAAAGTTGATAAGTTCTACTTCCTGGTGGACTTTGTAGTGATGAAAATGGAATCTGGCTATTCTACACCCCTTATTTTGGGTCGACCTTTCTAAGCTACAGCCAGAACCCTAATTGATGTTCAGCAAGGTGAAGTGATTTTGAGAGTGAATGAGGATGCAGTGACTTTCAATGTTTTTAAGGCTATGAAACATATGTATACTTTGCATGATTCATGTTCTTTTGTTGAAACTATGTCTCCTATGTCTTTGGAGGAATCTAACATGCAGGAATTCGAGGATAGATTGGAGGAGTGCTTGTCGTGTTCCATCTATGAAGAAGAGGAGAATGATGAAGAGATGCGTGAGTAATTATTTCATTTAAATGCAGGAGGAGACTTTGTCAGACAACCTCGGCATAAATTTTTAGAGTTGGAACTCACAGGGCCGGTACTCAAGCCCTCAGCCATTGAACCACCGAGAGATCTAGAGTTGAAACCACTTCCCTCTAATCTTAAGTATGCATTTCTTGAAGATGATAAGTTACTTCCTGTTATTATTTCTTCGTCACTAACCGTGTTGCAGGAGGATAAATTATTGAGAATGCTCAGAATGCATAAGAAAGCATTTGGATGGAGTATTGCAGATATACAAGGCATCAGTCCCGAGATTTGTGTGCACAAGATCATACTCAATGATGATGCAAAACCATGTATCCAACCACAACGCCTACTGAATCGACATATGCAAGAAGTTGTCAAAAAGGAAGTGAGTAAACTTTTAGAGATGGGCATTATTTCCCAATCTCAGACAGTAAATGGGTGAGTCCAACACAAGTAGTACCGAAAAAAGGAGGTTTCACAGTGAAGGAGAATGACAAACATGAGTTGACCCCGACGAGAGAAGTGACTGGGTACCGCATATGTATTGATTTTCGAAAATGAACGACCATACTAAGAAAGACCACTATCCGCTTCCATTCATAGTTCAGATGTTGGAATGATTGAGCGGGCACAAGTTTTATTGTTTTCTAGATGGTTATTCATGGTATTTACAAATATTTATTACAACGGGAGATCGAGAGAAGACAACTTTCACTTATCCCTATGGCACGTTTGCTTACAAACGCATGCCATTTGGTTTATGCAATGCCCCTGCCACATTTTAGAGATGTATGATGGCTATCTTCTCTGATATGGTAGAGAAATTTCTGGAGATATTCACGGATGATTTCATTATATTTGGAGATTCTTTTGAGGAATGTCTGAATCATTTAGAGAAAGTTTTGCAAAGATGTGAAGACACCAACTTAGTTTTAATTTGGGAGAAATGTCATTTGATGGTGTCAGATGGTATCGTGTTAGGTCACAAAATTTCTGAAGACGGAATGGAAGTTGATAAAGATAAAATTGAATTGATTGAGAAACTGCCACCGCCAGTCAATCTGAAGACGTTGAGAGGATTTCTTTGACATGTAGGTTTTCATAGACGCTTCATTACGGACTTTTCAAAAATTGCCAAGCCTCTTAGCCATTTGTTATAAAAGGACACACCTTTTTTTTTTATAGTAAGTGCATGGAAGCTTTTCAAACATTGAAGGAGAAGTTGATCAGTGCACCTGTCTTGGTTGCACCGGATTGGTCCATGCCTTTTGAACTGATGTGTGATGCAAACGATTTAGCGGTTGGAGCAATACTAGGGCAACGCCATGGGAAGGTTTTGAAGGCAATCTACTATGCCTCACACACATTGAATTCAGCACAAGTAAATTATGCCACAACTGAGAAGGAGCTACTGGCAATAGTGTTTGCTTTGGACAAGTTTCGATCTTATCTGGTAGGCTCCAAGGTGATTGTATACACAGACCATGCAGCGTTGAAGTATTTGTTAAGCAAGAAGGATGCTAAGCCATGACTTTTGAGATGGATTTTGCTACTACAAGAATTCGATGTCACCATCGTAGACAAGAAAGGTAGTGAGAATGTAGTGGCAGATCATCTGAGCTGACTGGAGTACACTGAAGAAGAAGGGAAGCGACGAGAAATACAAGACACCTTCCCAGATGAACAGTTGTTGGTGATTGATACTCCACCGGTATTACCACTTCTTGATACTGAGCCAAAGTCGAAGGAAGGTTCACCATGGTTAGGTAACATCGTGAATTTTTTTCTTGCGGATATCTCCCAACTTCTTGGACATGGCAAAAGAAGAAAAAATTCTTTCATGACTTGAAATTCTATTATTGGGAGAAACCGGATTTATTCCGAAGATGTGCCGATGGCATAATAAGAAGATGCGTCCCCGATAGTGATATTTCGAGTATATTGTCTTTTTGCCATGGAAAATAAGTTGGTGGACACCATGGAGGATGGAAAACTGCATATAAGGTTTTGCAATGCGGTTTTTATTGGCCATCTATTTATAAAGATGCATATCGATTCGCCAAGTCTTGTGAATCATGCCAGAAGTGGGGGAATGTCTCCAAGAGACATGAAATGCCCTTAAAACCCATCTTGGAATGTGAACTATTTGATGTATGAGGCATAGATTTCATGGGGCCATTTCCCAACTCTTTTGGTAATCAATTTATTTTAGTGATGGTTGACTACGTTTCAAAATGGGTTGAAGCCCAAGCCCTTCCCACCAATGATGCCGGAGTGGTGATGAAGTTTCTTAAAAAGAACATCTTCACGAGATTTGGTACTCCTCGGGCAATCATTAGTGATCGAGGTTCTCATTTTTGTAATCGACCATTCACTAAACTCATGGAAAAGTACGGCGTGAATCATAAGATTGGATCACCTTACCACCCACAGACTAGCGGTCTGGTGGAGGTATCGAACCGAGAGGTAAAAAGGATTATTGAAAAAACGGTTGATACCAACATCAAGACATGGTCAGTGAGGTTGGACGATGCATTGTGGGCATATCGCACAGCTTTTAAAACACCGATTGGTTGCTCCCCCTATAGACTAGTTTTTGGAAAGTCATGTCACCTTCCCGTTGAGTTGGAACATAGAGCATACTGGGCTATAAAGTTCCTCAATTTTGATCCTATGTGCGTGGGAGAACATCGATTACTCCAACTCAATGCCCTGAAAGAATTCCGTTAGATTCTTATGAGAACTCTCGCATCTATAAGGAACGCACGAAGATCTTTCATGATAAAAAATTCTTCCGTCGCGAGTTCCATGTGGGTGATAGAGTAATCTTGTACAATTCACGTTTAAAGCTTTTTTCCAGGAAAGTTGCAGTCTAGGTGGCGAGGACCATACACAGTTGTGAAGGCACATGCATCAGGAGCTGTGGAACTGACAGATGGTGAGACAACATTTTCAGCAAATGGCCATCGAGTGAAGCTTTTTGTAGAAGAAAGAGGGATTCCGAACAGCAATGAGGTCCTGTACCTCTTTGACACCGATCAAGACTGAAGCATTACATAGTCTAGCTATAGACTATAAATTTAGCAACTTTCGGGTACTATCGTTCTGTTACTCCTCAAGCATTATCTTTTAGTTGGATTGTGTGCTTATTTGCTACATGCTTTGGTGAGTAATTTCTAGTGGTATCCATGCGCAATAATCTGTATAAATTCCATGAATTCTACCGTATAATCTCGTCGAGCAAACGACGTTAAACAACAATGCTACCGGGAGGCATCCCGCATTTGAAATTTTGAGCCAATAACATGTTGTAGAAGGAGTTTTGATGTTGTTGGGTAGGAATTAAGTGAAGAGTCAACAAATTTAAACTATCAGAGAGTTTCGGCGTTCAAAAGTGAACGCCGAGAGTGGATTCGGTGCACGCCGGATTTGGTGCAATTTTTCATTTTGATACAGAGAGTTTCGGCGTTCCAACCCACACGCCGGAAACATTTTCGGCGCACGCCGACTGTGACAGTTTGAACTTTATGACGGTTTTTTACTCTTCTTTCGCACCTATTAACTCCTATCCATCGGTTTTCACACCCCATACTCATCACTTTTCACCCACTAACACCCATTCATCTTCATAACTCCCTCATTAACTCACTTCTTTCTCCTCATTTCATAGTCATCACTCTCACACCAAAGGGTTCTCTTTCACTTGTGCTCTTTTGGAATTCAAGTGTAAGCAAATTCTCTGCGGTGTGCTACCCAATTTCCGGCCATCCACATCTTTTCCGACGGTCTAAGACAATAAAGGTATGAATTTTAATGCTTTTCTCGAGATTGTTCCTTCAATTTCCAACTCTTAATTCTTTTTCAAGTCCATCTTGAGTTCAAAGTTGATTTATTTGATTAAATGTTGTTGTCTTGCACCACCACCGACCACCATTAGCCATGGATAACCCTAGGAGTTGACCCGAAGCCAAGAAGAAACGAAAAGCCGGCCGTGTTAAATCACCCACTCCTTTGTCCACCGGTATCATTGTCATACCCAATCGTACTCTCACTAAGGTTGAGAAAGCCTGCAAGTTTTCTAATTTTGCATATGCCGATGCAACCAAGGCATTTCGAACCTATTTTCGTGATCGTACATTCATGATAGAAAGGGCCATTGATTTTAACGCTGTGAGTCAGGAGGTCAAGGATATCATTGCTAGGAACCACTGGGAAAATTTAGCAATTGAACGTACTGAGCATTTTAATTCTACTTTGGTTGCTGAATTTTATTCTATGCTTTCCACCATTGTAGTCGATGAGGAACATCCTGATGTAAACTTTGTATCTGTTAGAGGCGCCGATATCCCTTTTTCACCAGAAGGCATTAACTCTTTCTTTGGTTTGTCTCCATCGCCTGATACACCTTCGTATGAGCAAGTCTGGGAACTAAAACAGGGCACAAAAACCTTTGAGAAAGCCGAAGAGGCAAGACGTTTCCTTTGCCCCTCTAGTTTTTGGTTCGAAGGTCGTTTTATTTTTGGTGATGCTTCTAAGGATGTGAAAGTCATGAAACATTTCTTAACCTATAATGTTCACCCATCCCGCCATGTTCATGCTTTCAATGCTGCAGATGTCTGTCTTACTTATGCCGTGTTTAACAACATGTTTGTCAATGTTGGTGATATCATCTTTAATAAAATCTTCGATTTTGCTCATCAAACCAATAAGACTAGGCTTGCTCCATTTCCTCGCCTCATTTCCACCCTCTGTACTAATGAGCACGTTCATGAGTTTCCCGGTGATGTGTTACTGCCTCCATGCCATATTAAGATTGGTCCAAACATCAAGGACACCCCTGAGCCTGAAGTTGAACCTCCTGGAGCAATTCCCAATAACCCTTCTGCACCCATTGGTGATCTGTCTGTGATGGGTATGTTCACCTAGATTCTGAAGTACCCATTCTTAGAGGTGTTCAAGTAGCCTTGCGTACCAATCATACTCAGTTAGCAGAGAGACAAATTTTGTGGGCAAATGATATCCGCTCTGGTCTTCGTAATCAGCAAGCTTTACTCTTCGCTATGTGTCCAAACCCTAGGCTTCGTCCTGAGAATTTCCCTTCGTGTCAAGAGCTGTCTTATACTTTACCACCCTAGGTCCCAGCTGTACCTATTCATACACCGCACACCTGGTCTACCCCTGCTACAAACCCTTTTGGTGGTACATTTTGCTTTTAGTGCTACAGGTACAAGCTCGGCACTGGCATATTCAGAGCCGTTCCAGGCGCTCCAAGGCACCGGATCACTGAGTGAGGGTTTTTTAAGCATGAGTTTGGACAGCACCGTCGTTACATCTGTTGTTGGTACAAGCAGCGGTGTAGGTCCCTCAACTCCTTACACTACCAGATTCATGGACACCAACCTTGGTGCTGCTGCCAATTTGGGAATGAGTCTGAACTCGTTTGCTGCAATGATGGCTAAGGGAATGGGCGATGATGATGACAGCTCTTTTGATCAATTTGTTGACTCTTGAGTGATTGGGAGGATTTATCAGAACTATTTCTATTTTGTTATTTGGTTGCCTAGTTAGCATTGAAACTGTTTCCTTTTGTCATTTTGTGGAAGTTATTTGTATAAACTTATAACGTGCCTTTGTGTGATTTTTTATTGTGGGAATGATTAGTGTATTTTATTGAGAATTAATTGTTATATTTGATTACCATACTTGTGCCTAGCTCATTGCTTAGTGTTTGGTAATTTTTGATGCTTAATTTGCATAAAATTGCACTTTTTAAGGGAATGCAGAGACATTCGGTGCACGCCGAAATTCTGCATTGTGTTGATCGGCGTACGCCGACTTTACCCGACAAGCCCTTTCACATCACACTTTTCTACACCATTCAGAATTTTTTCAGGAATCTAGGGCACAGACTGCTTTTTGTCCGAGGCACGCCGACTCGGGAAAACCGGCGTACGCCGAATTTTTCCCAAGGGGCGGATTTCCCACTTTTATACTTTTTTTCTCATCATAACTCCATCAAACCCCTATTCCACTCATCATTCATCTATCATCCCTTTCACACACAGCCACAAATTTCCCCTCACCCTTTCTTCACAATCATGTCTACCCCATCTTCTTCATCCTTATCACCACCTCGTTATGATGAGGACTACCCTCCTCGCCGTGCCACCGTCGCTGCTACATCAGTCCTATGCCATGAGGACTATTTTAGCTGTGCAGCTCCTCTTTTTGAAAAAGGACTCAACTTCCGTAAGATTTCACCACCTATGGAGTTACGCATTGGCTACCATCTTTGGCAGCAGTTCTCAGAACCTCCTCGTGGTCGCGTCAATATCACTCTTGTTCGAGAATTCTACTCCGTACTCACCACCACTATCATTCACGGGAAGCCAACCAAATCATTGAAGATTGTTCAATTGGTATCCTTTTTGACCCTCAAATGATCAACAATTTTTTCAATCTTGGATATTTTAATCAGAACCCAGCCATGCACTATGAGGTTGTCTGGAACCTCCATGATCCCGTCTGTTTCTGTCGTAGGGCATCTGAGGCCTTGACCTACTTTTTCCCTTAGCGGGGTGCTATGCCGCATGAGCCGACTATTTCTGATCTCTCGAGGGAGATGCGCAGTATCAAACGATTCATCAATTCCCGCATTTTCCTTTCTGCTGATGTATCCAAGATCACTAATGAGGAGTTTATCTTGCTTTATGCCATTCGCTCTAATATTCCCGTGAATTGGGGTCGTCTCATCCATGCTTCCATCACTCGCTTTGCCACCTCTCCTTGGTCGACCACTGAGATCACACTTCTATTTCCCTGGTTGATTACCAAGTTGTGCACTAGCGTTCCCACGGACCCGACGGATGAGATTTTTCCAAGCAGAAACGCTCGAGGTGAGTTGCTACCCGTTGATCCGGTTGATGATTCCTCTAGTGCGGTGGAAGAGTTCCCCGATGATGCCTCTGATTCCAAGTGATAATTGCTACCTTGCCCGGTTATTGTTATTTTCTATTTTATTGTGCTGTTTTTCATGGATTTTGGTTGATGTGTAATAAGCTCTTCGTGAGAAGTACTTTTCATTCCCCTATGGCTTGATGGCATGATTTTCACGTTATCTGTTCTATCTATGATATTGCATGTTCTTTCGAATTTATCTATCCTTGATTATTTTTCCCATGCATGCAATTTCCACATTTTGCTAGATATTCGCCTTTTGCCCGGTCTACACCGTTTTGATCACCAAGCCCTTTGCTTTCCAGCATTTTCGGCACTTGGATGACCCTCTCGGCATATGCCGGCTGAACGCCGATTATCTCTGTACCAAGAATGCATTTTCGGCGTACGCTGAATTGCTAGCCGGTTCACGCCGACAATTTTGTTTTGATTCTTCTTTGTCTCTTAATTGCTTATTTTGATTACCCTCCTTCCTTCTAACTACTCCTTGACCCTCACTTCGCACTGGGGACATTGCAAGTTTGTAAGTGGGGATTGGAGCCGTAATTAGTCGGAAAGAGAGGAATGTTTGTCACTTAATGCTCAAGAGAGGAATGTTTGTCACTTAATGCTCAAGAAACACCTAGATTTTGTTCGCTCTCGCGCAGTGCAAGCATACAACACTCCTTGTGTAAATGAAAAGATGTTGTTATTGGATTGTGCAAACTAAATGGAAAATGTGATTTGAGTGATACACGAGAACATGTGATTTGAGTGATACACGAGAACATGTAACTTTAGTCTTAAAGGGTAGTGTGAACCTCTATGCACGCATGATTTTAATTTTATTATTTCGCAAATTGTTGTGAAATCTTTCAAGAAAACATCAGGATAGAGTTTTGAACAAAAGTTTGTCACTCATTCGAGACAAATAATAGGCTTTGGAATCGGAATAGGGATGACGATTTTTGGCATTACTTTGACTCGACCATAGCCATTTGGCCTGCCTGTACATAGATTACCTTTTTGTCCCCACCTTAGCCTTGTAGAGTGGCGAGACCCCACTCGAACTAGCCATCGTATTTAACTTCATAATAATCCGACCCTTAACCAAATTTTGGTCTATATTCCCTTGACTTCCCGCAGGTATAGCAATTCTCTATGGATTGTGTGGTTGGTCATAATGTAGTGGTTGGATGACGTTAGTCGGCTCGAGTTTGTGTTTCTCCTCTTTCAAGTTTATATATATATATATATATATAGTGTTCAATCTAGTTCCAAAATACTAAAAATTCAAATAAAAAAGGGAACTAAATTGAATCGTAAAAACTGGCAAGTCAATGAAGGCAAATTTTGAGAATTTAAGTATACAATCCTTTGGTGATGTTGGTATGGGGTATAACTAATCGGAGCACGAATTGATTGGTAGATGAAGGTGTAGATTCTTGCTATCTTGCCCTATTCTCTTTGATTTTCCTTAATTTCCCTTCGATTAGCCACCGCCCTAGCCTTAACATTACAAGCCTTTTTGTCAACTACCTGAATTATTCCTTGATTCTGATGGCCTCAATTAGTGGAGAGTGAGTCCACGCTTATGTTTCTAAACTATACCAAGGTGACTTTGTAAGAGTTCGATTTTACGATGGATTGCTCGGTGAGAGATTGGAATTGTGCACACACACGCGCACCACTCTATTCTTGTAGACTATGACTGCCATGTGAGTGTGATTGTCATTCGATCACATCATTCCGTTGACATTTGTTCTTGATAATCACACCACCGTTTTATTTGCATAAGTTGAATTGTCGCTTATTTGCTCGAGGACGACCAAAAGCTAAGTGGGGAGTGGTTGATGTAAGTCAACCGAATGATGCAATTTTATCCCAATTCTTAAGCTTTTTGTGACGTTTCTATATCAAATTTATGCAATTATGTGATGAAATGGATCAAAAGATGTAAATAAAGTTTTAATTATTTAACCATAAATTTTTGGCTTTTATGCCAAATTTTGTTTTCAGAAATATGCGGGGTATCGTTTTTGGTTTTTTTTTTGCGGATACCCAGGTTATATTTGAGTTTTGGAAGAGCTTGGAACAGTCCATCGAGATTTAGGGAGGTTTCTTGTTGAAGAAGTTAAAGATTCAAGCTGAAAGTGAAAATCCGGTGCACGCCGGAAGCATAGTTGGTGGACACCGAAATTTGGCAGTTGAGAACCTGAGCAGCATTTAATGATTCTGACTTCCCCAACTACCTGTCAGAAGGCGGTGCACGCCGGAAGCATAGTCGGCGGACGCCGAAAGTGTCGGATTTCATGTTTTAAAGTCTATTCTTGGCAACATTTGAAGGGAGTCGAAAAAATACACAACTTCTTCTCTATCTTGAAGGCACTTCCACTTTCAAGGCTCATCTAGCCACAATCATTACATCTTTAGCTCTTAAATTGCAATTGTAAACATTAAGAATGCTTGTTTGATTCCTTGAATGAATTCTATTTGGATAAGTTTGTAGCTTTTGGATACAATCTCTCCATTAATTGGAGCTTTGAAGGTTGAATGCGAGTTTTCCTTTTTCAAGTTGATAGCTTGTAATTGGTATAATTCTTAGCCTTTACCTTGCTTTAATAGTTCTTATTGTTATGACTTCTAATCTTGATATGTTGGAACTCATAACTATGAGTGGCTAGTTTCACACTAGCCAAGATAATGTGAAGTGAAGATGGATTCTTTTGATTGTGAATGAGTTGGTAGTTTTGCATTTGAGCTTCGTGTAGTGTTGAACCTTCTTTTACTTGATATTGTTGATAGCAATCTAGGAAGTAATTAACCCTAGTTTGCAGACACATACTTAATAGAAACCGAAAGGGTATATTGAGTGTGAGAAAGAGGTAAAAGAATCGGAAGATAAACCGACCTGAAGTGGAATTTGGTTTCTTATCCGAGGATTTCTTAGGCTTGTGTTCAAGTGCATATCATGTTGAATCATTTGACTTAGGGTTCCTAAGTCAAGGAGGAGGCATGGAGCGATCTTATTCATTCGAAAGAAGGGGCATTGCTAGTTTAGGAACACACCGGTTCACACTCTTGAACATCTTAGGAAGGAAGGTAGGTAACCAACTCTATCATAGTTAAGGAAGTCCATTGGATCAAAGCATTATCTTGGTTAGTCCATTTTAATTTGAGTTTAGTCATAGCCCGTACCAGTTATTGTTTACAAAAATTGTGAGTTGGATCGAAAACATGAACCCAATCTGTGGTTAACCAACACACTCCTTGTGGAATACGACAATGACTCACCATCTAGGCTACAGTTGACCCGGTACACTTCCGGTGAGATTGAAACCCCAGAAAGGTTGCATAAAGCTTTTTGGCGCCGTTGCCGGGGAGTGTAACGGTTAATACTCATATTAGCTTAAGGTTTTCGAGCATAGCCCAAGTCGTTTTCTAATCTTATTTCTGTTTATTTCTTTGGTACTTACCATTTGGTAAGTTACCAAGTGCTTTTGATCGTTTTCTTGTTGTTTCACTTTTGTAGTTGATGACTCAGTCCCGAACCGGTAAAGCTCCACTTACTCCATATCGTTCGGACATTAACACGTATGAAAGACAGTTGAGGGCTGAGCATAGAGTTAGTCAGTCTAGTGCAGAAGCACTTGGTGAAGAATCATCACGAGAATCATCGACACGAGAAGATATGGCGGAGAATATTGAGAATGCACAAATTGATCCTCTTTTGGAAGATCCAAATCCCCAACAAAATCCAAATGACCAAGGCCAAAACAACCGAAACCATCGATACAATCGGAACCAACCAAACCAAAACAACAATCAAAACCGCGACCAAAACAATCCACCTTTGAGATCTATTTGTGATCAACCTTTGAGAAGGAATGCACCTAATGATCCTATTAGGTTTCCTAATGAAAAAGCGAATAATTTTGAAGTGAAATGGCATCTTTTTGGATTGATTGATAACAAATTCCAATTTGCAGGAGAAGATTTTGAGGATCCACACTATCACCTCTATTCTTTTGAGCAACTTTGCAACACAGCTAAGAGCCATGGAATTCAGAAGGAGTTGACAAGATTGTCTATGTTTCCATATTCTTTGACAGGGAGAGCTAAGGAATGGTTTGTATCTCTACCCTACCACTCATTAACTACGTGGGATGAGGTGCAAAATGAATTCTAAAGCAATATTTCACACCTAAAAGAAATTTGAAATTGAAGGTTGCAATAGCAAATTTTGCACAAGGACCCGATGAAACTTTAGGGAGTGCATGGGAAAGATTCAAGAAACTGTTGAAAGCATGCCCGGATCATGGCTACCCATTTGATACGCAAATACAACTTTTCTGTAGACTATTGAGGACAGAATGATGTTCTAATATTGACCACGCATGTGGAGGATGTTTAATGTCACGCAATGCTCAAGAAGTCTATGATGCTATAGAGAGAATTTCAAAGAATCATCGTATGTGGGAAGCCGGATCTAGCATGAGGAAAGTGAGTTTTACAGAAGGATCAAAGGACAACTCAGAGCTTATAGAAAGGATCGACAAGTTTTCAAAGAAGTTTGATAATTTGCAGTCAACCAAAAGGATGGAAGGAAATTTTTTGATTGAGAGCAAGAAAGATAATATTTATGGAAATGATGATGAAGTATCTTTGGAGATGGAAGAGCCCGGTGATTTACAAGCGGAGGAAGTAAGCTTCAGGCAACAACACCGGAACTTAAACAATGCATATTCTAACTCTTTCAATGCCATTAAGAGAGATAATCCAAATTACCGTTGGAATGAGAGCTCATACAAGCAAGGACAACCACCATTTGCCCCACAACCACGAACTTCGTACAATTCCAATACCTCAACTTAACCACAAAACACTCATTCTTACTCTCAACCCACTACACAAACTATCCCAATAACCAAGAGTTCTAACCAAGCACGAGAGGATAGATGGGACAACACTTTGGATAAACTCTTGGGAGTAGTGGCCACACAAGCTCAGAATATGGAAAGTGTGATGACATCAATTAGTGCAGTCACCAAGGATATGGCAGTATTGAAAACAGCTATGAGTGGGCATGATGTGATAATGAAGACTATTGAGTCATCTATGCGGAATATGGAAGAGCACATGAGTAGAGACGGTGAAAGGAGAACTAGTAGACCTCTAGAAGGGCTACCAAGTAACACCGAAAGGCATCACAAGGAAGTTAACGTTATTTGTATTCGGAGTGGAAAGAATTATGGTGGTGGTGATTATCTGGGAGTTGGACGAAGTGAAGTTGAAGATGATTTAGATAAACCCTTCTATGATACTCCGGAATTGAAAGGAGAGGATTTAGAAAGTGAAGATGAAAAGAGAGCCGAACATGAAGAAGAAGAATCCATGATCTTTGAATTTTTGAGTCAAGGAAGGCATGTAAATGCCGACAGTGATGATGAAGAAGGTATGAATGAAGCAAGAACGAGGAGGAATTTGAAGAATCCCCGTTTAAGTGATGCACGAACGTTGTTTGAAGGATCTCATATTAGAAATGAAGAAGAATCTGAGAAACCGGCGCACGCCGAATTGGAGACATCACAAACTGTTGACCCGGTACACTGCCGGTGAGATTGAAACCCTAGAAAGGTTGCATCAGTAGGTCAGTGACCCGACGAGTACTCAAAATCCTATCTTTTCGGAAAACAAACCTTGAATTTTGATAGCGGTGAAGGCCATCCAAATGGGGGCCGAAATCAAAGCGGCACGAGGCGTCACTATTCTCTCACGGTGCTTGTGTCAACAGTAGAGGCCGAGGGGTCGGTTGTCACCTTCCCCGCTCCCACTCGTTATTATTGAAAAATAGGTAGCCTTATTAGGATTTTTAGAATTTCTTAATCATCCGAAAAACAATAAATCATGAATATTTTAATTAGTCCTCCCCCTAGTTCATCAGTTCCAAATACCGTCTAACCAGTGTCACTTACTCATGATCTTCCAATTTATCGATTATTTAGAAAATCTCTTGTATAGACACTACACAATTAAAATTCACCAAAGAATTTTATAGTCCTAATATTGTCATGATAAAAATTTAGGATCTTTGAATTTTATCTCAATAATTTGAAAACAATAAATCTTGAAAAGCAATCACCAACTTATCGGTATCATACCCTGGCTGAGCTTTAACCGAGTTCACCGAACGGTGTCGGGATTGGCTAAGCCGACCCGTCCTCTTCGTTGGTCCATATCGATCTTTGGATGAATCGGGCTAAAGGTGCCCCATTGAGCGAAACTCATTTGGATAGCTTGACCTTGCCGGACCCCGTCGACGCGTGTGCGAGTCTTCGGGTTGTAAATCGGGCTAAGGTTGCCCCATTGAGCCTCAGCTCGCCGGATAGCTTGACCTTGCCGGACCTCCATGGCTAACCCCGCACTTGGACGGACAAGTCGAGTCGAGCCGAAGCCCTGTTGACCGCCCGAACCAATTTTCGAACCTTTTGCTCAGTTGGTGTCCAACTTTTCCGGATTTTCCAATTTTTCAATTATTAAAATTCTTTTATGTAGTCACTACACAATCAAAATCCACAAATGATTTTTAGATCCCAAAATTAAATTTACCGAGTAAATTTTATTTTATCATGTGAATATTATATCCCGATAAAATTCCGTTCATTTTAATTAATTTAATTAATTACCTAAATTAATCTAAATTAATTACGTTTCATACATGCCTAATTAATATCACGATTAATTATCTACATGTATGCATATGCTAGGAATGGAATTCATAGATATGATGCATGTCATGGCATGGTTGTCTCACATAAATTATCAAACATGAAAATAAATGCGATAAGTAAACCACTGAGATGGACCGTTGGTACCCCCGTATCTAATCTATAAAAAAACAAATAAACCCTAAATTATTTGTAGCCGCTGTCGGGTATAAGAATTTTTTGCTTCAAATCTTCAATAAAAGCCTTCTAGCTGAGTTGGTTGAAGTTCCTTCTTCCTTCATCACTACCTGAGTTTGATTCCCCTTTGGGCCTTTTTTTTATTCGTATAAAATAATAAAAAAATTCGTATAAAATAATAAAAAAACGAAAAGAAAAATAGAAAGAAAAAAATTTAGAATATTATACGGCCAGGGGGATTCAAACTCGGGTCTGCACACAATCGAACTTGTGTCTTTACCACTGTGCTGCAACTTTTTCTCTACATAACTTCGACCAATTTATTTAAATAGGCCTTCGGCCGAAATAAAAGGAATTCCAGAAAATTAAAGTTGCAAAAATAAATTACATGACATCCTATACCCGGAAAACCGGGTTTACAATAGTTTTAACGGTAAACAAGTACCAACCCCAATCCATTTCGTCAACCAAAACATTCAATCGCATAAATTAAATTAAAAGATGCAATTTTTATTCTATTCCACTCCACATTAATTAATTATGCAATCATGATCGCAAAATCGCTTTAACCTGGCTCCGATACCATGCTAGGAGTAGTAGCACCGATCGAGACACTCGATCTTAGCACAACGGAAGCTTATGCGATTTACGATATGAGACATAACTAATTAATCCTACGAGAAGGTTGAAGATTTACCTTATTTAAGAGGAATAATAAATCGACAGAAAGAGAAGCCACAATCTTCCGGATTGTATCTCCTAGCGACTACTGGTGGACGTCGATCCTCCCCTCAGAACCTCCTCGAATATGCCCAAGAAAAACCCTAAGTTTTTCTTCTTTTAATGACTAAGACAAGAAACTAATTTTATATCCTTTTTTATTTAGATGTGGCGACAATATTGAATAGTCATTGTGTTAGGAGGAACTCACTTTATATAAGAAAATAACTGGTCAAGAGAGAGTTATCATTTTCACACAACAATTACTTATTCCCATAAGAAAAATATATTTGCCAAAAGATAAGAGATAATTTCCCAAAAAACCAATCTCTTATTTTTCCATTAATTATCAAACAAATAGATAATTAACAAATTACAAATGTAACATAATCTAGAAAATTTCTATTTATCACAAATAATAGGCGCCACTTTGTCATTATTTTTAATAGAAAATGTATTTTTTATTTTACATATTATTTACCAAATAAATAATATTGCATATTCATTAAATAGACCAACTATTTAATTTATTCTCGAGGTTCCATAAAACGAGAAAACACTCGCGTGTTAGGAGCCAACCCGGGGACCATGGACCTATAACCAGTAGCTACAATAAATTGAATAAAATATCATCGAACATAATATTTCTACTCAACTCATTAATTCCGGAATTACGCCACCATAAATCCAAATCGAATCAGATCGATTATAGATATAACTTATTCTCAAAACGTCGAGTCGAGACGATAAGTGTCCATTGATATAATCATTTCATATAAACTAACCCTCCATAGACTATCCGTACTGAAGTATGATTATTTCCGTAAACATTCTTCACTACATCTTATCCTTATTTACCATTAAGCCACTAGTGATCAATTAGTTCATAACAAATACGAACTCCTGGGATCGATCAGTTTCTAGGATTAACAAATAAGGGGATTGTCTTTCTACTTCCCGCGGGAAGGAATGGATTCCATATCTGTGAGACACACACTTCTCACTCATTCAAGAATAGTGCCAACGTGAAAGTGATTCGGACCGCGCCTCTTAGCGATCCTTAACGAACACATCAAACCCTATCCTGATACAAATAGGAGTATGCAATCACTTCAGGATTAAGGTTAATCCATATATGATCATCTTGTGATTTAATAAGATTTCTCAATCACGGAATTATATGAGAAATACAGATTAAATCAGTCCAGTCCTATATGACTACATCATATATAAATGCCCCACTTAGACAACCAATGTCGACGGTCCGGATAAGACGGTCACACCATAAAGTGTTCTGTGCGCATTAATGGTGGTTTAATCAATAGACCCCCTACTTTGATTAAGTTCACCACGTACTAACATTTCAAGTGTATCACCATAAACTTAATCCTCATGTGTGACACACACTAAATTATATGGCTACATATGATACGACTTGGGGTTTTCAGTAGTGTATTACTTGTAAGCACGAAGCAAATAATAAGATGAGAATAAATCTGCCATTTATTAATTATAAAAATAATTACATAAATTGTCTTTCGGGCGTTACTTCCAACATGTGTATCAACCACGAGCACAATAATCGCCTTGACCAAACCTCGATACAACATCGGATTATGTGTGATCAAGCCCGGGCATAATAATCGCCTTGACAGAACCAAAATCTAACGTCGGATTATGTGTGATCAATCCCGAGCACAGTAATCGCCTCGTCCAAACCTCGATCCAACTTCGGATTACGTGTGATCAACCCTGATCACAGTAAATGCCTTGATGGAACCATGATCTAACGTCGACTTATGTGTGATCAACCCGAATCGCAGTAAACGCCTTGACCGAACCTTGATCCAACGTCGGATTATGTGTATTCAATCACGATCACAATAACCGTCTTGACCGAACCTCGATCTAACGTCGATTTATATGTGATCAGCCTGGATCACAGTAAACGCTTTGAACGACCCTCGGTCTAACGTTGATTTTATATGTGATCAAACTGGATCACAATAATCGCCTAGGCCGAACCTCACTCCAACGTCAGATTATGTGTGAAAAATCTCGAGCACAATAAATGCCTTGTACGAGCCTTGGTTCAACGTCGAATTATGTATGATCAACCCGAATCACAATAATCGCCTTGACCGAAATAGGTGTATCAGTATCCGAAAAATTAGCGGTATTGAACTAAAAAAATTGGCGCTAATGGCTAAAAATTGGCGGGGCAAGGACTATGCTATAGTATAATTGAATTGAATTCATAAGCCTAAACCGAAATTTCAGAGTCTTCGTTCAAGGTTCAAAGTAAACCACTTTCCATCTGCCGCCTTTTGTCCTGATTATCATTTGTCCTAATTTTGTCCAGGTATGAGGAAATGTGTTGACTTATACCCTTACTCCAGTGAACAAATAATAGATGTGCTTTATCAGTGGTTTGATTTTCTTAGGACTCTTGTGCCATTCAAAGCTTTGATTTTCCTTTTTTGTCGTTTTTTCCCTCAAGTTTCTCTATTGAGTTCTTGATGCAAATCCATTTTTTTTTGAAAGTATCGATTTGTGTTGTTGAACACATAGATTGTTTTTTTTGGGATATTATTGATTTTTTTATTTTTTATTTTTTATATTTTTGGTTTAGTGTTGTTAATCTCCTGTATATTAAATTCATATGATGGTCGTTCTTGTCGAGTAGATATGCTTGTTTAGTTTAGGTTACTCTTGAGTTAGTTGTCTTGGCAGCTTTGTGATGTAGTTATGCTTGTTGAATCTTTCTTGCTCATAGTTGCCCACTTGCACCTTGAACACTTTGTATGTTGGTTTGTCTTGGCACCTTGTTTTTTTTTCTTTCTTTTTTGTTGTTGCAAAATTTTGAACTGAATTGCCACTTTACATTTGTTGAAAATCTAGATACGGATCGGATCATCAAATATTCAATCTTATTGAATCACGCAGCGAAATCGGATTCAAAATCCGTTAAATACGAAAAACATTTATCATGAATTAAATTTAAATATTCTACTATGCAAAAGAAGAACAAAAAAACATTACCAATCTTGAAGAACCATGTAGATGCCAATATCTTCCAGATTATATCTCACACGAAGAAGGGTGGACGTCTAAATCACCGTTCTTGAATTGCTTGAATATGCATATGTAACACCCCGAATTTTCAAAAAGGTTAAAATATTAATTGGGTTATTTACGGTGACCTAATTATTATTTTTCCTAGCTATTAATTAAAAAGATTCAATTATTATAAAAAGGATTTAGTTATTAATTTATTGGATTTAAATTAATGGATATAAAAAGAAAAATAATCCCCTAATCCTCTCATAATGTTGATTACGCAAATTCTAGAAGATAAAAAGAGGATAGCGACGTGAACACAAGAGGCAACGCAGAAAGTTGCCTAGAAGCGGAGGAATGGAATCTTCAATTATGTGGCTAATCCGTCTGGAATTTGGGCAGACCATAGAAGACGGAAATCATCGTATCGTCCAGACGAACGTTCCCACACTAACTGTTTGCAATTCAGTAAGTTTTCGTTTTAGCCCTAAAATAATAATCTAGATCGTTCTTGATAAAAATTTGAGATTTAATGATGTTAAGATTGTGTTAATCGTAGCTCGTTTCTTAATTATCATAGGCTACTCGTAGAAGTGTTTGGTTCAAGGATTCAAGCTCTTTTCACTTTTTGTTTTCGCTTTCAAATCGCTTCTGGATCGCTAAATGGTAAGGGGTGTTTTTCTAAACGGATTTTGGGTGTTTAACCGTATTTAATTATGTGTTATTGATGTTGTTTCTTTATTTTTATTTTTGTTATTCCTATTTCCGTAGAATCACCCCTGTACAGAAAATAGGATTGAATCCTATTGCTATTGCTATTGCTATTGCTATTGCTGTATGTGTGTGTTCCGTGGACTAAAAAGGAAAGAAAAAAAAAAAGAAAGAAAAAAAAAAGAGAAAATATAGAAAAGAATCAGAGGGACTAATAAAAAAAAAGGGAAAAATACATATATGTATATGTTGCGAAACTAATAAAAGAATAACATGAACAAAGTACTGAAGAGGAAATGAGAAATGCTTGTGTATTATTTCACTGGTATCATGGGGTATTTATAGTTGAAATTACAGTGTGAATACAATACAATAGATAAACCAGAAAATCTTGTAATTAATTGGATAATAGATAAACATATTATTATCTTTTATAACACCACCCTTGGATATCTATTATTCAACAAACAATAGATATAATATGCCACATTAAAACCTTACTAAGAAAAAATCCAATGAGAAAAAAAATCTTAGTTAAGGAAAAAGAGTACATTTTTATCTATGTTTATTTACTCCCCCAGAACCAAGCATCAATTAAGGTCATTTAAACGTTGCATCACAATGCTCTTCACAAGTCTCTTAAATGTTGCAGTCGGTAATGTCTTGGTAAATAAATCTGTCAGGTTGTCGAATGATCGGATCTGTTGCACATCAATTCCCCATTCTTTTGCAAGTCTATTATGTGGCTGTAACCCCCCGCTCCCGGATACCGTGCCCTTATCCGGAAGAGAAAAGTCCATCGTATATAGTATTAAATAAATATAATATTATATACAAGCCTCTACGTCGTCGTATCAAATAAAGCAAATGGAAGCAAAAGACTCGGGTAAAATTCTCCATACAACCAAGAATAGAAAGAATAACTAAAGGGTAGAAATGTAACTTATTACATCAAGAGAAATCCAAATGAAACTTCAATGAAATACGAAATCCTCGAAACTATGAAAGACAAAGCCAACAAGTTCAACTAAAGAACTTGAATCCAAAACAGTGACAAAAGAATAAGGAAAGACAATAAATAATAAACAGCTCCAACTCCGGCGTCCTCAAACGTCGTCATCAAAGTCTACCTTGAACTCTGCATTTACCTGTTCATCTTCTCTCCCCAAAACACATAAGAAAACAATGCATTTGAGGTAAGTACAAAGTACTCAATAAGAGGTAGAAGCTACAAATTAACTAAGGTTTATAAACAACTTTTATTATAATAATTATCTTTATGAGACCGACTCAATCTAGGGTTCACTTCATGTCCATCAACATGTCATGACTAACTGTTTCTAACTTAGCTTATCTGTGTTACATCCACATTCTAGAGCACTACGCATGGTGCTACTCACGACGAAGTATCTGGGTGCAACCTATTAGTGGATGACACCAATAGCCACGGGCTAGTCCCGATAGTATACGCGTTCGGTGAAGTCCCTCTACTCCTGGTGCCCTCTAATGGCCAGCAAAGTTATCCATCCACGAGTACCCTCTACTCCTAGTGCCTCTAGAAAGGCCAGCAAGTTTACTTGTTTTATCCGAAATCTTACACATTACGATATAAACTTGTGTCTATCCAAGAATGACATGATGTTTAGTCTTTTACTAGTCAAGTATGTAATCATCATTAGTTGTTACTAGCCACCTAGTTGTTTTCAAGTAAGCTCCCTCACAAACTCAACTCTCTTTCCTAGACCTCTAGACACGGACAAGGCCTAACAATTACACAGACATTGATGAATACTAATTCATCAAAGCACAAGCCCTTTCATGCCTTTCCGACGGTCCCGGACTTCAATTCTCTTTAAGAGTACGTCCGGTGCTGGAACCAAACGCATCAGAACTCAATCGGGGCTTGTTTATGTTTAATTAATGTTATTAGATCAAGGATTAACATTTAGGATTCATATCACAGCTAAAAATCATCTTTTTCATCAAAAAGGAGGTCCAGTGCGCCCACACCGGGTTCAGTGTGCACGCACTAAGCCTTTGTATGTGTAAAGCTGGATTCTGCGCTCGTCGAAGGCGCCAAAGATCGAGTGCGTGTACACCAAGACTGGCTCCAGTGTGATCGCACCGGTATCTGGTGATCCAACATTGGGCTCCAGAGCGCCCGCACCGGGGTCTGGTGCGCCCGCACCAAGCACGGCAAGTTCCAAAAACTCAATGTTTGACCTCTAATCGATCCATAATCGTTATCAAACTTGTCCAACATCATAATACTCAGAAAATAGCAGAAAAATATAACTTTTATCTACCATAGCAACTCTAAATCATTAGGCAACACGAAGGTAGCAATTATAGCATATTAATCATCACAATCCTAACATAAACCGTAATCAACTTATAGGAAGACCCTCTTACCTTTTAGCAAGCTAATCCAAGCCAAAACCCAGAAAAACTGCAACAACTTGATCCTCTTTTCTTCATAAACCTTGAGAAAAGCTCTAACTTTCTGGTGTTGAATCGACGCTCCCTTCACGACGATTCCGTTGCTATACTCTGATCTGAAAATGATTGAGATTCGACTTAGAACTGATAGAAAACTTTCTCAGCCCTAATAGTTCTCACCCCGTTCACTCTTTCACGTAGGAAGAAATTCTGATTTCTTTTTGGTTATGGGAACTATTGGGATTTATTTTCCTTAAATAGATAAGATCCCAATAATTAACCTTATCCCTTATTTTCCTTAATTACCGTTGTTATTAAATAATGATTTTTCCCAAATTTGTATATATTTTGACTTTCATATATATATATATATATATATATATATATATATATATATATATATATATATATATATATATATATATATTTAAATATTTATCCACAATATATATATGCACATAAAATACTTTAATCCGTAAATCATAATATTCCATTTTCCGTAAAAAGACACGTCTGCCCCCTTTTTCTAAAAGTCGGGACATTACATTCATTCCCCCTTAAAAGTATTTCGACCTCGAAACTTGAGTGTGCTCAAACTGTTGACCTTCCTTAGCACTCTCTCTACAATACAAACCAAACCGAAGCTTCACTTGTTTCCCACTGACAACAACAACTGATTCCGGTCTTGCTAACCATAGAACCACACTCTACCGATTCCCAAACCGTTCAAACCTTACACACTCAACCCAAAACTATCCAACCATAACTTGAACCACTGAAACTGCATTAGCCACTCTTCTACTCAGTGTGTTCATCACCAGAAGATACTTCCTTATGTTTACAGTCCAAGTAGACAAAATCCTTGGATGGTGGACGTATACCAAGAAACACACCAAGTACGTAGAATTCAAAACTATAACTTTACTCTTGCAACGGTAGATTCTAACGCAACCAACAACTTGTAGTAAGACCCTAGCAACCTTCATTACTCTATCCAAAAGAGTTGTTACAACCAAGATATCCTTGAGGTTATTCCTACTAAAACTAGGGTGGGGTACCTGATTCTGAAGCCGATCAACACGTTCCAACGGACTCACAACTGTCTGACCCTTGCCTTGAACCCAACCACTCGCTTCTTGCTGAGCCCTAGAACTTCCAGTTCAAAACTTACCAAAACAAGTATCTCTGAGGTTACCAACCATTCTGAAGGATCAAGGAAGATTCAAAACGGTTACATGTGGTCTAAAGAAATCTTATCTTATGTAAGGAAGCCTAAAGGACGCTTATCTCTGATACCAACTGTAACGCCCCGCTCCCGGATACCGAGCCCATATCCGGAAGAGAAACGTTCGGCGCGTATAGTATTAAATAAATATAATATTATACGCAAGCCTCTACGTCGTCGTATCAAATAAAGAAAACGGAAGCAAAACACTCTGGTAAAATTCTCCATACAACCAAGAATAGAAAGAATAACTAAAGGGTAGAAATGTAACTTATTGCATCAAGAGAAATCCAAATGAAACTTAAATGAAATACGAAATCCTCGAAACTATGAAAGACAAAGCCAACAATTTCAACTAAAGAACTTGAATCCAAAACAGTGACAAAAGAATAAAGTAAGACAATAAATAATAAACAGCTCCAACTCCGGCGTCCTTAAACGTCGTCATCAAAGTCTGCCTTGAACTCTGGATTTACCTGTTCATCTCCTCTCCCCCAAACACATTAGAAAATAATGCTTTTGAGGTAAGTACAAAGTACTCAATAAGAGGTAGAAGCTATAAATTAACTAAGATTTATAAACAACTTTTATTATAATAATTATCTTTATTAGACCGACTCAATCTAGGGTTCACTTCATGTCCATCAACATGTCATGACAACTGTTTATGATATTGTCAGAAATATCAGGTTTACGGTATATGGATTTTGAGGTGAATATCTAGCTGATTGTGTGCGATTTCTCCAGTGAGAGACGGTGGAGCTCAAGAAAAAGATGGAGCTTTTGATTATGAGTTGAGCCTGAAAGGCTGCCTACGTACCCTTTGTAAGGGATCAAGCCAATGTGTAGTTCTTAGAAGAGACATCCGAGAGAGAGTTGATGGAGGTGAAGGTGATCTTTATAGAGGCATGGAGCCTGGCGGTGGCGAGAAGCGCAAGCACCGCGAGAGCACAAGACAAGCGAGAGAGTAGAAGCGGTGGCGGTGATCAGGAGCTGGAGGGCTGAAAGTCCTTGGCGGACAGGGAGTCCTGGCGGACTCGGAGAGCCCCCGACGGGCAGAGAGTCCTGGAGGACTCGGAGAGCCCTCGACGGACAAGGAGTCGTGGCGGACTCGGAGAGCCCACGACGGGCAGAGAGTCCTGGCAGACTCAGAGTGCCGACTGAGGTCGGACTTAGAGGAACTTTGTTGTCAAGCTGTGTTGAAGGATGGCAAGCCGAAGGGGCGAGCAGGTCGGGCCACCAGTGCTTAGTATCGAGCTAGTTGTTAGCTGCTTTATTCCCGTTGTATCGGCTAATGATGAGGATCGTGATAACATGATGCGGAGCTGGCCGAGGACCCTGTCTGCTACTGGGCTTATGTTGATTTTGGTATATCAATGGCCCCTTACTCCTTGCGCTCTTCACTCTACATGTGAGAATCATGGAGTAAAGTTGTAGGTGACTGTTGTGTCGTTTTGCCGAGATGGCTGTTTGTAGAACGATAGAAGATTCTACTAGGTGTGAGCAGAAATATGATGCCGAGCTGGAGTCGGGCTTATAGAAGATGCTCGAGGGCGAGCTCCAAATATGATGCCGAGCTGGAGGTGGGCTTATAGAAGACGCTCGAGGGCGAGCTCCAAAACTGATGCCGAGCTCGAGTCGGGCTTATAGTGCCAATAACGCTCTATCGGGCTTGAATCAGTGTTTGTATCACGTAGCGAATTACCGATTGTATGACGTGCATTAATTGTAGCGGACAGGCTTAGATGCCGATAACGCTCTATCGGGCTTGAATCAGTGTTTGTATCGCGTAGCGAATTACTGATTGTATGCTGTGCATTGTAGCGGACAGGCTTAGATGCCGATAACGCTCTATCCGGCTTAAGGTGCCGTGCATGAAGCGACGGGCTTAGATGCCGATAACGCTCTATCGGGCTTAAAGCTTGCCGACTGAGGTCGGACTTAGAGCTTGCGGGCTGAGGTCAGACTTAGAGCTTGCCGACAGAAGTCGGACTTAGAGCTTGCCGGCTGAGGTCGGACTTAGAGCATGCCGACAGAAGTCAGACTTAGAGATTGCCGAGAGAGGTCGGGCTTAGAGCTTGCCGACAGAAATCGGACTTAGAGCTTGCCGGCTGAGGTCGGACTTAGAGCTTGCCGAGAGAAGCACTCAATATAGGCGGTGCCGGCCGGTGAAGCCTCAACCCAGAATCCGATGGACCTCAGGCGATGTAACCCCAAATGGTCTCAAACAACACAAGTAGAGGCAATTCCCTTTATACGTAAAAAGCTGAGTCGACAAAACACGTATGCCAACCTGGAAGTTATGAAGGACTCATATGCGAGTTTTGAAGATGACGTCTAAGGTGTTGCTTCAAGCCAAGTTGAGATGGTTCTGACGGAAAGAGGGGTAACGATCCATAAAACCAGTGATCCTTGCACCAAGTTTGCTGCTAAGATGCTGAAAATGATGATTTCTAGGCTGTACAACCAAGAGAATCAAAGCTTTTTTTGATTTTGAAGTTGAAGATGGAGGAAAGACCTCACCGGCGACGCCGTGAAAACAGATTTCACGGTGGTACGGACTACCGGAGTAGTTTTTTCTTGATGATTGTTCCCGGTAACGGAGCCAACTGATATTGTCAGAAATATCAGGTTAGCGGTATATGGATTTTGAGGTGGATATCTAGCTGATTGTGTGCGATTTCTCCGGTGAGAGGCGGTGGAGCTCAAGAAAAAGAAGGAGCTTTTGATTATGAGCTGAGCCTGAAAGGCTGCCTACGTACCCTTCGTAAGGGATCAAGAGAGTGCATAGTTCTTAGAAGAGAAATCCGATAGAGAGTTGATGGAGGTGAAGATGATATTTATAGAGGCATGGAGCTGGCAGCTGGTGAGGGCAGAACAGCTGGTAGAGAGCAGGGCAGCTGGCAGTTTGTGAGCTTGGAGGGCTGAAAGTCCTTGGAAGACTCGGAGAGCCCCCGACGGGCCTCCTGGCGGACTCGGAGAGACCATGACGGGCAGAGAGTCCTGGCAGACTCGAAGAGCCCTCGACGGGCAGAAAGTCCTGGCGGACTCGGAGAGCCCATGACGGGCAGAGAGTCCAAGCGGACTCGGAGCCCTCGACGGGCTGAGAGTCCTGGCGGACTCGGAGAGCGCACGACGGGCAGAGAGTCCTGGCGGACTCGGAGAGCACACGACGGGAGTCCTGGCGGACTCAGAGAGCCCTCGACGGGTAGGGAGTCCTGGCAGACTCGAAGAGCCCACGACGGGCAGAGAGTCCTGGCAGACTCGGAGCACCGACTGAGGTCGGACTTAGAGGAACTTTGTTGTCAAGCTGTGTTGAAGGATGGAGAGCTGGAGGGCGAGCATGTCGGGCCCCCAGTGCTTAGTATCGAGCTAGTTGTTAGTTGCTTTATTCCCGTTGTATTGGCTAACGATGAGGATCATGATAGCGTGAGGCGGAGCTGGCCGAGGACCCTGTCCGCTACTGGGCTTATGTTGATTTTGGTATATCAGTTTCTAACTTAGCTTATCTATGTTACATCTGCATTCTAGGGCACTATGCTTGGTACTACTCACCACGAAGTATCCCGGTGCAACTTATTAGTGGATGACACCAATAGCCACGGGCTAGTCCCGATAGTATACGTGTTCGGTGAAGTCCCTCTACTCCTGGTGCCCTCTAATGGCCAGCAAAATTATCCATCCACGAGTACCCTCTACTCCTAGTGCCTCTAGAAAGGCCAGCAATTTAACTCATTTTATCCGAAAGCTTACACATTGAGATATAAACTTGTGCATATCCAAGAATGAAATGATGTTTAGCCTTTTACTAGTCAAGTATGTAATCATCATTAGTTGTTAACTAGATACCTAGTTGTTTTCAAGTAAGCTCCCTCACAAACTCAACTCTCTTTCCTAGACCTCTAGACACGGACAAGGCCTAGCAATTACACAGACATTGATGAATACTAATTCATCAAAACACAAGCCTTTTCATGCCTTTCCGACGGTCCCGGACTTCAACTCCCTTTAAGAGTACGTCCGGTGCCGGAACCAAACGCATCAGAACTCAATCAGGCCTTGTTTATGTTTAATTAATGTTATTAGATCAAGGATTAACACTTAGGATTCATATCACAGCTGAAAATCTTCTTTTTCATAAAAAATGAGATCCAGTGTGCCCACACCGGGTTCAGTGCGCACGCACTAAGCCTCTCAGACGTAAAACACTGGAATTACGCGCTCGTCCCGCTGCGCCAAAGATCGGGCCGGTGCTCCCGCAGATTGGGTTACGTGCGCCCGTGCGAAGTGCAGTGCGCCCGTGCCGGGTGCAGTGCGCCGCACCAACTCTCTGTATGTAAAATTTCACTCTCTAGTTCTCCAGTACGTCCGCACAGGGCTTGGTGCGCCCGCACCAAGCGTGGAAAGTTCCAAAAACTCAGTTTTTGACCTCTAATCGATCCCTAATCTTTCTCAAACTTTCCCAACATCATAATACTCAGAAAATAGCAGGAAAACATAACTTTTATCTACCATAACAACTCTAAATCTTTAGGCAACACGAAGGTAGAAATTCTAGCATATTAATCATCTCAATCCTAACATAAACCCTAATAAACCGTAATCAACTTGTAGGAAGACCCTCTTACCTTTTAGCAAGCTAATCCAAGCCAAAACCTAGAAAAACTGCAACAACTTGATCCTCTTTTCTGCATAAACCTTGAGAAAAGCTCCAACTTTCTGGTGTTGAATCGACGCTCCCTTCACGGCGATTCCGTTGCTCTACTCTGATATGAAAACGATTGAGATTCGACTTAGAACTGATAGAAAACTTTCTCAGCCCTAATAGCTCTCACGCCGTTCACTCTTTCACGTAGAAAGAAATTATGATTTCTTTTTGGTTATGGGAACTATTGGGATTTATTTTCCTTAAATAGATAAAATCTCAATAATTAACCTAATCCCTTATTTTCCTTAATTACCCTTATTATTAAATAATCAGATTTTTCCCAAATATGTATACATATTTAGACTTTCATATATATATATATATATATATATATATATATATATATATATATATATATATATATATATATATATTTATTTATTTATTTATTTATTTTCCACAATATATATATATACACATAAAATACTTTAATCCATAAATCATAATATTCCATTTTTCGCAAAAAGACACGTCTTCCCTTTTTCGAAAAGTCGGGATATTACATTCCTTCCCCCTTAAAAGGAGTTTTGACCTCGAAACTCGAGCGTGCTCAAACCGTTGACCTTTCTTAGCACTCTCCCTTCAATACAAACCAAACCGAAGCTTCACTTGTTTCCCACTGACAACAACAACCGATTTCGGTCTTGCTAACCATAGAACCACACTTTACCTATTCCCACAACGTTCAAACCTCGCACTCTCAACCCAAAACTGTCCGACCATAACTTGAACCACTGAAACTGCACTAGCCACTCTTCTACTCAGTGTGTTCATCACCGGAAGATACTTCCTTATGTTTACAGTCCAAGTAGACAAAATCCTTGGATGGTGGACATATACCAAGAAACACACCAAGTCCGTAGAATCCAAAACTACAACTTTACTCTTGCAACGGTAGATTCTACACAACCAACAACTTGTAGTAACACCCTAGCAACCTTGATTACTCTATCCAAAGGTGTTGTTACAACCAAGATATCCTTGAGGTTATTCTTACTAAAACTAGGGTGGGGTACCTGATTCTGAAGCCGATCAACATGTTCCAACGGACTCACAACTGTTTGACCCCTGCCTTGAACCCAACCACTCGCTTCTTGCTGAGCCCTAGAACTTCCAGTTCAAAACATACCAACACAAGTATCTCTGAGGTTACCAACCATTCTGAAGGATCAAGGAAGATTCATAATGCTTCTATGTGGCCTAAAGAAATCTTATCTTAAGGAAGGAAGCCTAAAGGACGCTTCTCTCTGATACCAACTGTAACGCCCCGCTAGCTCCCGGATACCGAGCCCATCCGGAAGAGAAACGTTTGGCGCGTATAGTATTAAATAAATCTAGTATTATATGCAAGTCTTTACGTCATCGTATCAAATAAAGAAAACGGAAGCAAAAGACTCGGGTAAAATTCTCCATACAACCAAGAATAGAAAGAATAACTAAATGGTAGAAATGTAACTTATTACATCAAGAGAAATCCAAATGAAACTTAAATGAAATACGAAATCCTCGAAACTATGAAAGACAAAGCCAACAAGTTCAACTAAAGAACTTGAATCCAAAACAGTGAACAAAGAATAAGGAAAGACAATAAATAATAAACAACTCCAACTCCGGCGTCCTCAAACGTCGTCATCAAAGTCTACCTTGAACTCTGGATTTACTTGTTCATCTTCTCTCTCCGCAAACACATAAGAAAACAATGCATTTGATGTAAGTACAAAGCACTCAATAAGAGGTAGAAGCTACAAATTAACTAAGGTTTATAAACAACTTTTATTATAATTATTATCTTTATGAGACCGACTCAATCTAGGGTTCACTTCATGTCCATCAACATGTCATGACTAACTGTTTCTGACACTCTGCTAACGACTTAGGCATTGGATCCAGATATAATAGCAATTGAAGAGGCAAACATGTCCTCGACCACTATTATATGTTATTATAAATTTCTCCCATAAAACTCATTGCTAATTCGATATTTGCATAAACCAATTCCTTATGAGTGTACGGATTGGTTGTTCCGCAACCCCAATATTTAATCATTTGATGCACGTGCAATTTTGTTTTGGGGTTTTCGTCTTCAAGACGAATCTCTTTAAGAGATTTCATGAGTGACTTAATGTGGATTTATTTTCCGCGGATTTTTATCTTCTACACCGATCGGTCTTCTACGCTTCTGTCGTAGAGAAATATTATCAATAATACTTTTAGTGCATTTATAAATGGTCAGCCTTTTTATTTAATAAAGGCATCTGGCAAAGTACTTGCTAAATACTACAAGTAAAATTATTTTCGCAGTTCAGCTAAACTGATGCGTGGAGGATCGTTTACGTTCTTAAAATTTCTCGGCATTCTTTTATTCTAACATGAGGTTTTCTTTATCTCCCCCTAATGCCGAGAATCGATCTTCATCAAACATGTTGCACCGAGCTATACCTTGATGCTCTTCTATTCGCTTCAAGCGATTTACACATTTCAGTACACCAAAACAGGCCTTTGGCGACACTTTGTTTGTGTCATTTTAATAATTGTCGTATATTTTCCTGCACTAGTTATTAATTGCCATGGAATTACGACATTTCTACGACATATTGTTTTATGTCGTGAATTTCCGACAATTAACCGACACTCATTATTTATGTCACAAATTCGTGACATTTTTTGCGTCAGTTTAATGTTATGTCGTACAATATATGTCACTTTTGTGACACTACATTAAAATAACATAAATTCGTGACATTTTTTGTGTTAGTTTAACGTTTTGTCGTACAAAACAGGATTGCAATGACTCAATATAGTACATCCAGTCGTTGATGTCTCTATGTACACACTCTTGTTAGTGAGCTCGGATCCTCTACGGTGCACACAACCGACCTGTGAAGAAAATCCTTTACGATTCAAGAAAATCAAGAAACCTTCACAGAAAAACAATCAAATTAAAAACGTCATTTTGATGTGTTAACATGTTTTTACAAACATAGGACCAAAACAACATTGTTTACGTTGTTTTGGTCTAAACACTATCGGTGCATAATGGAAACAATAGAGGAGGTTGTGCCATCATTTATGATGATAGTTACTCCATATGTCACTTTAAAAATGACATTTTTTTTGTTATAATATGGCATATGCCATTTTATGCAATGCTTTATTATTATATACCTAAAGTGAAAAGATAATGAGTAATTAGTGGGGAAAAAATTAAATGTGTACGCTAAAAAATATTAATAAAGGTCAAATATTAATGGTACATTTCAAAGAAACATAATAATAATTTACAAAAAATGGTCAAAAAATACATAATTTACAAAAAATATTATATTTTTCCATGACAAATTAGCTTTCAACAAACACAATACAATGCGTAAAAATAAATAAAAACAAACACAATACAATATACAATAGTAATAATTTGAAAAACAATGTAGCAAGAAGACTCGAATCTATGACTTAGAAGTCAAAATCAACGTGTGCGCCAACCCGACAACCAAGGATCTTGTTAATTATTACCGAATACATATAATAATTATAGCACTGAACTCTAATAAGTTATCAGAATCTTTTTTTTTTCCTCTCTTATCGCTTCATCGTTAAGAAATTGTTTCTCTTTATAAAAAGGCTATGAATATTGCAAATATATTTAATTGAAAAACACACTTATAAATGTATGATACATATAAAAATAATAATTATACTAATTTTTTCACATCATTTTTGTGCATGTATATATATATATATATATATATATATATATATATATATATATCAAGCAATTAATTACTTTAAATTATTTACAGTAGTGCTGAAATAATAGTGAATATTATTAAATAATAATATAATAAACTAGTTGACATGAGACTTATAACATAACAATCATCGTTATTGACGGTCAATCCAGCCTGAATAACTTCAACAATGTTTTTACGTTAACTAGATTTTAAATTGACGATCGATCAAGCTTCAGCAACCAAAAACGTTGCGAACGGGTTAAGCGAACATTAAACTAATGGTAGACTGAGCCTGGTCAAACCCAAACATTGTAATGAGCTAAGTGAACATCAAATTGACAGTCGATCAAACCCGATCAACACTATACACTGTAATCGGGTTAGTGAACCTAAGAATGACGGTCGATCAAACACGATCAACCAAAACACTAAAATCATAATAACTTGACCTTTAATCGACGGTTGATCAAGCCTAATCAACCTAAACACCATAATTGGCTTAACCTGAACGTAATTTTTATGGTTGATCAAGCCCGGTCAACCATAAACAAAGTAATTGGGTTAATTGAACCACAAATGACGGTCAATCAAGCCCGATCAACCTTAATCACTGTAGTTGGGTTAGATGAACTTCAAGTTCAACTTTGATTATGCCCGATCATGCAAAGACACTTTAATCGAGATAGGTAAACCTCAAATTGATGGTCGATCAAGCTTAATCAACCACAAACACTGTAATTAGGCAAGCTAAACATCAAATTGACATTCAGTCATGCCTGATCAACCATACACACTTTAATTGGGTTAACTGAACCTCAATTTACTGTCCATCAAAGCTCGTTCTAACTTAACCACTGTAATAAGGTTAACTGAACATTAAATTGACAGTCGATGAAGCTCTACCTTAACAATGTAATCAGGTTAACTGAACCTTAAATCGACTATCAATCAAGCCTGAGCAACCACAAACATTGTAATTGAGTTAATTGAGCGATCCTTAATTTGATAGTATATCGAGCCTGCTAACCCCAAACATTATAATCGGGTTAAGTGAACATCAAATTGAAATTCGATCAAGCTCGATCAACCCTAAAAATCTTAACTAGGTTAACTAAACCTCCAATTTACGATCGATCAAACACGATCAACCGAATTACTATAATCAAGTTAATTGAACCTTGAATTGACGGTCGATCAATCCAACCCCAAACATTGTAATTGGGTGAACCAGAACACCAAATTTATGGTCGATCAAGCCTAGTCAAACATTAAACATTGTAATTGGGTTAACCAGAACACCAAATTTATGGTCGATCAAGCCAACCCCAAACTTGTAATTGGGTTAACCAGAACACCGAATTTATGGTCGATCAAGCCCAATCAACCTTAATTGTTGTAATTGGGTTAGCTTAACTTCAAATTTTTCATCGATTAAGCCCGATCAACTAGAGACATTTTAATCGGGTTAACTGAACCTCTAATGGATAGTCAATCAAGCCCGATCCACTTTAATCATTGTAATCCAATACGTATGGTTTGTATTAACTTTTTTTCGATGTTTTAATTTGTTAATTGTATTATTATTATTATTATTATTATTATTATTATTATTATTATTATTATTATTATTATTTTGCTTAAAGCCCTCGGTATCCGGAACCCACTGGTCCGACTAATCCGGAGTTCGACCCTGTTAATTATATTATTTGAATATAAACAATAATACATATTTAAATACTACAAATAATAACTTTTTTTTTTGAGGAAATACATATAATAACTTATGCACATTCTACAAAAATAACAGATGCGATTATTATGTTTCATTTATATCTCTCTCTCACACAAACACACACACACATATATATATATTTTTTTTTGAGAACTCACACATATATATATCTTAATTATATATTTTCAAGAAAAAAACTGCCCAATTGACCCGTATTGTGCCAATTCCCCGCCCCACACCCGGGTTTCTGAAAGAAAAAAAAAACAAAAAACGAAACAAATAAAATATAACCCAAAAATTCCAACCGCAACTTCCCCATATTCAACATCCCATCCCTGCAAAACCGCCCACGATTCTAACACCCCAATTCAACATCACGTTCTGGAAAACTACCCACGATTCCACCAACATTTGAAGACAAATCGGCCAGTATCATTCCCAAACCAATTTTTTTTCTCTTTTGGATGAGATTTCTAGGTTTGTCTTTGCGAAAAAAATCTAGGTTTATTCGACAATGATCGTTCCATAGATGTGTTTTCTTTCCAATTAGGAATTTTGAGTTCATGGAGTTAATATCATCTTCTCCGATATCTCCTCTACTTCGAAAGTTTCAAGGTTTCTTCCAGAGACCGATAGAGGAACACAAGACTTGCTTCAAGGTTCTTTGTTCAAAAGGTAATAATCTATAATCGACACTTTGCTATTTGCTCTAAATTGATTTTGAATTTGATGTTGGAAATTTACAAGATCCGATTTTATAATTGGGGAAATTGAATTTGAGTACTGCTTAATTGATTTTGAAGATCAATCGACCGTGATACTTCATGATTTTGTGTTATGTAGTCACGGAATGATTGTTTGTTTCCTTTCCAATTCACTTTTGGAAGTTGTATATTTTGGAATCCTACGTTTTGCTGTTGTAAAAATAAGAATGTATGTTCTTCGATTATTGTTTCTCTGATTAGTACAACTGTTGGTCCCAGAGAAGGGTGAAACTATAGTCAGAGGGGGGGGGGGGGGTGAATGACTATAGTGGAGTTTCAAAAACTTTTCTTTTATTTAAAAGCTTTTGGGCAGCGGATAAGTCCCTTCTTACTATGTTGTTTTCAAATCAGTTTAGACAATCACAGATATAAGTTATGATGTAGGCAATTTAAATAAATGCTGTAAAGTAAATTGCAGAAATTAAATTGACACAAGGCTTATAGTGGTTCAGGGTGGTGTAATCCCTTAATCCACTCTTCTCCTGTGATGATCGGAGGAATTCACTATTGTTTTCACAGATACAATAGTATGATTGTCCTTGGTTTCCCAAGCTTCACAATCTACAAGACTATCACTCATTGATCGCAATGACTTGGTGATTCGAGTCTTCCTTCTTTCTCCTTGAGATCAAAATCCTTCAATGACTATCACAGATTCAACTCCTTCTCGATTGCCTCGATTGATTTGCTTGATTTGATGTGAATGTTATTCACACACTTGGTTGATCAATCTCAGCGCCAAGTATCACTTTGTAGCTCTGATATCTGAGTTGATCACTAGATGTTTCCTTGTAAGTTCAGAGAGAAGGCTTTTCAAATTGTGAGTTTTCACTTGATTTTTCTTTTCAGTTCCTTCAATTCTCTCATCATCAATGCCTTCTATTTATAGCCTTGAATAACCTTGATTTTGAAATTCCGTCCGTTGGCTATATTAATGAGGAATAATCCTTGATTTTATTCTTGATTCCCCTTAATTGCATTCTCCTTGATTTTGGTGATCGGATTCTTTCTTCAAGCGTATAGCGAGAAAATCCGTCCTTGCTTGATCCTCTATTGATTGTGCATTTAATGCATGATCTTACGGATCTTCAACGTATATTAAATCGATCCGTAAGTGTTACTTCACCGTTTTAGAACGGTCGAGTGATCCTTCCGACTTAGCCATTTTAGCTTTTCCTTCACCGTTTCATCTTTACTCGGCCCGAAAGTGAGTCCGCTTTGCCGATTCACTGTTTTCTTCTTTGTTTCTGTTTGAGGAGAATCTTTGTACTTCACTGATCTTTGATTGGGGTGAGATCAGTGTACACCATATTCGAATATTAATGTACATCGCTTGTAGTATAACTTAGACTTGTCCAAGGTCATCACAGTCTTCTTTGGTTACAAGTCAGACCTTTAATGTCTGCATTGCTTCTCTCTTTGGTGCTTGGGTGGCTTCACTCTGCCCGAATATCTGCTTTTGCTTTGCCGTCCTACCAACTAGTACAATACTTGTCGACTCAACTTATACAACATATCGGACTCTAAGTAAAGACTTATCTGAGAGAATTCTAACTTATTTCAGGCTTGCTATAACAATTTAGTATGGCCATCATCAAAACATAATAAAATGTTCCTAACAATTTCCCCCTTTTTGATGATGCCAAAACCCTCATAAGCTTTGAACATAAGTAATCATAATTTTCATAATAAAACAACAGAACAAAATTTCAACGATTTTATTCATCCATCATAGGGCAATAAGATATTGCATCTTTTTATTTAAAGACAGGGCACATAGAAGTAATCTAGAAATCATTCGGATTGAGTGTAAGATCTACTTCTTCACATCTTCAACCCGATGCCTTTGCCTTTCTTTGCCCTTACCCTTTTACTGTTGGGCTTGCCTTCTCTTTATTGCTGGGCTTAGAACTTCCTTCCCTTTTGGCAAAGATTAAAAAAGGCTTCAAGATTTGTTGGTCTTTGTATCGGAATCGAGGAGAGGTCCATATCTTCTTTCCAAGTATCTTGTTGTTGGCCTCACCAACTTTGAGTAGAAGGTCCAATTGCTTGCCGAATGCTCCATTACCTCATCCAGATGCTGAATTTGATGAGTATGAGCATTGAGAGTGTCCACCAATGGCTTAAGATTGTTGTCCATTGTCTCAGTATGGAATTCAAGATTGGTTTGGACATGATGAGGAATGAGTTGCTGTAAGTTGCAAAGTAAGTTCTCTTGCCTTTCCATGACTTCATCTTGAGTCTTGATGTGATTAATGAGGGCCTCAATCTTGTGGTTGAAGGAGGTAGCTTCACTCCTTAAGGCATGCTTCAAATTTTCCCTGCTGTAGTATTGCCTTTCCATGTCCACAATGAGGGGTTGAATGTCTAGATTGAAGACTCTTTCTGGATCAATTTCTTCTGGTGCCACATGGGCATCCTCTTCATCCTCATCATTTTCACCCTCAGCATCTTCACCTTGCTTCTCCTCATTTTCCACTTCAACTTCTTGCTCTTCCTTTTCCTCTTCTTCCTTTTCATTTTGTGCTTCTTCTTTTTCTTCCATCTGCTCTTGTTCTGCCTCATTAGACACAGGGTCATTTAGAGGTTGTTGTTGAGTGTGAGCTTCTTCATCTGCTACTGTTCCCCCTTGTGCAATTGTGGGGGAGTTGACAATTTCGGCTGAGTGAGCTTTATCAGCTGGCTCACTGAGCTGTTTGTCAACTGTACCAATGCTTTTGAAAAGCACTTCTTGGAGAGTCAGTTCATCGTCAGAAATCCCCAAATCTTCTTGATTTGCTTCAAGATTTCTACCTCCTAGGTGTTCATCCTCTGACTCATCTTACGCTTTCATCTATTTCTTCCTCTTTAGATGAGGTGATTCTCGTATCCTTCCTCGCCTTCCTCAGGATAGGTGATTTCCTCTTGTTGCTTTTCTTCTTCCATTCTTTGTGTCGTCACTTATTGTCACGAGTTCATTCAAATTCTTGATTCGATCCAGAGAGGTGCTTTCATGTGCCGTTTGGGATCTAGTTCTTCGTCCCACTCCCGATCTACACGCCTTGGTGTCGCTTTCTTTTGCTCCTAGCAATGGGTTTGGGCTTCAAGGAAGCCTTGATGTAGTAAACATGGTTTTTGACTTGTGTAGGGATTTGTAGATTGGTGGGTTGTACCTTCAATTCGTTGAGCAGGTGTTGAAAGAGGAACCCATATGATTTCCTTTCCCGTAAATCGCCCTTTTCTCGTAAACCCTTGCTTGGTGCCGTTGTTGATAGATCAATTTCCTTTTGAATTTGGTCCTTCAATCGATTGAAAACAAAGCGTTGCCCGATCGAATTTGGTACCTTCGTAGATGATAGCCATCGATCTGATCGAACCTCGGTCGATTTTCCATAGACCCCCTACGCCTCGATATTCTTGGTGATGATGGTGCAAATTCGCGAATGGAAGTTTGAGCATTGATCCGGCGATTGTATGTTTCTTTGTTTTGCTTTGGGATTCTTGGCTATTTCATTTTGAATTTACGGGCGTCAACCGTCACAAACTTGACATTATTTGGACCGATTATGGGAAGTTGCGGATCTCATTTTAGTGTATCAGCGTTATGACTATGTCTCTTCCAAAGATTGAGCTCGTGATGCGGTCGACTTGATCTTCTTGTGTCTTTGGCACAAATTTGGCGTTTTTCAAAGCGCAATCGATTTTCATAACAAATTCCGGTGATTGGGGGTTTAGGAAGGTCATCACCCCAAATTTGAGCAATGATCAACCAAGCGTTGAGCTTTCGCATCATTATCACAATACTGAGAGATAATGTTACGGTTTGAAGAATGAACCAGTGATGATTGACTTCTTATAGTATTTTTCAGTGGGAGAGATTGTGGAAGATGAAGCCATTGATAGTAGATAGATGTTTAGAAAGGAGTTCTTCAAGTTTTCAGTGAAAATCAGAAATAGGGTTTGTATTTTGCAAGAGAGCGTAAAGATTTCTGAAAATCTCTAAGTCTTGTTTATATAGTGTGATTTGGGTAGTGTGAACGTGGTTTGAATATGGAAGGATTTTGTGACATAATGGCGTGATTTTGTGTATGTGAATTGCGATATTCGAGCGTAATGTGGGAGTGGTTTGAGGTAAGTAATGATAGAGCCCGGGAATCGAGGAGTTTATAATTCGAAAAATAATATAATTACCTCCATGATCATAAGTTGATCTCCACGAGTGTAATCTTTCACAGAATAATCCTCCATAATTTCCTTATTCTCCACGTGTAATCAGAATTGATTTTGTTCATACTTTTAATTTATCCAAGTCTTTATTTCGGTGAAGTGCCTTGGCTGGTCACGTAGCCGATCCAATGAGTTCTTCACCGAGCTGCTCCATTTAACTATTCCTAACAATCAGTTAAGTTACCTTCGCTGGATACCAGTGCCTTACCTGCTGCATCTCCTGTAATGGCAAAGGTTGTACAGTTGATGAAGTCACTTAGCCGATTACTCAGATTAGCCGCTATTTGATACTTATTCAATTTCGATCATTCCTAACTTTCGATTCTCAACATACTAAATCTTTCATAATCGAGTGGTTTAGTGAAGATGTCGCCAATTGATCTTCGGTGGGTATGTGTTTTAGGATGACATCCCCTTTTCAACATGGTCTCTCGATGAAATGATGTCTTACATCAATGTGCTTTGTTCTTGAATGCAATCATGGATTTTCGATAATAGATATTGCACTTGTGTTATCACACATGATTGGAATTGTTTTCTCTTCCACTCCATAGTCCCTTATTTGTTGTCTTATCCAAAGTACTTGTGCACAACATGACTACCGCTATATATATTCGCTCAATTTGTTGATGTAGATATGGAGTTTTGATTTTTACTGAACCAAGAGACTAGTCTGGTTCCTAGAATTTGACATGTTCCAGAGGTGCTTTTTCTATCTATTTTGCATCCAACATAGTCAGAGTCTGAATATGATATCAATTTAAATCCTCCATCTTTTGGATACCAAATTCCAACATTTATAGTGTTTTTCAAGTATTTGATTATCCTTTTGGCTGCTAGAAGATGTGATTCTTTTGGTTGAGCTTGAAATCTTGCACACACTCCTACTGCAAATGCTATATCAGGTCTGCTTGCAGTTAAGTATAATAAGGATCCAATGATTCCTCTATACATTTTCTGATCAACATCCTTTCCTGCTTCATCTTTTCCAAGTATGACTCTGGCACACATTGGTGTGTCTGCTGTGCCACTTGTATCCATCCCATACTTGTGTATCAAATCTCTTGTGTACTTGGCTTGACTAATGAAAATGCCATCCTTTATTTGCTTTACTTGAAGGCCAAGGAAATAGTTTAATTCTCCCATCATGCTCATCTGAAATTTGCTCTTCATCAGGTTTGCAAATTTCTCACAAAGCTTTTCATCCTCTGATCCAAAGATTATATCATCAACATAGATTTGTACTAGCAATGTGCTTGCTCCTTCCTCTAGTTTGAATAGAGACTTGTCAAAGTTCCCTTGTTGAATCCATTCTTGATCAGAAATTGTGATAGTGTTTCATACCAGGCTCTAGGTGCTTGTTTGAGGCCATAGAGGGCCTTCTTGAGTTTGTATACTTTGTCTTCTTTTCCTTTGATTTGAAACCCAGGAGGTTGTTCTACATAACCTTCTTCTTCCAAAAGTCCATTTAGGAATGCACTCTTGACATCCATTTGATAGACTTTGAAGTCTTTGTATGCGACAAATGCTAGAAAGAGTCGATTGCTTCCAATCTTGCTCTTTGGTGCAAATGTTTCATCATAATCTATTCCTTACGCTTGAGAATAGCCTTTTGCAACTAGCCTTGCTTTGTTTTCGACAACAGTTCCTTGCTCATCCATTTTGTTCCTGAATACCCATTTTGCACCAATGATGTTGGGTATAGTCAGTGCATCAACAAGTTCCCGAGACTTTATTTCTTTCAAATTTATTTAGTTCTTCTTGCATCATTTGTGATCCAATCTGCATCTTGGATTGCATCATCTATGGTCTTGGGTTCCACTTGTGATAGAAAGCAAGTTAGCATGTGCTCAGGTTGTCTTACGGTTCTAACTCTGTGTGAATATCTCCAATAACTTTACTTCAGGATGGTCTCTTAGCCAATTTAGATCTGGTTGAAGTTGTTCTTCACTTGGTGCTTCCATACCTTCATCTTTGAGCATGAACTTCAACTTCAGTGCTTCTTCGTTGTATTGATATGTGGCTCCTCTTGATTTTCAAAATGATGATTCAGGATAGTAATTTGGTATGGTTGCATTTGTATAGATTTCCCCTCGTCTTGCTTTCTCTTCTTGGTCTTGAAGATCTTCACCATTTGTATTTGGTTCATATAAAACCACATGTATTGATTCTTCAATCACCAATATTCTTTTATTGAGTACTCTGAATGCTTTCTTTGGTGTGCGAGTATCCCATGAAGATTGCTTCATCGACCTTCTCATCAAAGGTATGGTGGTTCTGTTTAAGACAAAACATTTTGATCCAAACATATGAAAATATGAGATATTGGGTTTTCTACCATTCCATATTTCATATGGAGTCTTTCCATGATATTTGTTGATGATTGATCTGTTTTGTGTATGACATCTGTGTGTTTGTTGCTTCACCCAAAACCTCTTTGGCAAGCATGCTTGGCAATCATTGTTCTAACTGCTTATTTGAGAGTTCTGTTTTTCTTTTTCGCTACACCATTTTGTTCTGGAGTTCTGCTGCGAGATAGTTGATGTAACACTCATTTTGGAGTCTTCTCAGCAAATCTGGCAGCTTCTTGAGTGTTTCTTTCTTCTTGTTCATGAAAATGGTCAGGTGTACTTTGAGAAGTCATCCACCACTACAAGAGTATATTTCTTACCACTCACACTTATCGGTGTGACTGGTCCAAACAGTCCATGTGGAGCAGGATGTAGAACTCTTGTTGTAGATTGATAAGGCTTTGACTTGAATGAACTTTTGATCTGCTTTTCCTTTTCGACATGCATCACATAGACTTTCTTTCTTGAATGTGATCTCTGGCAGGGCCTTCAACTAACTTGCTCTTTGATAGTTTGTTGATGGTCTTGAAATTCAAGTGATTTAATCTTACTGTGCCAAATCCAAACTTGTTGATTGTTTATTCTTGACAAGTAGACATGTTTTCGCTTTGGTCGTTCTCCAGTCCACCACATACATGTTGTCTTGTCTTTACTGCAAGAACTCTTGTGTTGGTTTGGTGTGAATCACTTTGCATCCTTCTTTGTTGAAGTGCACATTGTAGCCTTTGTCATAGAATTGGTGATGCTCATCAGATTGAAGTTAAGTCCCTTGACATATGCCACATTTTGAATCTTTAGATTGTTCTTGAGTATTATGCATTCCCCTTAATCTTGCTGGGGTTTTCTTTGCCTCCAAATGTGACTTTGGGTCCATCAAAAGCTTTGAAGTCAGTGAACCATTTCTTGTTTCATGTCATGTGTGCGGAACATCCTTTGTCTATGTACGGACATCCTACAAAGCAGATTAATTAAGTTTAGGTACCCAACACTGTTTGGGTCCATACCATTAGCAATCATGCCTCCCATAGCAAGTGTGTATCCAAAAGGTCTTCTTTTTGGATAATTGAAGTCATCAACTTCATATGTATAAGGCATGGCAGAATAGCTTCTAATATTTTTACTGAAGGTATTCTGATACTTTTCTCCACCTTTTGGTGTATTTACATCCTTCTTCACTTTCCAATATGTAGTAGGAAACCTTTCTTGCTTCATGTGTCTAGGAACAGATTGGTTTTTCTTAAACACATGATGCATTTTATGGAATGGTTTCCTCTTGTATTTTGGAGGTGCAACATTCCAATCATCCTCTCGAAGGGTAAAGTCCGCCTTTACCTTTCGGATGGTCATTGTTCTTGATTATTGGAATGAGGATTTAGTCTCTTTGTTTCACTACACTAGGTTTTGACTTCACGGAACATGATGATCTGTTGGAACTATGGTCCATCCTTTCTAAATTTTGATCCATTAATGGTCCTAAATTTAGAATTGTGTTGACCATTATTCCTACTTTCATCCTCGATTGTTGTAGCCAAGACCAGATCCGATCCAAACCTTTTGAGGGTTTGTAAGTGGTGCTTTTAGTGGTGCGATGGTTACCTTTCTTGGTGAGGAGATTTTCTTAATCGATCACATTAATAACGGATGCATGATCATCCGCTTTTTGTTGATCATTTAAGTAGGTCTCTTACTAGTTAATTCAGCTTTTGCTTTATCCAGTTCTTTCTTTAATCTCTTATTCTCTTTTTCTTAGAATTTCATGATTCTTTTCAATTTCATCAAATTTAGTCATGAGATTTTGGACTAGGTCTGCTGTATCTAATGGGAGACTAGAAGATTGTGCAGTGTTAGATGTGGATGCATTTGATGAGGAACATGAACTAGATGTTACCTCAGTTTCATCTGATTCTTTAGTCATTAAACATAGGCTTGTTTCCTCAGTGTCTGAGCTATCACTTTTATCTTCATCCAATTCTTTGGTCATGAGGCATAGACATGCTTTTTCATTTTCTGAGCTGTCTTCTTCATCACTATCATCTGAATCATTATCAGATGATTCTTCATTCTTTTCACTGCTGGATTCTGCCTTGAGTGCCTTCTTGCTTTTTCTCTTTCCAGATGCTTTGTATTTCTTCTTTTCATCATCTTTGTCATTTTCTTCAGGACAATCAGCCTTGAAGTGACCTTTCTTGTTGCAGTTGAAGCATCTTTATTCATCGTCTTTCTTCTTCATATCTTTGTTTGAGCTTGACCTCTTGTTTGATGATGAATTCCCTTTGAAGGGCTTCTTTCTGCTAAACCTGTCAAAGCGTATAACTAATAAAGCTACCTGTTCTTTTAGTTCACGTGTCTCTTTGCTGATGCATTCGGCAAAGTTACTTTGCTGGGGTGCAGCTAATGCAGTGATTTTGTGTGTCTCTGCCGGAGCACCATCTTCACCGTTCAATTCGAATTCATGAGCTTTTAATTGGGACATCAGTGTCAGAGTGTCAGTGCTTGCAAGATTTGTTGTTCCTCTGATTACTGATGTTATGATCTTCCATCTTTCAGGTAGTCCTCTCAAGATCTTCAAGCATACTTCTTTCTGGGGATATATGTGTCCAAGCTGTTGCAATTCACTGATGATGCTTGAGAATCTGTTGTCCATTTGATCAATGGATTCACCAGCCTTCATTTTAAAGTTCTCAAATTTCTGTTTTGCAAATGAGATAATTTGTTTTCTTTAATCGCTTGAGATCCTTCATTTATCAATGATAGCTTGTCCCACATCTCCTTTCTTTGTTTTTTGAGTCTTTGATTTTTATGAACATGTTGCTATCTAGGGTCTTCAAGATCATGTCTTTTGGAACAAAGTCCGATTTGCTCTTCTCCTGTCATCCTTGGTCCAATCCTTTTTAGGTTTTTCAATTTCCTTTCCTTGATCTGCTCCGGTGCCTACCACAGTAGTGATTGTGATTGGTCCATCATTAATTACATCCAACATCTCTTCATGAGTTGCTGCAAGATGAGATAGCATTCTTATTTTATATTCATCAAAATTATTAACATTAAAAAAGTACTTTTGACAAGAATTTTGAGGAATCCATCAAAGTGCAAATGAAGATATAAATGTAAGCATATAGAAAACTCGATTTGAAAACTACTTTGAAAATAAGTGATCTCCTTGTTACGTAAATTAGATCGAGCAGGTTACGATACTAGGAACACTTGCTCCGATACCAATTGTTGGTCCCAGAGAAGGGTGAAACTATAGTCGGAGGGGGGGGTGAATGACTATAGTGGAGTTTCAAAACTTTTCTTTTATTTAAAAGCTTTTGGGCAAATGGATAAGTCCCTTCTTACTATGTTGTTTTCAAATCAGTTTAGACAATCACATATATAAGTTATGATGTAGGCAATTTAAATAAATGCTGTAAAGTAAATTGCAGAAATTAAATTGACACAAGGCTTATAGTGGTTCAGGGTGGTGTAATCCCTTAATCCACTCTTCTCCTGTGATGATCCGAGGAATTCACTATTGTTTTCACAGATACAATAGTATGATTGTCCTTGGCTTCCCAAGCTTCACAATCTACAAGACTTTCACTCCTTGACTGCAACAGCTTCAGTGATTCAGTCTTCCTTGCTGCTCCTTGAGATCAAAATCCTTCAACAGCTATCACAGATTCAACTCCTTCTCAGATTGCCTCTGATTCAGTTGCTTCAGTGTAATGTGAATGTGATTCACACACTTGGTTGATCAATCTCAGCGCCAAGTATCACTTTGTAGCTCTGATATCTGAGTTGATCACTAGATGTTTCCTTGTAAGTTCAGAGATGAGGCTTTTCAAATTCACATAGTTTTCACTTGATTTTTCTTTTCAGTTCCTTCAATTCTCTGTCTGTCAATGCCTTCTATTTATAACCTTGAATTACCTTGATTTTGAAATTCCGTCCGTTGGCTATATTAATGAGGGAATAATCCTTGATTTTATTCTTGATTCCCCTTAATTGCATTCTCCTTGATTTCGATGATCGGATTCTTTCTTCAAGCGTATAGCGAGAAAATCCGTCCTTGATTGATCCTCTATTGATTGTGCATTTAATGCATGATCTTACGGATCTTCAACGTATATTAAATCGATCGGTAAGTTGTTACCGCCGCTTTTAGAACGGTCGAGTGATCCTTCCGATTTAGCCGTTTTAGCTTTTCCTTCACCGTTTCATCTTTACTCGGCCGAAAGTGAGTCCGCTTTGCCGATTCACTATTTTCTTCTTTGTTTCGTTTGAGGAGAATCTTTGTACTTCACCGATCTTTGATTGGGGTGAGATCGGTGTACACCATATTCGAATATTAATGTACATCGCTTGTAGTATAACTTAGACTTGTCCAAGGTCATCACAGACTTCCTTGGTTACAAGTCGGACCTTTAATGTCTGCATTGCTTCTCTCTTTGGTGCTTGGTGGCTTCACTCTGCCGAATATCTGTTTTGCTTTGCCGTCCTACCAACTAGTACAATACTTGTCTGACTCAACTTATACAACATGTCAGACTCTAAGTAAAGACTTATACAGAGAATTCTAACTTATTTCAGGCTTGCTATAACAGCTAGTATGACCATCATCAAAACATAATAAAATGTTCCTAACAACAACATTCCAGATTTTAGGAGGTATTCCAATAGTTATGTTATATGATATTTGTGTGTGTTGAATTTTGTGTAGCTGATGAGGGAAGGCCGGAATTCACAGAAATAAGCTCTATCAAGGCAAGCGAATTCGCCTGCTTCATTTACACCACGTCATCTTCTAGGCTGTTCCCTGAAACTTCAGTGGACGGTCTCAGCTCACCGGCATCTTCCTCTGCCAGAAGTAAGTTGCCATAGTTTGTTGCTTCAGAGGCCTCAATCTTGGAGGCTGAGAGACCTCCTGAAAATGTTACTGTCACTGTCAGGTTTCGGCCTCTAAGCTAAGTGTTTAGATTTCAGGTTTTTGGCATTCTTTTTTTTTTTTGCCAAATGAGGTTTCTTTTGGCAGTTTTATTCAGCTATTTGTGTAATCGTTTTGGCCAGCCCTAGGGAAATTCGTCAAGGGGAAGAGATTGCATGGTATGCTGATGGTAATACTACAGTGAGGAATGAACATAACCCTTCTATAGCTTACGCTTATGGTATGTTCTTAGGGGCGGCTCCAGGATTTTTCCATTTGGGGTCAGAAATTTGTCAATTTTTTTTGTCTATCAAACATAGTATCACGAATTACTGATTTTGAGTATCCTTGCCCTTTTAAAATGGTTTATTTTATCCAAAGACTAAGTAAACATGTTCAATCTTTGTCAGATAAGTATTCTCCTTATCTTAATTAATTTCGTTCAAAATATATTACTGTTAAGTCCTTATTCATCCACAGTATCATAAACCTTATCTCAAACTTTTTTAACATTTCCTTAATTTGTATGTGCTTTTAATTGTTTCCAATTAGTTGGAGTTTCTTATGTTTGATTTTCAAATTTAGGGAGGAGGTTCATTGTAGATGGAGAATATGTTTTTAACGCCGTCAACTTTGGGTTGGAAGAAAATAAATAATACGAAGCAACAAGTAAACATGTTTGTTAGAGATAATGACAGAATATTCTAGATATAGAAATTAGGAAAATAATTCATTGTAATCAATCTCATTATGGTTATTATTATGTTCACATTATGACTATAGGAAATACTACAGTCCGGTTAGTATAAAAAAACTGAACAGTCCAGTTTACTGTTAGATCAATATTAAATGAATTACAACCGTTGGATTGATTTAACACATCCTTACTTATTGTGTACCATAAAACACAATTAACTTGTTACACTGGTTAAAGGTCATCCATTATAAAAAATAAAAATAAAAATTCCCCTTCGATTTCCTACAATTGATCGTCTCGTCGGCTTAGTTTTCTTCGCGCTGTTCTTTGGCAAAATGCACAAATATTGGCAATCTCTAACGGCAAGACTTGAAGAATGGAGACGGCATAATAGGAGGAAACTTGCAGAGCAATTGGCTAGGCAAGGAATTTTTTTTACTCGCAAGACGATGCAGACATTGATGAAGCAAATGCCGCAAGCTATGATAGCACGAGGGGCTAGCGATAATGCTGCTCAACAACATCTTAGCACAGCATTGTTGGCTTCAAAATTTGCAGCTAATACTAGAAACTGAGCTATTCAGAAAATCCAAATTGATGATTCGAATTTGCGAATGCCTAAGCTATTCAAACCTAGTGATCATGATTTTTCTTCTTCTTACGAGGAGAGTCAAGTTACCGACAAATTGATCGAGTTTGATTAGGATCAACAACTTTAATTGGTCTCCTCTTTTATTTACAGGTCGACATAGCAATTGAAATTTCTGTGTTTTTTTAATTAAGAAAATTAGTATGGTGTAGTTATTGTTTTTTTAGGCAAATTGTTTACCGGTTTAGCAGGTTAAAAAGACTAATTAGGTGTATTATTATACACATTATTTATGGTGTACTAAAAAAATGATCCAACACGTGTAATTATTTATATGTATTTTCAACGGCGAGATTAAAAAACTGGATTGAAAAGAACTGGACTGTAGTCGTTCTCACTATAGGAAATAGTATAAATAGCCTACTATTGTATTCAATCAAAGTAATGCAATACAATATCGTTTTCTATTATGTTAGAGATAATGACAGAATTTTCTATATCTAGAATATTCTGTCATTAACTCTAACAATGTTGAATCGTTGTGAGATAAGTATTCTCCTTTTATTTGTGCCTTTTATTGTGTGTGTTTTTTATCCTTCTCTTTCCTCATGCAGAAAGAAGAATTCCAGCATACGACTTATGCTACAAATGCATATGTAACAATAGTGCCTTTCAACAGGGTAAGATGTTTCCTACAAAGATTACGAATTTCGGCTGATTATATGAACTGATAAACATCAGACAATATTTGGACATAGTTGAAGCCATACGAAATAGGGTAATTGAGCATTTGATTTAGACTCATGTTTATGAACTTTTGTTGAGGATCAACTGAAGGTCTTTGTGTTCATTTTGAATTCAAAGAGACTCACTGTTAGTACATGTAATATTAGTGATCCAAATACAATAAATGTTGAGGTATGGGCTACTAAATACTATTAGTTACACTATATATATATATATATATATATATATATATATATATATATCCATACTACCCAATAAGGGTATAAACGTCTTTCGACAAATTTTCATTTTCGATTGATTATTTAGGTGGCTTTCGATAGAAAAGGATAATGCTTGGTCAATGGATTTTAATGCAAATTTAAATGAAATTTATGGGAGAAATAAATTATGTATATATGAAAAAAAAAAAAAACCAATCTCAGAAATTATTCGCCTGTAACTACTCCTCAAATATCTTAACCCTATTCTTCGTGTACTGAGGGAAAAGGTTCGAAAATTCATAATTAATCTTCTATTCTCCAAAAATCAGACGAAGGCAACCATCATGATCAGCGCTTCACCACGATCGCGTAACAAAATCCTCACCACGATCCAAGAGGTATATCGTATTCTCACTTTCTTCTATAATCTCAATGTGTAGGATGAAGAATAGGGTTCTTAATCTCCAATTGTAATTTTTTTTTGGTGAAGGAAAATCATAGGAGTAATAATTCCTCATCCAAGGATTCGCTCATGGGAAAATAAAGGGCGGGCATAAAGACGAGAAATTCCATTAACGAATGTAGGTTGAGGTTCCTAATGATAGCTAGTTTGGTAAATTAAATAAAGAATAGGAGAAGTGTGGTGATTGTCATATGTATGTATATATAATACAAGTTATATGATGCTTGTAGTGGGAAAAAAAGAGGGACAGTCATTAACAGATTAAGTGCAGTAGCAATTATTAGGTGCAAGAATGTATATATTGTAAAATATTTTGTTGGATACAATATATGTCATAAGAAGTATCCAGGAAGGTGAGGCCGTGAGGAGAAAACAATGGCCATCTTTGAGGTCGATTAAACCGTGAAAAGAAAACGATTCGGTCACCATTCAGTACACAATTTGTTAACCCAATTTAAAAATAACTTACGAGCAAGTGTTGGATATGATTTTCATTTAAGTTGAGAGTTTTAAATTTAGATTTGGGTTTAATGTCGTGACTTTAATTTTTAGGGTATTGTCGTACAGCCGTAGTATCAACTTTAGTCGTGTTTCTTGATAGATTTCTTGACCGAGAGCATATGATATTTGTAGGGAACTCGTAAGACACTTGTATCCGCTTGAAGATGTTGTAGACCATCGAAGTATAAGGTAAAGGGGTGTGCAGCCGTGTTGTGGGTTTTATTTGTAGCCTTGGATTCTGCATATTGTTGGTTCAATTGGATATGTGTTATTTGTTAAGATTAAAGGGCGGAGATCTTCAGTAGATATGGAAGAACCAAATTTTTTTTTTTTGCATCATAAAGGTGATAACTAGTGAAACGGGACTCCGTCTAATGCAGCGGAGTGCACATCTTATAAGTTTTTAACTTATTTGACGATATTAAATACGAAGAAATGTAGCATGTAACGAACCGCACCCTATCCCAACATTTTTTAACACTCACCTATCCAATCCTACCTCACCATGCCCTACACCACATTATCTTACCACATATTATCTTACCACACTACCCTATATTACGTACTTTATTCAACCTACCAAACTTTACTTAACTTACGCCACATCATCCAACCATACCATCATACCCTACCATACATCACCGCATTACATCTCATACCTCGCCTCACCTACATTAGCACACCCTACCGCACCTTATCTCTACTTACCTACAAACCTTAACCTACCTCCCGACCTACATATTAATTCACTATCCTAGCTAAGCCTATTACACCCTATTTTATCTCATCCCACCCTACCTTACCCTACCCACCACCCCATCCTACTCTACCCTACAACTCCCTACCTTACCGTGCCCACCACCCATCTTACTATACCCTACCCTTCCCACCACCCATCTTACTATACCCTACCCTTCCCACCACCCTAACCCAACCCACCCCTCACACCTTTTAGGGTGGCATCAAAACATGTTCATAGAAGAATAATATAAGTGCGTATGAAATGAATATCCGACACATCTTCGACATCTCCCGACATCGTATGGATACTTTTCGACACTACCGAATAATTTTTTTTCAATTTCTACTTAAATCAATTTTAACCGAAAAAATGAAGTTATCTTCGACATTATCTGCAACAACACGTGTTCTACCCAAAACATGACACGACACGCTTCGATACACCCCGACGCCATATCCAACGGTTGTCGGTTGATCAAATGAATATTAATTAAAATTTTAATTAAAATCTAACACACTATCAACACTCCACGACACAAAATCGACACCTTTCGACACTACTAAATCATTGACCAAAGAAAAAAACAACACACACAATATATAGAAGTAAAAAAACGAAGACGGAAAAAAATAATCAATACGTGAAGACCCCAAAAACGATCTGCAAAAAAAACGGCGCATACACACAATGTAAAATATATATACGCAAAAAAGGAAAAGAACACACACACAAACAAACTATAGTATATTGAAATATCACGTGGTCGCATCGTATTAGGATAAGACCCAAAAAAAAAAAAAAAAGAGATCTCGATGGAAAGCAAAATAATATGTAATTAAATTGGAATCGGATACATCTTAAGACAACACACATAATAAGATTAAGAATAAATTAAAGCTAATGTGTAGATTAAAATACAATTGAGTCATAAATGGAACAATTTAACTCAAACCCTTCACCTCAAAAAAAAAAAAAAAAAAAAACAACACTTTTTCCTAGCAGCCTAATGAACATTAAAAATCTTTAAAAAAATAAAGATGAAATTTGAGAACTTTTTGGTAGATGAACGATAAAATAATGGACCAATAGAAAAAAACACGTGTCACAAATCTACAACTTTTCCTTTCTTATTATTATAGGACGATACTGCATAATGAAAAAAGATGAGTATGGTGGATACTGTACACATATAACTGGAAATAGGATTTCATGTCTAAAAAAGTCTAGAAAATAGGAGGAAGAAGCCGGTGGTGTAGAAGAATTGCAGAAGAAGGAAGTGGACCAGAAAAGGATAAAAATTAGTATAAGAGTTCATTTGTTATCGTAAGTAAAAATATAAAATTTTCTCTGGATGTACTAATGAAAGCTCTGGCATTACCGTCTGCCTCTGTTTTATAACTTGACATGGGATTATGCGTTAATTGAAAGAACCTTCCCGTCCACTTGTGTTCTAGACTTGCTGCGATATATTTGTAGTATTCAAGAAGGGAAAATTTAAATGTAGAGGAATATGTCTTGTTGGATAAATAATGCTTGTTTAGTGACATTTGTTGACTAAAGGGCCCTAGTTAAACCTAAAAGATGTTAGTTTATTCAATTATATTATCATACGATTGTATTTTAAGACGGATATTACGCTAGAGAATGGACTTTGTAGGTTGTCCTTTTGCATTTTGGATTGACTTATGAGCCTATTAGACTTATAATTTTCTTTCTAGTGTGTAATATCAATAGACTAGTAGGAAACCCGTGCGATGCACGGAGGAACGTAAACAATGAAAATAAATAGTAAATAAAAAATTGGCTAACACCATCTTCGTTACTGAATACCAAGACTCCAACTTATGTTTAAGGAATACAGAAAGAAGTCAGAACCTAATGTAATAAAGCATACAACTATCACAATTACAGAAAATATACATGTCTAGCAATCATTCCTGCATAATGGTGGTTTTCATGGAACCAAAAACAACCTATTCATGTTAATGATAAAAAAAAGAAACAGTAAAAGAAACATACATCTTGATTGCGGTTGATTGTACTCGTTATTATTCTTCTGCATTCTATGCATTTGTATATTATAGGTTTGTGGGCTTTATTGTGCAACTTTAATGGTCAGTTTCCGTTAACAGACTAAATCTCACAGTGATGCTTGTCAGGGGCAAAATAAGTAAAAAAAAAGTGATCGAGGCCTCCAACCTTTACTGTGCAACTTCATCAACCTCTCAGCTACCTAAATATCTCCAAAATATGAGCACAATTTCAATAATCAATTCTAAAAAAAATAAAACCCGTCACATTTCCTACATTTTGTTCTGCAGAATCTTAATTATAATACCTCAAGCAGGGAAGTTGTTCCACTATTCGGATCAACAGCTCCAAATGTCCATGCATTTCGATGGTTACCGTGTATGACAAATCTGTATAGAAATCTCAGCTTTTTATGTTCAGTTTCCATTAACAGACTAAATCTCACAGTGATGCTTGTCAGGGGCAATTGAATTGTACCTATCTGGTTCTTCTGCTCCTTCAATCACTCCGATAACATTCTGGATTGTGCTTATCACTTGCTTTCCCTACACAATTTAGTAGACTCTATTTCCAAAAATAAAAAGGAAAAAAAAAATGAACCTACTGAGAATGAAGACATACCAAAGAAAAATACACTATCAATTGCCAATAGTTAAATAAGGTAAAAATATAATAATAATCGGATAGAGGAGCCGATAACTTATCTGAGATTGCACACAGTTTGTGGCCATACAACCAAAATCCAATATTATACCCTGCAACTTCGACTCTGAAACCGAAGGATTTTACAGATCATCTGCGTCCTACAATCTTCTTGACTGTAGTTAATGTATAAGCTCCTTTCTTCGAATTTCACCAAATTTGCAAATCGACTTCACTATATTATGAAAAGCAAAAACAAATATACAAAAAAAATTATTGAAAGAATTACCATGAATAACAAAGACTCAATTGACAAATCCTTGCTTTTTGAAGACCGAATACGACATAATAAATTCCCTTCTCCACAGGTTGTATAGCCACATCAATGACTGTAAATAATAGCTCCCATATAGAAGTACTACCTTCATCCCTAAATAAGAGTTGTTTTAGCCTGAAAAGTTGTCCTTAATTAAGAACATTTATTAGGTTTTTTTTATCATCCTACCCTCAATTTAGTATTCTTCCAAACAACTTTCCGAATACTAAAGAATTGGCTCATTGCATTAATAATAATCAACGGATATCATTGACATTCATCCATTTTCTTAATCTGTGTGAAAACCATAGTAAAATTTTATTTATATTAACTACAAAAAGAGGCTCAATCCTGATAATACGTATTTGAAAGATATACATGTGGTGCCACCACTGTAGTGGGAGCAATTCCTCATGACGCTGTGCACAAAATTCCCAAGATATCTGAAGAATTAGGTAAATCCGTAAATCACGCCATTTATACGGGAAACCAATTGTTAATCTTTTGATTGAAGCATAAAATTGCAGTACCTTTAATCAGCAGCAAAAATAATGTGAAGTTGACCTTCACGAACCACCCGGAGTTGCTCATATACACTTTCTTGAATAGCCTTTGCATATTCCAACATCATTATTCCAGAAGGGAATCTACATTCCCGGGGCAAATCCAGAAACAAAAGCTCATCTATGACTCCACTTCCAAACTTGATCTCATTTAGTCTTGGAAGAACTTCAAATGTAGCCTCTGATATAACACCCGAAAGAATGAGTAAAATGACTTGCAATATAAACAAAGTTAAATAAATACATAGCTAGTTCAAGAATCTCAAAAACCATAAGGTTGAATAGAATAGAACATAACCTCACTACTCAATTCCCTCTCTTAAACACACACCCCACACACACACACAGCCTCACCAACCAAACATTAAAAATAAAAAATCAGTACAACAAGCAATATGCAAGAACTTGGCATGCAAAAACGGACTTATATCCAACGCCTAAAAACAGAAAGAAGAAAGTAATTTAAAAAATGCTATGCTTACCAAATCCTCTTCCTGATTTAGAACCGCAAATGTCACATTGCCATGCATCCTGAACAAAATAACACATGAAAGTACATTTAATTGATAGTAGAAACTTCCTAGATAAAAGTATTTCCTAAAGAAGACATGAAGGGGTAAGGGGAAAGGGGAAAGGGCCAAAGGGGAGAGGAAAGAGTACAAAAGAACACACAATATCACACATATTCGTCTTGTACCTTATAAGAAGGTACTAAACTGAAATATGGAGTACACATCATTTCCACAGAACCAAAAGGTCATCCTCGAAAAAATTACCATAGCTGCCTGTGGAAATACTCCAAGGGAGTGATGTCCAACATTATCATAGAGTGACGAACACCATCTTTTCTTAGCACGTGGCGAGTAATACTCTGCTACAAACTTCCTCCAATAGGCAATACTATTGTCCTACAGCATCAAGTATGCAAAATCATTAGATCAAGACACCATATTTTGTGGAAGTTATTTTCTCATGTTGTAGCAGAGAGGATATGTTGTGGCTTAAGGCTATTTGATCCAAGCTCAATCTTTTAGAACAAAGTGGAAAGCAAATCCCGTTCACGCCGTTGTTTCATGTTTCTTGTACATTTTATGCTGTTGTGTTTATCAGAAAATACCTCTGTACATTTACAACACATCAGCAAGTAATCAATTGTAGCAGTTGATGAATAATGATATGAAGGGACACACAAACTGCAATTGTTGTACCATCCCTTAAAATTCAGCAAACCGAGACAAAAACCGAGACACCAAACCGAGCGTCAAACTGAAACTAATGTAGAAGCCTCTAAAATTCAACAAAAAGATTCACCGCTATCAATAACACACAAACGTGGGAGCAGGAAAACTGAACAGAAACTACCTCTGTACATTTACAACACATTATCAAAGAAATTAAATTTACAAAAAAGAAGTGATTTTTTACAGAAAAATGTTAAACCTGGATTACTTCAGTTCTTGAAATTAACCCCTTCCTTCCCCTTTCGGCTGCAATTTCCAATCAAACAAATTAAATTTACAAAATAGAAGTGAGTTTTTACAGGAAAATGTTAAACCTGGATTACTTTGGTTCTTGAAATTAACCCACCCCCCCTCCCCCCTCTAAAATTCAGCTGAAATGAAAGCATATGACATGTAAAAATTAAGGCGTAATGGAAAGGGAATCACCTTAAGCTGAGAGATGAGCTTATCACACGTCCCGAATCCTTACGTGTGAATGCAGCTTTGAATCGTTCAAAAGTTTGCGAAGCCTCTGTGAATTTTGGATCCATTGGTGTTGTCCTTGAATATGGAAAAACTGCTCCGACGGCCACCGTAACTATGGGTGTCGATCAATCGTTGCAGCTTTGAATCGTTCAAAGGTGTTGTTCTTGAAGATGGAAAAACTGCTCCGACGGCCACCGTAACTATGGGTGTCGATCAATCGTTGCAGCTTTGAATCGTTCAAAAGTTTGCAAAGCCCTATGGTGCAGGTAAAATTTGAATGTGGGGATAAAATTTGTGATTTGAATTGAAAGAGAAGTTAAAAGATTTGGAGAACCATCACTGGGAAAGGGGAGAGGGGAACATGGTGTGGAGAAGAATGTGTGCGGGAAGTTTCTTTGGCGTGCAGGGGGACGTGGGCTGTTATTTATTTAATTTTTTTTTTTTGGAAGGGACGTGGGCTGTTTTGTGAAAAGACGAAATAGGTAGTATATAGCACAAGCGGTATTTCCCGGGTTTGGATCGGGTCAATTGGCCAAAACGGGTCAATTGACGGTTTTTCGATTGAAAATATAATATAAGATTGTGGAATAAGATTGCAACTCTTTAATCGAGAACTTGTAGTCACTCTTTTATGATATGTTTGAAATATGCATCTGCCTTCAGTTGACCATAAATTGGCGTTGGTTTAATGCTCTTTTCCATGTGATGATGGGCTGGAAGGTGATTGTATCTAAGAGATTATTAAACACACATGATTTAATCCCACTTGGTTACTCAGCCAATGTCTTTTTCTTTCATTTGTGCCCAATATCAGTCTGCTAGCCGTGTGTTTTGCTTGTAAATGTTCTGTCATGCTTCTGAATCAACATAAACTAGATTACATGTAAACATGTTATGTTTGAAGGGAACTTAGTTACTTTTAGGTTAAAATAATTGAATGAAATGGGTTAAGTGTTGAATAAGCATTCTTGGATATTATGTATTGCATATTCTAGTCTTTGTTTCAATGATTCGAGTGATTATGTTGATTCGTCCATTATCTAGACCTAGTTTTGTCATGGTCCTACTTATTTAAGAGTAGTGTGTGATGGTCTGGAAGCCTTTTTTAAAGAATAAATTATTGTTTCATGCGTTTTTTTTGCTGGTTTAAAATCTGATAAGGTGGTTGAATATCTTTGATGCAATCGTTGATTTTCTTAATGATCTTTGCAAGTTTACCTTAGTAAGTATATGCATATTGAACGGCCAAGACATTTGGAATTTATGTAAACATAGAGGGTTGGAACACTCTAACAAAATCATTGAGTTGAAGAAGTCTGTGTTGAATTGGAGAAAAACATAAGCGTGTCTTAAAAAGCATCTCATGTCTATGATGTCTTGCTCTTTCCTTCTCCCCTTTCCCTCTATATCATTCTTTTTTTTCCCTAGAATCTCCCGTTAAATGTTGTGTGCACAAGTTCTATTTACTTAGATGAACGCACTCCATCGCTTATTAATTTAGCTAAGATTTAGAAATGAACCATGATCCTTCTTTTGTGTGAGATTTTGTGGTACATAACTCCCTTCCATTTTTTTCATGATCCGTTGCATTATGTAGCAGGAATGTGTACAATTTACACCGCTGATGGGGCATGAATTAAAAAGACCTATACAATAGTTCTAGATATTGCTGAAAATTATTTTCCAAGAAATGCAGGATCTGCAAACGGAGTTTTGAAGATTTAGATACAATCTTGATTTCAATAGCCAAGGGGTCAATACCGTGCATGGAGGATGTTCGATTGGAGCTGGACTCACTACATCACATGAAGTAAATATATGTTTATTTTGTTTTATTCCCGTTGCATTTACATACATAATATGTTTCCTTCTTATTTTCAATTTTCTTCTTTATAACAACTTGTCAGGTTTTAGATTTTTTTGTTGCCAGAGGTTGTTTGAAAATCGATCTAGATAAACTCAAAGAAGAAGAAAGATACATGTAAAAAGGTCAAAAGACTGCCCGGCTTAGTTGGCACTGTGAGGGAGGGAAACATCTGTGATGCCAATACTCTTCTTGATGTATAAAGGGTGAGAAGGAGTTAGAACGATTTGCAGTGTAGAAGAGTCAAGTTGAACTTGATAAGAAAGGTGAGAATCTATTGTGTATTAAATCTTATACATGAATCTATTACAATCTAACATTGTGAAATTTCTGTTGTTTTTTTTTCTTCAGATCTCACCTATAAAATGTTTTAACACAAGGATAAGATATTTTGCTTGGGGTTTTAAAATGCAAGCAATGTCAGGATAATGAAAGCGAGTGGATCAAGAAAATGTGCTGAAGTTACTTAACGTTGATGCTCGATGTGGTTAACTACCTGCAAGATGAAGGAAGACTATGGAGGGAGTAAGCAACAAAAGCTATGAATTATCTTTGGGGTTAATTATTCAACTTGATCAATTATTAAATTTTCATTTTCGGTAACTCCCTTTAATTAGTGCAACTACTGTTACTCTTGAATGTAGCTAGAGAAATTTGATCTACGTTTTCAACTCTTGAATATCAATTTGATAGAGGTGTTGTTTATGTTGACCATGTCTGTTAAAGTATCCCACATTGGGAACTTGTGATTGTGTAACCCACCATATAAAGAGATGGACTTCCCTCACCTCATAACCTAGGTTTTGAGGATCATGCCCCTCCTCTTATATGGGTTTGGGCCCAGATTACTACATGGTATCGGAGCCACCCCATTATTGTGCAAGTGTTGGGCCTCTTTGTTGGCCTTGAGAGTGCCCAGGCCCACACTTGAGGGGGCGTGTTAAAGTATCCCACATTGGGAACTTGTGATTGTGTAACCCACCATATAAAGAGATGGACTTCCCTCACCTCATAACCTAGGTTTTGAAGATGATGCCCCTCCTCTTATATGGGTTTGGGCAGAGATTACTATCATGGTATCAGAGCTCTAGACAAACGTCTTTTCGATCCTGAGCAAACTTTACTTAAAAGAATGTTTGGGTGGGGTTTGTGACATTAATATGATCAAACCCTCACTCCTCCCAATATATATATATATATATATATATATATATATATATATATATATATATATATATATATATATATATATTTTACTTCTCTTTACTTCTCTTTTCTTCTCGAATTTCATTTTCCTGCTTGTTCTTCGGCCGGTCATTTTTCTATCTGTCAACCCTCCTCTAAAAATCAGCACTTTAATTTCTTTTTACCACTATCTTTGCTTTCTTATTTCACAAGTCCCACCTCCTCATCTCTACTTTGCTTTATTTCTCGCTCTTTTTTTTTTCTTTAAGATTCATACATCCACATGCATATTCATGAGATTCGCGGACATGGTAATCTATTGCACCACCAACAGCCGCCGGCTTTTCTTTCCCGTCCACCCTCCCTCCCGCCACCCCTCTTCTATTATTATTGTTATTATTATATTACTATCAAAATAAATAAATAACAATATAAAAAAAAAATTATGTCATTATTGTCGCTCCAACCCCGTCAACACCTAGTTCATTTTGTTTAACGGTGATGGTCTCCCAATCAATTTCTTTTTCTAAGCCCCTTTCTTTCTCATGGTCAAATTCAATTGTTTCTTGTTTCATCGGTGATTCGACTTTTCAATCACTTGATTTGCTCTATCGCTTTTTTTTTTTATTTTAGGGTATATCCTCAATTTATTGTCTTTTTAAGGGTAAATCCTCATCGTCGTGTGTTTTTAGGGTATATCCCTCCATGTATTTTTTTCGGTCTATCCCACCGACTTTTCTTCAAGCAATATCAAGTTGAGAAGAAGTTGATGCTGATTGATATGCAGAGTTGTCGTAGACATCCAGGACTCAAGCCATTAATTGCGAGCCAATCACCATGTTCGTTGCACTACCACGTGATTGCAGGGGCGTGTTAGAGATAATGACAGAATATTCTAGATATAGAAAATTAGGAAAATAATTGATTGTAATCAATCTCATTATGGTTATTATTATGTTCACATTATGACTATTAGTAAAAATAGCCTACTATTGTATTCAATCAAAGTAATGCAATACAATATCTTTTTCTATTATTCTATCAATGTCTTTTGGTGAGGTTCTTAAAATTTATGATATTAATGCCCAAGTTTAGTACTTTACTCATATATGGGCAAACTGTTACCTAAACATTGCCAGCAATTTTGTCAAGCGTGTAAGAAAGCGGGTTACTAGATCCCCGACAAACATATTATTTTTCAAGAAATTGTCATTAAAACAAAATGGACGGTTTGACTATGTACCATGCAATTGTTGTAAAATTCATGATAATTAAAAAAATCTCGGTAAATTACTATATAAAAAACTGCGGCACATGTAACAAATGTTGGTAAAGTGCCATAAAAGAGTGTCATTCTAAATGAAAAGGTGTCGGCAAATTTACCACAAAGAAAGTGCAAAGTGACGGGAAAACCGCCATAAAGAAATTCGACACATTAGGAAAGTGTCGACAATGTGCCGCAAAAGAAAACCCAACAGTTTTTCTAAGTGCCATATAATTGCCACAAACGTTTACCGACGGAACAAAAAAGTGCCGCAAACATTGCCGACGCCAGTATCACAACACTTAAATAAATGCCATTTTATGTGTCGTGATTGTTTTTACGGCGCTTAATTCCTATTGTCCCGGCATTTATTTTGCGCTGCAAGAAGCCAAAAATGTTGTAGTGTTTAAAACTTAGTGGTTTCATTAAATATCTCACTTTATGAGATTTTGTAAAACATTATCTCTCTTGCGCTTTATATAGCATTATGTGATTTCGTATTCTTCAAGAATCGCTCAAAGTTATACATCATATGTAGAGAAATCACTAGAATGAGACATTGGACTTTTGGTTCATTTCTCCATTTTCTTAGAAAATATTTGATGTATTCAAAATATGCATAAAATCTATCCTTCGTGGGTTTTATGTCAATGAATAATATATGAACTCATGGTTCATATATGTCAATGTTTGTCACAAGATATAATTCATAGCGGATTTCTCTCCTTTTATTTAATCAGTATAGAGAAAATTTGCAATTACCCATGACGGATTCAACATTTTAATGTTAGGGATCCTTTTATGCATGTATCAACAAATTTCTTTAATATTTTCCGATTTGGGGAGAAGTATTATCTCATTTAGAGAGTTTTATCGATTCTTACAATGCTTATTAGGATGATAAAGTCAAGCACATATTGAAATTAATAATAATATTGACAAACAAACAACACAATGTATCACGTTAATGATAATATTGACAATCAAACAATACAATGTATCAGATTTCCCGACAAGCAATTCATATGGAATATATTACAAGAACAACTCAATGAATCATTGATAACTGAAAAGTCGGTAAAAATTGTATATCAATATACACTATATTACCAAAATGTGATCACTTACATAATAAATGGCAGCAACGTTTCTCGACATGCATTACATATTACATGGTATTAAAGATGATTTGATCTAATAATGCATACAACTTCTCAAAAATAATGAGAATGAGTTCAAAATATTTCTAGGAATTAAGTAATAGTCTATCAAATTCTAAAGTATTTTAGTGAATTAATTGTTGGATGTAGAGTGCCCGAAAGACAATTGTTGCCTGTCATTACGGACAAGTGGGAGATTGTTGGAAGTAGTGCCCGAAAGACAAAGACAATTTATGTAATTGTTTTTATAATTAATAAATGTCAGATTTATTCTCATCTTATTATTTGCTTTGTGCTTATAAGTAATACACTACTGAAAACCCCAAGTTGTATCATATGTAGCCATATAACTTAGTGTGTGTCACATATGAGATAGAGTTTATGGTGATACACTTGAACTGTTAGTCCGTGGTGAACTTAATCAAAGTATGGGGTCTATTGATTGAACCACCATTAATGTGCCCAGAACACTTTATGGCGTGACCATCTTATCCGGACCGTCGATATTGGTTATCTAAGTGGGGCATTTATATATGATGTAGTCATATAGGACTGGACCGATTTAATCTGCATTTCTCGTATAATTCCGTGACTGAGAAATCTTATTAAATCACAAGATGATCATATATGGATTAACGTTAATCCTGAAGTGATTACATACTCTTACTTGTTTCAAGATAGGGTTTGATGTGTTCGTTAAGGATCGCTAAGAGGTGCGGTCCGAATCACTTTCATGTTGGCACTATTCTGGAATGAGTGAGAAGTGTGTGTCTCACAGATATGAAATCCATTCCTTCCTACGGGAAGTAGAAAGACAATCCCCTTATTTGTTAATCATAGAAACTGATCGATCTGCGGAGTTTGTATTGGTTATGAACTAATTGATCACTAGTGGGTTAATGGTAAATAAGGATAAGATGTTTTGAAGAAGGTCTACGGAAATAATCCCGCTTCATTACGGATAGTCTATGGAGGTTTAGTCTGTATGTAATGATTATATCAATGGACACTTATCGACTCGACGTTTTGAGAATAAGTTATATCTATAATCGATAGAGTTCATTTTCAGATTTATGGTGGCGTAATCCTCAACAACCAATGTTGGATATGGTCTGATTAAATCAGACAGTAACTCATTGAGTAACTGTACTTCAAGGCCTAAGGTTGTTATTTAAACATTCTTTTAGAAAGGATGTAACAGTGTAACCGTCACCATCCGATCTTAAGAATCTTATAACCATCATTTACTCATTGCATTAAGATATTTCACGAACAGTCAGCATATGAACGTGTAAGTAGAATCTCCAGTCCTACCTTCAAGCACTAGTGCTAAATGCCTCTATTTGCGGAAGTGGAGTAAATGCCCTTCACTCTTTATCCAAAAATTCATAAGCATCTTCTAGGTAGACTTCTCGGTATTACATAATAATGTAAACCGTTATTTTTGCAACCAATATCTTAATTGAGTTAAGCAGTGTATTGTAGTATATCAATAACTACACAAGACAATCTATGGTTTATCTTTTCAGAGAAAACACTTCACTCGGAGGTAGGCCTAGCATCAGTGCCAAAACCATGCCATAGCCTATATCTGAGCATGGAATACTCGTTTCTCTGGTAATATCAGAGATTCCTCCAAATATTTAGATAAACTATCGGCTTTTCGAGTAGTTATTAGACAAAATGTCTATTACTCAAAAGCTCCCACTAGCTTGTATCTTGCATAAGACCCCGAGGGTCAATATGAACAAGCTGTGATACTTCTTCAGCTCTATTACCTTTTCCTAATTGTAAAGTTACTTAGTCATTTTTCCTTTTGAGATAGTGTTCTTAGACTGAGAATAGGAATCACCCTTGGCCAGTCTTCAGATCTTATCTTTAGGATATATGCACTAATTAATAGATGCTGAAGAATCATTTATCTAAATATGGAAACCATTTGTCGTAATAGCTTATGATGTGTTACATATACCTTTTTCAGCATTACTTAGTGGTAATGACTTTATCAGACAAAAGTCCGTGTCTCAGAATTGTTTACAAATGTCATATTCACTTTCTTTAAGCCAACTATATTATCGATTTGAAAGGGAATCAATTTGTCCCAACGAATTTGAAAACATAAATTAAATTTCTGCGATATTCAAGGATTAAAATCCGAAATTTGTTTCCTTATATCACTCCCACTATCTTAGTTGAAATAACTGCACGTTGTCTACTCTTTAATCATTAATGCCTAGCCACCTCATTCTTACAAAAAGAACTTAGCTTCCGGGTCAAATTAATCGGTCAAGAAAGTCTCTAAGGATTCATAGGTTAGTGATCCGAAATCACTTTCCTTATCCTACACTTTCTTTTATTAATATTTCGGTTTAGCCTTTTACTTATTTAGTTTAGATGACTTACACTTGTAGACATTTACCTTCCAATTCTTGGCTTTATATAAAGGAAATGGCCGTGAACTAGCAGTTCATTTGAGTAGACACTACTCGTGAACTATGGGATGTCTAGTGAGATTGATACCAAATCATTCTCTTCATCTTTGAACTAATTTTAATTTGTCTCTCGTTCAACACGAGTGACAGCAGTGACATACTTATCAATGTCACTTAAGTTTGTAGGCTCAAGAGGAACATCCTCTTCCGAAAAATTAATTTGTATTCTCGATTATTGAGTTTAACGTTCTTGTTACTTTTCCATTTTTACGAAGTCATCATCAGTCAATTTTAATGTGTTTAGCAGTTTAGATGCCTTGAGATGATATGTAGTTGTAAAATAAATTATGATAGAAATATAAATCAAATCATACACCACAACATATAATAATTTTAGGAATAATAAACGTGATGTCATGCATGTAGTTTATCCTACCATTCCAAGGATTTAATCTCACACCTATAGTGCCGCCTTAGGGTAGGTCAAAGAGGTGACGATTAAATTGAGACAATCTCTCTTAACAATTAACTAAGAATCAGACATCTCCATTTAATTGTAGATTAACTTCCTTTTTTAGCCAAGATATTTCCAAAAATATCCTTGTGAGTGTGACCTACTGTTTCAGATCTCAAAGTACGCCCCGAGTTTGCCGCCTTAGGGTCGGTCAGTGACCGACAAGTACTCAAAATCCTATCCTTTCGGAGACCAAGTCATGCATTTTGATAGCGGTGAACGCCATCCTTAGGGGGCAAAATCAAAGCGGCACGAGGCGTCACCATTCTCTCACTCGCTTGTGTCAACATTAGAGGCCGTGGGGTCGGTTGTTACCTTCCCCGCTCCCACTCGTTTTTTTGAAAAATAGGTAGTCTTATTAGGATTTTTAGAATTTCTTCACAATCCGGAAAAACAATAAATCATGAATATTTAATATTATCCTCCCACTAGTTCATTGGTTCCAAATACCGTCTAACTAGTGTCACTATATTCATGATTTTCCAATTTTATGGATTTATAAATTCTTTGTGTAGAAGCTACACAATTAAAATTCACCAAGAATTTTATAATCCTAATATATTAGGAGTTATGAATTTCCCACCAAATCGAAAAACAATAAATCACAAATTTAAAGTTCCCACTAGTTTATCGGTTCCAAATACCGTCTAAATAGTGACACTCTATTCATGACTTTCCAATTTTATGAATTATTTAGAAATCTTTCGTGTAGACACTACACAACTAAAATTCACCAAAGAATTTTAAAGTCCTAATCTTGTCGTGATAAAAATTTAGGATTTTAGAATTTTTCCAATAATTCGAAAACAATAAGTCATAAAAGGCAATAACCAACTTATCGGTTCCAAATTCCGTCTAGTTGGCGTCCAATTTTTCATGATTTTCCAATTTTTGAACTTCTATTTTATGCAGTCGCTACATAAATAAAACCCCGAAGGATTAATAATCCCAAATTAAGTTTATCATGTGAATTTTATATCCCGATAAAATTCCGTCTCCTTTAATTAATTTAATTTATTTTTAATCTAAATTAATCATCGTGTTCATACATGTCTAATTAATGTCAATATTAATTTTCTACATGTATGCATATGTTAGGAGTGGAGTTCATGAATATGATGCATGACATGGTTATATCACATTAATAATCATACAAGAAAATAAATGCGAAAAATGAACCACTGAGATGGACCGTTGGTACCTCCGTATCTAATCTATAAATTAAATAAACCCTAAGCTTAGGAAAAAAATTATTAATCCACTTTTGTCTTCAGCCGCCATCAGGTATATTAGTAAACTGCTTCATCTTGTGTACAAGAATTGTCACAGCCGAGTCGGTAAAGCTCCTTCCTCTTTTATCTTCATCACCACCCGAGTTCGACCACCCCCTTTCCCTTCCCTTTTTTTCGTTTCGTTTTCTTTTCTTTTTTCCTTTTTTTTTGCACAAAAAAAATCCCAGATTTTATTCGGCCAAGAGGATTCGAACTCGGGTCTTCGTACAATTGAACCTGTGACTTGACCACCGTGCCGCAGCTTTATTCATTATAGTCTTCGTCCGAATTATCTGAACTAAATAAGTTAAATGCTAAACCGAAATATTAATAAAAGAAAGTGTAGGATAAGGAAAGTGATTTCGGATCACTAACCTATGAATCCTTAGAGACTTTCTTGACCGAGTAATTTGACCCGGAAGCTAAGTTTTTTTTGTAAACGAGGTGGCTAGGCATTAATGATTAAAGAGTAGACAACGTGCAGTTATTTCAACTAAGATAGTGGGAGTGATATATGGAAACAAATTTCAGATTTTAATCCTTGAATATCACATAAATTTAATTTCTGTATTCTGATTCGCTAGGACGAATGGATTCGCTTTCAAATCAATTATATAGTTGCCTTAAAGAAAGTGAATATGACATTTCTGAGACTCGGACTTTTGTATGATAAAGTCAGAACCACTAAGTAATGTTGAAAAAGGTATATGTAACACATCATAAGCTATTACGACAGATGGTTTCCATATTTAGATAAACGATTCTTCAGCTTCTATTAATTAGTGCATATGTCCTAAAGATAAGATCTGAAGATTGTCCAAGGGTGATTCCTATTCCCAGTCTAAGAACACTATCTCAAAAGGAAAAATGACTAAGTAACTTTTCAATTAGGAAAAGGTAATAGAGCTAAAGAAGCATCACGGCTTGTTCATATTGACCTTCGGGGTCTTATGAAGGATACAAGCTAGTGGGAGCTTTTGAGTGGTGGACATTTTGTCTGTTAGCTTCTTGAAACACTGATTGGTTTGTCTGAATATTTGGAGGAATCTCTGATATTACCAGAGAACCGAGTATTCCATGCTCAGATATAGGCTAAAGCTTAGTTTTTGGCACTGATGCTTGGCCTACCTCCGAGTGAAATGATTTCACTGAAAGGAAAAACCATGTATTGTCTTGTATTGTTATTGATATGTTACATTACACTGCTTAACTCAATAAAGTTATTAGTTGCAAAATAACGGTTTACATTTTTATGTAATACTGAGAAGTCTACCTAGAAGATGCTTACGAATTTGTGGATAAGGAGTGAAGTAAATTTACTCCACTTCCGGAAATAGAGGCATTTAGCATTTATGCTTGAAGGTAGGACTGGAGATTTTGCATACACGTTCAGATGGTGACTGATCATGAAATATCTTAATACAATAAGTGAAGGTTGGTTATAAGATTCCTATGATCGGATAATGACGGTTGTACTGTCACAACTTTTCTGAAGGAATGTTTAAATAACAACCTTGGACCTTAAAGTAAAGTTACTCAAGGAGTTACTTTCTGATTTAATCAGACCACATCCAACATTGGTTGTTGGGGATAACGCTGATAAATACTACTGAACCAGATCAGAATATCAAACCACCCATGCGCAGTGGGAGTTTGGTTATCCATTGACTCGCTGTGATTATACAGACTTTACAGTCTGCTAGGGGTGATTGATAATCTATGGTCTTTTGGAAGGACTATATAGGATTCTAATAAAATGAGGTTGGTTTAAAGCCATAAACCTATAAATGGAGTTTTGGTACTCCAGTTCTGTTCTCAATCTTGTAGAACCACCTGAGTGTCTCAGGCCTAATGAGAGTAAATGGATCTACGTGTAAAAAGGAGTCGATTGAATGAGAAAGTTTAACTTTCAGAGCAAAGCCAAGTGGTCTAAGGGTAATTCCCTGAGAAGTAGATAGTTCAATAAGGGTGATGCCCTGAAACTTTCTCACCACTCAACCTTGCTTGACTCCATGAAAGCAGAAAGATTACCAGGGATGATGCCCTGAAACTTTCTTGACGTAACAATGGAGCTAAGATTCATTCAGAACATAAGGGTTTTTAGCTTAAAGCCAATAGCAGATTGACTGCTAATGCTTATATCCATTGATGGATTAAAGCAAACCTCTAGGTCATTAAAGGCCACATATTTGAAATGTGTGAGTTTGACCAAAAGTATTCATGAGTCTTTTGTAGACTGGAGAATCAATATTGGTAAAGTAGGAGACGTTAGTGTTTGTGCAAGGTAACACTGCAACAGCTGTGAACAACATGGGTGTGTTATATGAAGTCAAGAACTGAAGAGCCAAAGCTTTTCTGAATCAGAGAAGTGGACTATATTCTTAGAATTTGATTCGGTCAAATTCAAGGGAACAAGTTCTTTGGCAGTATCCCATTCATTTTATTGTTAAGATGATAATGCATTTTCGTATGCAATATTCAACGAGAGCTTTCCTACCCAAACCCTCATGGAATAATTCTCTTAGTCTTTGGATATAGAGAAAATAGGATAGATTCTCTTTTGGATAGAGAAAGTCAGGTTATTAAAAGTCAATAATAGTCGAATCTTGGATTCGGACGTTGAGTAGCAGTAGAGTACATCCTCAAGTACCTTCAGAGAACGAGGAGTAATAAGCGTCTATATTCAGGAGCATACCTGGATATTGTTGACTACACTGATTCTGACTTACAGTCAGATTAAGGATGGTCGTAAGTCGATCTCGGGCTCAGTGTTTACTCTTACTGATAGGGCTATAGTCTGGAGCAATCCTGCAGCGCCAATTTGACTTTGTAAGTCGAATAAATAGCAGCTTCTGGAGCAGCTAGAGAGGCTGTATAGCTTGAAAGGTTCATTGCTGATCTGGGAGTAAAACCACTTCTGGGTAAGTCGATATCACTTCGCCGTGAAAATAGTAGAGTAGCTTATGCAAGGGATCTTCACAATCACAAGAGGTCAAAAGCATATTGAGAGAAAGTACCACCTGATCAGATAGGCCGTGCAGAGAGGCGACATTTCGGTCCTAAAAGATCGCCTCGAAACCGACAACCTGCTGATCAATTTAACCAAGTCGTGTGGCATCTAATGTCACTGATAAGTGCTTGGCAGGTATGAAATTGGGAGATATGTCTCATCTGCTTTAAAGCAAGTGGGAGAATGTTGTGGATAGAAAGAATAAAAGTGTGGTGCTCTAAAAACAATTGTTGTTTGTCTTTACGGGCAAGTGGGAGATTGTTGGATGTAGAGTGCCCGAAAGACAATTGTTGCCTGTCATTACTGGCAAGTGGGAGATTGTTGGAAGTATGATTGTCGGGTCAAGTAATAAAAATACTCGATACCTAAATAACACACTAGCAAGAGAACTAGGTTCAATCGTAGTATAGATAGATAGAGTCGAGGTCGATCCCACAGAGACTCGGCTTAAACGAAATATAACTTATCAAACTAAAAAGCAAATTAAAGGCGGTCTACGACCAACAAATAACGCAGAATTAAAATTGACACAATAGAAACACAAAACCAACAAAAGACACAACGACACTAAGACACTTATTTTTATAGGTTTTATAAATAATTGACAAACGGTATTGATAACACTAGTAGTAATTACTCCCCCATGCTATGTAGATTGACAACGAGACAAAAATTCAAGATTAATTATTCTGACTACGGGAGTCATCCCCTAAAATAGATCTAGCTCCGGGTAGTCCATCTAGATCATCGTGTCTCCATTACGTGACTTCACATTTTTAGTCTCCATCTCATATAACTTCTGACACAATTACGAAACTAGGGATGCCGGTATAAACCGTAACCTCATGTAAGCAACATTCCTATGGTCAGGCGTACTTCTTAGACACCGATTCAATCTCTGTCCTAAGTAACAATCACTTTTTGGGTCTCATGTTAAATTACGATGACAAATAATTAAGTTGATCAAGTTTAATTACTCGGTTTAATTACAAAGCAGAGAACCTGGCGTAGTCGAAGGCATTCCTGAGACAAATCAAGAACATCACGAGATCTTGCTACCGGCGAGACATAGGCTCATTGCCCGGCAAGCTCGGATCTGAACCAGATTTGCTCGTGAAACGTCTTTTACGTCTCAGATCTACATAAACATGGGTTCGTTAATTAACTACATCACGAAATCAATACACAAAACGACTACTCCATAACGAAATAAATTAGATCTACGAATAAAGATTGCATAATTGAGTAGACATTACCCTCGAAGACGAGCGTGATTCCCACTCCTCGATACGATCTCTAACCGGCGATTCTAACGACTCCGTAATGAAAGAACATAAAATAAAGAAAACATATATTGAAAATAAAACCAATGTTGTGGAACTGTGTTTTGCTAAAGTATTCTAGAGTGTGTTTAATAAAATGCTTGGCTGCTCCTTTATGTAGAGACTTAGACCGGCTTAAAGATATATTTGAAAATCCTAAAACGCGTAGAGATAACTCCCAGCCGATCTCCCATTTTTTCTGGACTCGCCCCAAATAGTGATGACTCACGCCAATGAGTTCAGCGATTCCGATTGGCTCGCTGGATTTTCTTGTTCCTTACTCCACTTTTCGTGCTGCTTCGGTACTTATCTTTAATGCAATCCAATTCTGCTTTAATTTCTCTTGAGATTTACTTCCTCCAATAATAGATATCTTCCGATTTACCGGAATCTACAAAATCAATATTTATTGCACAGTAAATCATATTTAAATAATAAATACAGATAAATACAAAATTATATCTTATAAATAACATAACACTAAATAATCAATATAAACATGTGATTTAACATAAAATATATATTATTAATCTCAATTTAAGGACAATGTTGATGACTTTTATGAGTATAATTTGACCGTCATCATCTACCCCCCACTTAGACTTTGATTGTCTCGAACAAAGCATCAATAAGTCATTCCCCAAGACAACATTTTCCATGGTCAAATCATACTTACACAAGAAACTCGAGTCAACTCATACCATTCATGCTCATAAGGTATCCATTATTCACTACTCGCTATGAATCGAAGTGATGTGTGCATGTGCATTCAATTTTATATATTCGTGGCAAGATTAAAGTTTATGCTAACTTCGTAGTCTTAACCTCCCAACATCAGCATTCCCACTTCTTAAGCCTCGCAATGGGTAAATACATGGTGCAATAAGCAAGAGCGTCATCCATAAGGTTTTTGGACTCGGAGACCGAGAAAATACTCAAAGCCTCTTAAAAATTTGAATTTCTTCGCATTTTCATAATTTCAAGCTTTACCACTTCTCAAGAAAGAAACTTGCTTTAAAGGTAAAGTTTGCATTGCAAGAATCCCCCTCTCAAGGATTAGTGGACAACATTGAATATTACCACAAGCGCGGGGCTACTTTGGTAACGTTACTACAAGCCCAGTGTTTAACGCATTGTCAAAACACAGATAATTCTCAAGCTTATTACTCCGCTTTGATGGCTAGAAGATAAGAATACATCAGCAGATAAATATCGACACTAAGTCTGCATAACCAATCATCTACGCAATGTACACATAATTCTTCTTAGTTATTATAATTTTGTGCGGTATTCGTCGATTCAAATTGAGTATCGAATAATAAATAACTACTTGCAATAGTCGGCATGAATATCCTTAAATTCACATTCACATAAGTATAAAATGATCATGTACTCATGCAACTTGGTTCCTTTCCTACTAATTCTATGTATAAGAACTCACAATTCTAAGGGTACGAGATAATTAATGTGGCATTTGTTCAATTTTTTTCATTTTTCACTATTTCATTCACTTGTTTAATTATAACACATCATGGCTAAGTCTCCTACCCCCCACTTAAACTTGGCATTGTCCCCAATGACAAAGAAAAATGAGAATATAAGAAAAAGACTTAGCTCTGGAAACGGCTCTCAAGTAGATGCAGAATATAGTTGTAATCCAAGCACGTCATGGAGAAGCAAACGAAAACCTGTTTAAGCAAACCAAACAGAAACTCCACGAAACCGTTAATAACATGTCAATAGAAGTTATAAAATAATGTGGCAGTAATTAGATATAGAATATTCAAAAACAAATTA